>VZTB01010552.1:1697563-1808975 GCA_013397245.1 Thryothorus ludovicianus
CGCTGTGGGCGACAGGGAGGAGGGCTCGGGGGGGAGGGGCGGAATGAACCAACGGGGCCGAGCCGGGCACCGGAGCGGGCGGAACCAAGGAGGGCCGGGGGGTGGGGAGGGGAAAGGACGGGACCCTCCCACAGCGAGAGCGCTGCAGGGGCGAGGGTAGCGCCGGGGCTGGGCGCGGAGGCGAGTCCCGGGCGTGTCACCGGGAGCAGCGGGGATCCTGGGGTCGCGATCCTTGGCGGGGAAGAGCCGGGGTCCCTTTGTGTCGCCTGGTGGTCTGAGCAGGCCGCGCTCCGGGGCACTGCCTGCGTTTGGCCCAGTGAAGCCCTCAGTTCTCGGGCCTGAGGCTGGGTGTCCCTCGGGGAACGTCCCAGGGCCTCGCCTGGCGCTCCTAACTACAGAAATGGGTGAGGTTTGGTGGTCTCTCAGCTGGCCTGGCCTTTTTATTCTTCTCAGGTTTGGAAGTCGGCAGTGGCAAGTCTCCCGTGTAACCTCTTTGCAGTATAAGACCAGTCACACCAAGCATGACGTCGCCTCTACCGCGTAGTTTCCTGTGGCAATCTACCCCGTTGTCCCCTGCCCTCCTATTGCGGGGTGTGTGTGTTAGGAAGTTGCACAGACTCTTTACAAACCTGCAGAGCTGTGTCTCTCCAGCGTGTCCGAGAAACTGACATCCACGCTGTAGATACTTCAGTGAGGTATCTCAGAGAAGTTCTGTTCTGGTGCTGTGTACTGAGTCCCCTTAACAGGCAGGGACAATTGGATGTGTTCATGGACTGCATCTTCCAGTTTACTTTTATTAGAAAACTTTTTTTATTAGAAAATTTTTAATTGGTTTTGTACACTCTGAGTCTGTTCGGTGATGCTACCAGAGCATGATAGGTTGGTGCTAGCAGGAAACCTTCTTCAAAAAGCAGAATCACAGTGTGAACTGAAATTATTAATGGTGGACTTGGCTTTTTTATGGGTCATTGTAAAATAAGAGGATTTGTACAATTTTTCCCTCTGTAAATAATTCAGTGGAGTTCTTTCTTTGGGCAGTGGAGATAACTTGTGAAATGATGTTTAGAGTTTGAATGTAGAGTAATGCTACAGCATTAATAGGAAGCTAAATCCATTTTTACCCATTGCACACACTCTTTGTTTTCAGGGTTGCTAATAGAGTTATTGATCCTGGCTTGTTGTATATTCACATATTCTAATGTTTCCTGGCTGAGTTAACCTTTCAGTCAGTCATTGCTGCATGGCTTGGCCTATAAGTAATAGCAGACTGCAAAGTTGTAGTGTCATGAGGATGTTGTTTTAAGGTGGTGTTGTGAAGTGGGTGTGTCCCTCAGCTTCTTAGGGTGTATGAGAACGTTGTCACCCCAGCTGCTGTCCCCAGGTGAAAGTTCTGTGTCAGGTATAATTGAAGAGAAGATGCAGTCCCACCTCTAGTGTGATATCAAAGAAACTGATGTGACCTTAATTTAGGAAATCTGAAAACTGAGATAATGATATTGAGTAAATTCTCATATAGTAACAAAGATTAAACATGTTTTGGTTGTGTTATGTGCAGCTCATGTGCAGCTGAGCTTCCAGTTTGATATTGTTCCCAGATAACTCTGCGGTTCTAGCTGTGACTGTGCTCTCTGATCTCATGTAAGATAGATGACTGCTTCAGTGTGGCTCCTCTAACAAATGCATGAAGTCCCAAATGCCCTTCATTTACCCAAATAAGAGAATAGCTAAAACTTGAGTCCTCTTGTCTAAAAAGTTGTAACCTTGAGTGCAGCAGCTTGCAAGAATTTGATTTAAGATGAAGCAGGTGAACTGTGAAGCATGAATCTGTGTTTGAAGTGGGCTTTGGTTTCCTTTGTGTGTAATAGTTTGGAATCCTTGTTCCAGGGTCAGCCCCTTTGGTAAAGATTGTGTAGATATCAAACCCTGAGTGACTCGTATCAGTATTCTTGTCCTAGATTTTTGCAGCAAAGTTAATTTATTTTCTCTTAGCTTTCCTTTGATAGCATGCAAGCCATTGGATAACAGTGTTGTGATTTTTGTTGTTTTTGTTTTTTATGCTGTTTTCTCTGTTCTTCCCCCCCGAGTCCATTTGAACTCAGCCACAAACAGGGTAACCCCATTTCCATCTTTCCTTGACTGAATAGAGACTGTCCTCATATCTGAGGAGGCTCCCTATTGTAACATGATATTTTTTATCAGTTGTGCTCTCATGATAAAGATGCAATAAACACTGACAGTTTCCTTTAAGGTGTTCTTGTAAACAAGTTGACAGTCAGATAAAAGCTGCCACACCTCTTGCTTTACTCTTGTCTCCTGAGCTGGCTACAAGGTCAGTGAAGGAAATCAAACTGGTTTAGCATAATTTGCACTGGAAAGACCTGCTGTTCACTTTTGATCAGCTTGTTTCTTACATATATGTTTTAAGTGATTAATAACTAGTCTGAGGTTGTTTCCCTGGACAACAGATAAGGTGATTGCTTTGGACTGTAGATTCCTGGGGAGAGATGTCTTGCTTCCTTTTTTCCCCATCATTTCAGTCTTGGGGATCATCTGAAGATAACTGATAGCCTGAGTTGTCTCTGTGTGATCTTTTTTAAGTAATTTAGGATGAAAGAACTAAGGCTGGAATTGACATTTTATCTGGACTCTGCAAGCTCTGGGCATGAGATTGGATTTACGTTTTCTTTTAACTGTACAAAAACTAATGGAGTCATTCAAATTAAAATTTAATGCTGAGCCGAATACTGTGATCTTACATGAGTCTTGCATTTTCTGGATGTATGCAACTGCTTCCCTTTTGCTGGGGCATTGTATTAAAAAGTAAGTTCTATAAGACATAACAAGAACTGGATGTTTATAGTGCTAATGTTTCTGGAACCTTAACTTGTATGTGCTGCCTTTGCAGGATTGACTGGTCTGTCTCCTGTGACTCCAGGCTGTTTGGGGGTTTTATTCAGTATGTCAGATTTTATATAGTATGTAATTTTTATTTTTTTCTTCTTGTAGATGATATAATCAAACTGAACAAGAAAGAAGAGAGAAAACAGTATTCTCCCAAAATAAAAAGAGGGCTTCAGCAGAATCGAACTCAGCAGTTCAGTTCACAAGGCTCCAAGTGGGGAATGCAACAGCAGAAAGGTGTGTGTGCCAAGCATAACACAGATTCCACATTATCTTTTTGTGCTGAAAGGTAGCATAATGAAATGTGTGGATTGATGTGGTTAGTTCATGTGTCTTTCAAATAGTATCTTTTGATTGTAATTCAGGAGTATTTTTAATCTATTTATACTTGATTTTGTTTCTGATTCAGTGTGAGAAAGTAATTGATGTGTTTGGCCACCCAGGAGCTTAGATGCTTGAGGGTCTGTCTTTGACTCAAGGAAGAATTGGCTTGCTTTCTGATTCCTCAAATTAATTTTAATTTTGGAAATTGTGATGATACCTTGCCCCTTCTCAGAAATGGACAGAACAAGTGCTTGTGCCAAAGCCTGTGTATTGGGACATGTGGAGGCCTTGCCAGAGCTCAGAGCTTTGTGTAAAGGAAAAGCATATTCATATTTGCTGGGTAGAATTCTCTTTATAGGCCTCTACAAAGTATAGTATCTGTTACTGCAGACTGATCCTGGATTGGGAATATTTAAATGGATAGTGCAGAGTGTGAGTTGGCTTTTCTTGGTAAGAGCTTGAGATGCAAAGGAAGTATTGTGTCAGCCTTCTTAAGCTAGTGTTTTTTACAGTGGAATACAAAAAAGGGAAGCCAGTGTTTTAACAGTGGAATATAGAAAGGTGAAAAAGTCATACAGGCAGGGAGTGAGGAGAGGAAAAGTGCACCATAACCCCTTTGCTGTAGGTTTCTTGAGTAAGTAATTTTTCTTTTTATAAACAGGAGACGTTTTGAAATGATTCCCAGGCTTTAGTTCAGTACATGGATAGCTCCTGCTTGAACTGCTGACTGGTTTTACTTGCTATTAGTTTTGAAAAGTATCTGTTTAGTACAGAATGATCAAAATATGGAAGAATACAGTCTGATAAGAAAGCTTACCACCTCAGCATGAACTAATCAGGTGTTTAGGTTAATACATGCAATTTCTTGTTTAGTAGCATTCCTTTAAAACAAAGACATATCTGTCTGGTGTACTCACAATGATCCATGTGTTTGTCTTGCTTAGTGTTTGTTGTAGCAGCAGCTCCTCCTTTGTGTCTTAGACACAAATGTCTTTAGGGATCAGTGGAATGTTGTGTTACTCAGGTCTCAGAGGAGTTTTGGTTTCTATGCAGGCCCACACAACTGTGTTACTTATTCATCTCTAATAAATTGGTGACAGGGCTGGAAAAAATTTACATCTCTCTGCCCAAGTGTAGAGATGTGAAGACTAAGTGAAGTTGTAGATTATCAAACATGTAAGCTCTCCTTATAACTGCAGTTGTCAAGTGCAATTGTTTATCGTCAAAAGAGCACAAAAGAAACAAGTATTAGGATTTAGAATTTTAGGAGAAACTTGATCTGAAAACACAAAACTCTAATACTACTGTTTTGGGCAGTTACTTTTCTCTACTGGAACCTTACCAGCTTGCCTGCCTGTGTTCTAGGAAAAAAGAAAACAATTTCTTTGCAAAATTGCCAGATTCATGACATCTTGAAACATTGTGAATGTTCAACTGCTCCCTCCTATATAACTTGGCAGATTTTTCTCCCATTGAAAACAAATCTCTTATTTGTTTTTTAGCAGAAGGTGTCCTTAGAAGAGTTCTTGTGAGCATTCAAGTTATTAGTAGCTTACCAGCAGATTTATTGCTACTCTGTTGAAGTTACACTGATAAGTAGCAAATCCTCTGTGGACAATTGCAGAAACCACAAATGAGCAACAGTGTTCAGTTCTTTGTGGTTTTAGAAGTGACTGCCAAACTTTCTGGAAAGTGAGGAACTTGAGCTGGGATTCTATTCAGCTTTTGGGGGTAAAAGCAGAGAGATAATCATTGTTCATTTCAATAAAAGTTGTCCTTGGTGATACACAGAATGCAACTGCACAAAGCACTGTGCAGCCTGAGCTGACTTGGAGGTTTTCATTTATTTGAGCAGAGGTTGGTTTATAGAGCTCATGTGGTCCTTTCAGCTTGAGCAGCTCTGTTTCTCAGCTTTTCTTTTGGAAAAGAAGAGCATTTGCTAACAAATCACAAAATGTGTGTACACAGCAGTTCTCCATGGCAAATTGATCTGAGCTGGGTTCTGACCAGTGGCTTACCTCATGTCATGGCTCTTGTCTCATGAGGAAGCACAGATTTATTATCAGTGCTATTCCGTCAGATATGTTAAAAATAAATGTGTCTGTTGCTGGAGAGCTGAGTCCTCAGTCTTAAATTTGTTTTGCAGTCTGAGGTTTGCAGAGGGGAGGGTGCTTGGGGACAAAATTGCAGCATGATCTGTATTCATAGCACGAAACTAAATGACTCCAGACAGAGTTAATCAAACCCTGGTAACTGGAGATATTACAGACCTCAGTCTTACAAGCCTTTTATATTCAAAAGCTGCTTTCAGTCCTCAGTTTGGCTGCACTGCCATGCAGACTTCTAATTGAAAACACTTCAAATGTGATATAATTCATGTGCTGTTTAGTGTGCTTTTGTGGGCCAATTGCTATGTTCTTTCCTCCTAAGTCATGTCTTGAGAACCACTGATTTAAATAAATAATCTTTGAAGCTGTTTTGGTTTCTTTTCCTTTTAAATTAAACTGGTAATTTGAAGTTTGCTGAATGAGTAGGAAGCTCATGGACTCTGGTTTGGGTTTATATTGTTCAGTACTTGATGAAATTCCATTTCAGAGTGTTTTGGTACTTTTCTGTGCTAGAAGACTCTTAAGTTCTCCCTGCAGACGTGTCAAATAAGAAATTTTCAATAGAAATTAATGCAATGAACTAGACCAAAACTGTGCTCTATGAGAAGATGATTATTGCTATGTTGGGGCTTGGGCCAGACCTGCTAAACAAATGAGTGGCCAAATTGTCTTCAAATGTAGTGATGGCCTCTGCACTAAGGCTTGAAGTGTGCAGCCAAATAACTTGTGCCTGGAAGGCATCTTAAAGCATGAATCTTTTTCTTTCAGGAAGAATTATTGAGCTTTCTGTGCTTGTTGCAGGTTATGGTAAGAATCGTTTGGGGCGCAGAAAGAAGATAGCAGGGAAGAAGCGTTCTTATGGAGTCATAACTGGCTTGGCAGCCAAGAAAGCTGTGGGTTCACACAAAGGAGTCAGTCCCCTGAACAGACAGCCACTGAGTGAGAAGGTAATTAATGCAACCCTGGTGATTCGTGTCAGAACAGGTCAACAAAATGAAAGCTGAGTGCTTCAGGACTGTGCTACTGAAATATAAAATAGAGACAAATGGGACAAGCTTTTATCAAATTGGGAATGTGTTAGCTGACTTCTTGTTTGTTTTGAGTGGGCTGGATAGTAACTAGGTATGAAAATAGTTTCTAACACTTAATTAGGTTTCAAGTCATGAAAGTTGAAGTACAGAAGTATATTCTCTGTGAGTATGGAGGAAGTTACTGTATTTTTACAAGGAAAATTGGTTTTCTTACAGACCAGTGATTCAGTCAACTTGCAGGTGCTGAGCATGTGCTGTTACATAATTGAAAGTTTTTGCAGAATACTAACCTCTATCAGTAGGCTTACTTTTCTGCACTACTCCAGTGCTCTGTTGCCTGCTTCATCTCATTCAGTATTGTAGAATGGGAATTGCCTTTGAATTTATGAAGAAGACTAATTTTAGAATGTGGAGCATGGATTTTTGTCAGTTTAGGGAGATATGGTAATGAAAAAATAAATGCTAAGGTCTGTTGCTTTTTATTTTCTTCGGAGGATATGAAGTATATAAAATTCATGGTATTGTAGAAGGTCTTTTCAAATTACACCAGGCTGTGAAAGGCAGGCAAAGCCAAGTGTATTCTAATCACAGTTTGTAAATGGAAACTGAAATAAATGTTTATTTGTGTACAGTGTACATTATGCTGTATATGTGTATTGTTTTTTAAGAATGCACAGAGGAATTACCTGGTCTTGAAGAGGAAAACAAACCTGCAGAGACAATCTGAAATGCAGAGAAAACAAGCTCCTGCCCTCAGGAGGCCGACCCTGCTAAACAGGAGGTAAAATGCCAAGCCTGCTTTCTGAGCACTACTTGGCAACTTTCCATAGTGAATCTTCTTTAACAGGACTAAGAGAAGACAGTAGGTACTGGCAGTAGCAATATGGTCAAGACCACTTTGTGTGTGAAGTTCTACAAATCTGGAAACCAAGAATGTGACAAACACGGTCTCGATACGAAGCCAGATGTTTGTTATGATGTAGAGCACTCAGGAGGAACCTCTATTTGTGAGCACCTGGTATTCTGCCTTCAGTTAAGTCACAGGCAGCCTATATTTGAGCAACCTGATCTTGTGGAAGGTGTCCCTGCCCATGTCAGAGGGTTGAATCTAGGGGATCTGTAAGGTTCCTTCCAATCCAAACCATTCTATGTTTTATGATTATGTATGGAAATGGCCACTGGATTTTGATAGCTCAGAAGTGTTAGCCATGGTTTAGTGAAGTTTCTAAATGCCTTTGTGGAAGCTGGTGCCACCTTCAGCTTCAGGGAAGCCATTGCATGTTTTATTTGTGCTGGAATTAACACATGTTATAAGCTGCAACCAAAATGGTCTCTGTGATAAAAGGTTTCATTATGAGACCATATTGTGAAAACTAAACAAACCTTCTTTTTACATATCGATTTTTTTTTTTTTTTCATCTAATCAACGTTTAAAGTGCTGGAAGATACTGAGCAAAGTGAAAAACAGAATTAATGGCCATATTGTCCTGTGTTGCAGATTACTCCATTTATGAGTAATGTGTTTCATTCCTAGTACATGAAGAGTTTATCCAAACTGAAGTGTTCAGCCTCGAAGAGGCAGCACTACTGATGTCATTGTGGATGTTTTGGGCACTTTTTTGACTTCCATAGTAGTCTCTCTAAGGTGTTCCCTGTGGAGCCTTTTATAACTATGTTTTCTAATAAATATTACAGGAATAACATGTCATCCACTTTTGTCAGAATTGGAAACAAACTAAATCATCAGAAAGATACTCGTCAAGCAACTTTCCTGTTTAGAAGGGGCCTGAAGGTAATACAAATTTGAAAATAAATAAGGCAGTTGGGGCACAGGTTCTAAGCTAACCTGTAACACTGATATTAATTAATCAACTTCAAATATCAGATTGGAGTAAACACTTCAGGTGCACTGGGAAATAGCCACAGGTTCTTCTAGGGAAATGCACTCATTCTCTTTAGTTACTATAATCCATTGAGTCTTGCTTCACATTCCAGTGTAATTGAGCTCCTCTGAGGGGCATGGAACTTGTCAGTGTTTGAGGGTAGTTGCAAGGTATTAATTTTTCTTTTTTAAAGTTAATATTAGAAAGCACTGTCCAGCTTTCAGAACTTGCCTTCAGGTGAATAATACAGCAGAAACACATTTTAGAATCTGATTGTGGTTTGGTCTGCTTTTTTAGTTATTTGGGGGTTATTTATTTCAGTAATTTTAGTTACTTAAGGATCTTTTAGTTATTTTTAGTAGGATGGAGTGATTAGAGGATGTACGGTGAATGAAAAGTGGTGGGTTTGTTTTTTATTTGTGCCCTCACTCTACATCTGCCATCATTGTGATTGTAAGTAGCTGTTGTTTACCTTCCAGATACATTGCAAAATTACAGACAGGATCAGGAACCAGACAGACTTTTCTTGCTAGTGTAGTAACATTTTGATGTACCTCAGGCTGATATAGTCCTCCAAAATGTTGCCATTGCTCTGTTGGCAGTTTTGTTTAAATCGTTTTGTTTTCTTAAAGTAATTTCTTTTCAATGTCTTACTAAGGTAATAGGACTCTTTGAAGTGCCTCTGAAAATAAAACCCTGTTTGTACTGAGTGTACAAACAGCTTTAAACTTCTGGTTTTGAACTTCTGTATTTCCAGCTGCTACAGTAGGAATTGAAACAGTATTCAAATCTGATGTCTGTACTGATATGTTTTCAGGTGCAGGCCCAAGTGCAGTCTGCATATGATCTTGATAATCAGACAGTAAAGAGAACTCGTCAGTAAGTACCTAATTTGGAAAATGTTGGTTTTGTAACACGTAAAATTCTCATTTTAGCTCAGACTTCCTGGCTATGATAATAGAAGGGGGGTGGATTTTTTCCCCTCTAGGCACATCAGCTAGAGTGACAGTGATCCTCCCCCTATTCTCAGTTATTTCCTAAATTATCTTCTAATTTAACCAGGAGGAGTTCATTTGCATAAGACATTTGCAGGTATGAGGGGGAAGGTGGTAAGAGGATCAGACTAATCTCTAGCACTCATGAATACTGCATAGACTGGAAGAAAAATTCAAATTCAGTGTTCTCCTGAGCTCTTGTAATTGTAATTTTCCTTTTATATAATATGGATATAAGCCTGCGAAGCAGTTTAGAAATGAAAAAGGGAGAGCCCAATGAGGCCACTCATCTCTTCCCCCACATACTCTTCCCATATCATTCTGTGCCTGCTGGGCTCTTTGCAGGGTATTTCTTGGGAACATAACAGGCTGAGGAAAGCAGCAGGTGCCACAGAGTGCAGTCTGTCACCTGTTGCATTTGTTGTGTGGGCCATTTTGGCCCCACCTGTGGCAAGGAGCTGAATGTTTTAATAAAGTGAACTCTTGGGTCAGTGCTGTAGTTCTGGTGCACTCGACAGCGTGTGATTTAGTGCTCTCCTGAATAGGTGTAGGTAATGTAAAAGGTACAAGGATCAGTAGTCAAGTTTCTTGCAGCTGCATGTGGTCTTTGTACTGGCCAGTGTTCTGAAACCTTGCACATTCTTTGCTGGCCAATATTTTGGACATACCTTTAAAGATACCCTGACTGAAATGTGATTTGAAAAGTGATTTTTGTGTTTGCAAACTAGATGGCGAACTTCTACCACAAGTGGAGGGATCCTGACCGTGTCTATTGACAACCCAGGAGCAATCATGAGCCCAGTGTGAGTTTTCAATTAAGTTCTGAAATGTTCTGAACATAAATGAAATTGCTGCTTTGAACCATTTAGTATGCTCCTTGCAGATAGTGTTTCAGGTGACCTCAAAGTCACAGCTTCTTGTGAAGGCTTTTAAGTCTGGCCTGTTTCTGAGTGTTTCTGAGCAGTGTTTGCATAATATCACAGCTGGATCTCACATGTATCTCCCAGTTAGGGGCATGATGTGGTGTATCGAGTGGAACAGTGGTGGGCTGGTAGATTTTCACCTTGCCTGTCCCTTCCAAATCAAGCCACGTCACAGCTTTTTTCTGCCTGTATCTGAGTGGAAATGAATGAGAACCTACTTGATGAGTGATGGTAACAGTTCCTCCCTGATTCATAAAAATACTGCTGGACTCAGGCTTAAAGAGAGCGTTGCTGTGTTTGGGAAGTTGATGGTACTGTTGTTTATAGGTGGTATATTTTAAAAATGTCTTGAGTAGCATTTCCTTGGTAGCATTTTATCAGTAAGGAAGGCTGTACCAATTTTTATTTTTTGTATTTATAGGATTAATTAACCACAAATTACATGTTTGTCAGTGGAATTGCAGATAAAAAATAAGACAGGACTCTTCCTGTCTGTTAACAATAACAAATAGTCCCTCTTTTAGTTCTGCCTGAGTTACCTTCTTGAATTTGCGCCTTCCAGCTCTTCAGTCAGTTTGGTCAATGATTTGATGAAAAATTCATACCTCTGTCAGCATTAAGGCTTTCTTGCATAAAACAACATGTTCATCATGTCCTTTTTAACATTCTTCTTTCACAGTTCCCAGAAGTTACGATTAACTCGTAGTCCTGTGCCACCGTTTCTGATGAAGAGGGACCAGTCTGAAGAGAAGAAGATTCCAAAAGGGGTTCCACTGCAGTTTGATATAAACAGTGTTGGGAAACAGGTAAATGCAATTTTCCTCTCTTAACTGTGGAAGTAGTTTCAAGACCAGTAAAATCCAGTGAGGCACTTTCCTCCTGGACTCTCAAGTGACAGAAAGAGAGAACTAGTGACTACTTCTTGTTTCCACTTCAGTCTTTCTGCTAACTTGCTGTGTAACTCCAAGCAAGCTGCTAAACTCACTGTTCCTGTTCTTCTAGTTCATGCCTTGCAGGCCCACACTATTTAAATGGGATTTTAAATGTTGAATATTTTTTAAAGGCTTCTGATGTTCCTGCTGTGCTTGCATCAGCAACTGTGAATAAGTCAGGGATGAGCTGCTTTCAGCTGTGTGACCTGCCTGGAACCCTGGCTGCCAAATTTATAAGGCAACTTTTACTGTCCATCTAGGAAAAAAATTAAATGTGATTATGTAAAGGCTTGAAAGATGAGCGATTTTTCACAAGTTTGATGAAGACAGGTGATTTGGTGCAGCAATCCTAATGCTGTCATTGAAGGAATTATTACAGGGTAATAGAGTTATATTCTGTTCTTGTAATCAGCTCCTTAGTGCCAGCTGTAGAAAGCTGCATGGACTCAAGGCGTTGATCTGCATTTGTTCCATCCAGGAATAATAACTATGTCAAAAATAGCCTACTACTGTAGTGTAAAATTAATGGAACTTCTGGATTAGACTCCAGCTTGCTGCCTTAGCTGAGTGAACTGGAAAAACTGCATTTAAGCAGTGAAAACGTTGCATTTGTTGAACTTGGAATCTGTGTGGGGAAATGTGTGCTGAAAGTTCCATTTTTCAGTCTGTCTGTCCTCAGTTTAACTTACAATATTTTGAGTAGGCCTTGAGTATTGACATTATATACCATGTGTTCTTGAATTCTGAAAATGCAAGCTCTTGATCTGTAGTCCAATCCGATTTTTAAATGGTGTGGGAAGTGACAAAAAATCCAAGCGAGACAACTAAGGAGTCAAGTGATGTTACAGAATGAAAAAAAAAAAGCATTCTGTCTCCATTACTTTGATTAAATTAACCCAACACCTTTAAATTTTTGATTAATACTTTATTTTTCAGACAGGGATGACGTTGAACGAACGATTTGGGATCCTGAAGGAGCAGAGGACAGCACTATCTCAGAACAAAGGAAGCCGTTTTGTAACAGTGGGCTAACCTGGCAGATGGACTTGGGCACTGAGCTCACCTACCTAAGACTCTGAAATAAAAGTGGGTGGAAGAATACAGCATATGTCACTAGAATTCTCCAGACGTCTTGCTAAGATGGTGGCAGAGCTATCGCTCTTTGTTACTTTTACTTGGAATGGTAAAAGACTTAATGCCCTGAGGGAGAAAACGTGGAGAGGAACTGATCCGACATAGTGGCACCATCACCTGGTTGGAAAAGATTCTGTTGCCCAGCTGAGTTCTTTGACCCCTCTGTTATGGTAAAGATTGTTTAAGTGTTTAATTAATTACAAACCTCATTTTAGGGTTTTTTAGGGACTGCCTTTGAGCTCTCTTTCAGACTCCAGTTCAGCACAGAGCCTCAGTCTGTGGGTACTTTGGTAGCGATGTAGCGGCATTTTTCATGGGAGCGTTGGTTCTGTACTTCTTTGTGCTTTTAAAGTTCCATTTTTTTCTTTCTTGAAAATTGTTTTGCAGCCTCACGTTCACAAATAAAGCTGTTAGCTGAGACCCAAAATTTGTAACTGGGATGGACACTATTCTACTCTTACCTTTAAAAGTGGTCCAGATCATATACCATATTATAGGAATACTGCAGGGGCAGTGTGAGAGTCCTTTTTATTCCAAGTAGCTCAACTTCATCATCCTCCTCTGTACATGGAGTTGTATCTGTCTCTTTTTCTTCTTAAACTTTTGATTTTTATTTCTTTTTGGAAGGTTTTTCACAAACTTAATGCAATAACTTCATGTTTTGTAATAATTTGATAGGAAAAAGTACAGCACTTCACAAGGAAGTCAGCAGTATGGTAGAGTTTTTTACCCATACAGATACAGGATTCTCATCCTGCATACCTTGCCCCAGAGGGTTTTCTCTAACTCTTAAAAACAGCTGAAGGCAAGCAATGTCATGGCACTTGTTTGTTTACCAAAGAGAGAGGTAGGATGTGAAGCTACTCCGAAGTGGTCAAAGATCTGGGACTTGTCTGAAGCTGAGGAATGTTGCTGGAGGAAAGCCCTCAGTTTGGCAGCATGTCTAAGGCATTAGGCAGGAACATGTAGCCACCTGCAAAGCTCTGTGCATCAGAATCTGCAGGACAGTAACACCTGAGGCATCCTCAGTCTATATTTATATAATTCCTAAAACTGAGGCACCTCCTCAGAATTGCTTCCAGAGCTGGCACTGATGATCTTGGTACTGCTCTTTGGCGAGGAGGGTTAGGTACAGTCAGGTTTATGGTATTTGAAGCAGGTTTAACTACTTTTCACATTCTTGAAGAATTTACATTTGACAGAGTTGGTTTCCTTGCATTTTTATCTCAGATTCCAAGTTAACTAGCATATACTGGCAACTTCAACCTTGAAGAGCACTTGACAGCAGAAGGGCTTTTTTTTTTTTTATAGTTTTGAAGTCAGAGTGCATTCTGATGCTAAATAGAACTTAAATCCTTATTTTTAATGTTGAAAAATATACCTTAGCAGAAGCAAACTAAATGTAATGGTGTTAAGGTTTCTTTCTCAATTACTAGTAGTAATTTTATTTTTTTTAATGTCCCACTGTTAGAATTTGAGTAGGTAAAGTGTAGTCAGTCATCCTGTTTTAGTGTATAAGTTTTCCATGTGCCAGGATGCAACAAAAAAAATTCTTTTGCATCAGCCTAGATGCAAAACATTGATGCAGTGCATCAAAAGTGCTAGTTTGTATTTAATGAGAAGATGCTTTACACTGTACCTTTTGGTATTTTTTGGAGAAGTTATTACATTTGATCTATTCTGAAGCTGTTAATTTTTTTTTTAAATAAAAAGTTACAGGTTTCATATTGTCTTGTTCCTGTTATAACCACATGGGCAATATACTGTTTATGTGAATTTTCTGATAGACTGCAAGGGGTTCTTATTGATCAAATTCTTATTAAATATTAAATAGTTTGAAGAACACAGCAGAAAGCATCCTAACTTAAAAGAGGGCTCACACTTCTCGCCCAGCTTAATACTCTGACAAGGGAACGCTTCTTGGACTGACACTGTAGAGGCTCATTTGCATTTGAATGTGTCAACTATTAATGTGTCAAATTAATGTTTCAGTAGCACTGCCTCATTTAGGTTCGGTGTGATGAGTACCAGGTGTGTCAGCCCAAGCACCGGTTGTTGCTGTGACTTGTCTGGATAGCGACAATCGCTGTCATCCACGCCTTGTGCTGTGCCAGCAGGAGGCACCGAGCAGGGGAAATGCTGCTATTGATTGTCAGTGCAGGACAAGATACTGCCTGTAAATATATTTGATGTTAAATATCGTGATTGTACGGCTACTCGATTGTTGGCAGCCTTTGTTCTTCCTTATCAGCTCAGGTGCGTTGGCTGCAGCATCAGGTGGGTTCAGTGGAAGCAGCAGGGCAAGATGGCATTTATTAAGATGTCACAAAGGGTGTGGTCTTTTAATGTCATCAGTTCTTAAGTTAAAAAACGTGAAGCAGTTGTTACATTTCCCTCTAAGCAGAGATCGGTGCGCTCTACCCTTGTTTTGCCGCTGGAACGGGCCCGACACCCAGCAGCTGTGAGCGATGCTCAGCCAGAACCCAACCTGTGACATCGCACGTTGGCGGGAAAACTATCATTTGTAACAGTACCAGCAGGTGTCCAGGCGTGTCCGGGGCGGCGGCCCCTCGCACNCGCGATGCCCGCGGCTTGTCCCGCTCCGCCTGGTCCCTCGGCTCCCGGCTCCTGGAGCCGCTCCTTGGACCGAGCCCTAGAAGAAGCGGCGGTCAGCGGGACCCTCAGTTTGAGCGGCAGGAAGCTCCGAGATTATCCGCGGGCCAGCGCCGCCAACCACGATCTCAGCGACACCACCCAGGCTGGTGAGGGACGGGGCGTGAGGGGGGCGAGGCAGCGGGGAAGGAGAGCGGGGGCTCTCGGAGGGCCTGGGGGTCCTGGCTGCCTCACCAGCCTCCCGCTCCGGGCTCAGTCCGAGGTGACCAATTTGCTGTCTTTTCGTTAAATTGAAGCTGGTTTTACCTCCTCCCTTCGCTCTCCGCCCTTCCTCTCCTCGGCTGAGGCAGGATGGAGGAGCTGTGGCAGGGTTCTTCCTCTGCCCGTCTGATGAGATCTCTCCCATTTGTAGGGGTTTTTTTCTTTATCATCTCTGCTGTGAAATGTTTCCTTTATGTGGAACTGTTTTAAAAAGCGTTGTGGGGTTTTTCTCAGTATTGCTGCTCGCTGCTGTGGTTTTAGCCAGTCTTGTTCTTGCTCTGATACATCTATACATGAATGTATGTATATACACATACGTGTGCACCCTCACAATCTCTCATCTTGTCCTGCTGACACAGGAAACCAACTTTCCAAGAAGGGCTGTCAGGTGTGTATATGCTAAATAAACTATTTGTTATAAGCTCTATAAGCTCTTATGCTTCTATTATTGTAATTTCTAACAGCCACAAGAAGATATAAAAGATACTGCGAATAGAATCACAGCCCTTTTCTTTTTTCTCCTATATAACTTTGATTTAAGGATACTAAAGATTATTAATTACTTTGCAAGGTACAGTAAGCAATAGGGCTTTTGTCTTCTCTGTTCCTTAAGTGTATTCATAAGAATAGACTAAAAAACCCTGTACTTTGTAAGTACCTTGATCAGAAGTGAAAACTCATCTGTCTTTGCATATTACTGTACTGAAAAGAGACGTGAGAGTTGGGAAATGAGTTTGTGCAGGATGTAGAAATCTTCTTAGTACATGATATAGATCAGATTTAATTTATTTTGATTGTGCAGTTGTAGAAGTGAGATCAAAGTGACTTTAAAAGGTATCAGCGAGCTATCTGTTTGTAGCTTTGAAATCTAGTAATTTAGACTTTTTAATACTGAGTTGTAGCTTGAAAACTTAGAAATAAGCTTCCAATATAACTTTTTTTCAAGTTACCTTGTTTGTTAGTAACTGTGCTGTTTACACTGTCAGTTGAGTAATTCAAAATGGAACTTTCTTTAAAATTGTCTTGACTTCATACTCTGTCCTGTAACATCCTACTCATGCAAAAATCTGTCACTAACAAAAGAAACGCTCATGAAAACTCAAGCAAACCTTGAGACAACAGTGGTTTGCTTGTCTTGAAAACATCTATACATAGAAAACACTTCTTGTCAGGATATGAATTTTTGGGGTGTTTTTTGTTTCATTTATATGAGTGCAGTTGCACAATGAATGTGTAGTGGACTTATCTGTAAGCAAATGCAGCATACACATTTGTGAGGGGTTTGGGCTTTTTGTTTATAACACTATTCATTTACTGTACTCTTAAACAATTTGTGGGAATTCTTGTTCCCACCAAGGTTCCCATCTATTGTGATGAATATTTGCATTGTAGTTGTTCAAGAAGCATTAAATGCCAATAAGCAGCAGTGCATGCTGTACACTTTTGTGCATTTATCATCACAATGAACCTTAGAAAAAGCTAGAACTGTTCTTAAGTTGTAAAAAGCAAAGCTTATTGAGTGTATATGGGGACATACATTCTGTTTAAATTCTCTGTTTTGAAGGCTGCTGTGAATAACTTCATCTTGTGCTTTTTTTTAGCGTGGTCTGTTCTGTGACTGTTTTGTTTTGAATAACACTAGGCCCAGTTTTGTTCAAGGGAGACTTAGGATTCTTTTGTATCTGACTAGCCATGAATAGTATGATACAATGTATTTGTGTGTTAGGGGTTGTAAACACTAAAAGTAAACCACTTTTTAAACACACCCCACGCTGCAGACTCTCAAAGAGCCTTCCTACATGCTGTGCCACAGATTCCAAGCACATGAGGTGCTGCCTGTCTGTCTTTCATAAAAATGACTGGAATTGCTCCAGAATTACAAATTCAGTTACAAAACTGAAGATGAAACAACGATGTGTGAGCCTTCCTCCTCCTGAGCCTGAACCGAGGCACCTCTCTGGTGTGAATCATATACTGATACAGCTCATTCCATTCTTGTAGCAATAAAAGTAACTGCATGTCAGTGTAACCACATTGATGCTTACGAGGTGGGAATGAATCACATCCCTCATTAACTGCCCTGCCGGAAAACCAGGATCTCACACTGCCTGAAGCCCTAACAGAGCCCCTGACCTTGCCTGGAAACTGCTCTCAAGCAGGTGAACCAGCAAAGCGGGTCTGTAGGAACAGGGTGTTAGAGATCAGAGGTCTGATCAAGTTTAGTTGGGTGCTCTGTGTGGATTTTGAGGTTAATGGTGGGTGATGTCAGCCATGAGGTGCATTTCCAGGTGTAAAATCAATGGGAAAATCACATTTCTTTGGACCCTGTATAGATTCAGGTTTGACTAATGCTAACCCTGGTGCTCAAGCTGTAATGGCTTTTAGATACCATTCTTAACCACTCACTAAACAGTTACCAGAGCAGCAAAACCAGGTCGAGTTTGCTACACTTTATTTCTGAACTTAATACAGTATTTCTTTTAGGTAGTAAAATTTAAGTTCCTCATTAATCATTTTCTTCAGTCCCTAAACTTTTCACTGGAAGTGGACTGTCTAGTCACGTCAGAGCCTTGGCCACTTCTGGGCACTGCTGTCTTCCAGGTGATGAAAACCCACACGTGACTTTTTAAGCCAAGATCAATGCTCAAGGTTACTCTCAGAACTGAGCATATAACTTCAGCAGGCAGTAAGCAGTGGTGAGTTTATAGTTTTGTACTTTCACTGGAATTAAGATCACATATAAAATTGAATTGAAGATGGGATAGCCTGTGCTGGAAAGCTTTGGCATGGATTAGCAGGAAGGTAACTCCCTGCAGTGTGTGATGCAGTCACCCATCTCATGTTTCTGTACATGAGGGATGTGCAAGAAATGCAGTGTAGTATTAACTAATAACTTAGACACTGAAAGAGTATTTAATTCCTTTATATTGAAAGAGTATTTAATTCCTTTATATTCCTCCCTTACAGCTTAACTGGACTTTTATGAAGTGACTCAGGTTTACAAAGCTCTTCAATGGTGAAGAATGAGCAAGCTTCTTCATTATCAAATGAAGGATATGCTTTCATACTTTTTCTTTTCATTTTCTTTCATGCTTTCATTTAACATTCATTATCTCTTCCCATTTTATGTGAGTTACAACCCATTTGTTCATTCCACTCATGTTCTTGACCACAGAATAGGAAAAGAAGGGCTATAAACCACCTGAGCTAAATGTGAAAGGAAGCACAGTTGCATTTTGCCAGCCTTAATGTAGATTCTGATGTCATTATTTGACAGCTTTCCCAGTGGCCTAAAGCCTACATTGAACAGAAAAGTTATTTGTCAAACCCTCCATGACAGCTGTAATTACTTAAATCACTTGCTGTCTCCATTTTAAAGGAGAAGATAGGAATATGTGGGTTTATGCAATAAAAGAAATGTCTGTTGTATGGAAATTGGGTAAGATAATTACATTCAGCTCACTATGTCTTGTTTCTGGAATATATTAGTAATAAAAAAGGCTAGAAGGACTCTGAACAGGAAGAATAAAATGATCTGCTGTGCTGTTTCAATGGCTTTGCCAATAAGGCATCTCTGCAGTTTTGTTCTTACTAGCTCTCCATAGAACTGATAAAATCTGACCACAGTGTCAGTAAAATTTCTATATGCCAAGTGTTTGCATGCATCTAGGACTGCAGTGAGTATGTGAGTGTTCTGTAGTAAAGGGTCTCACTGGTGTTTTGCATTCCTGCTTGAAGTTCAGTTGATACTGCCTCATGAAATGTAAAATGGCTTGAGAAGCACAGCATGGCTCAGATTGCAGTGGCCCTGTTACCCAAACATTTGTTCTTAAAGCCACAACAGCACAGTCAAAATCAGCCTAAAAAGTTTGTTTGGGTTTTCTAAAATCTCTTCGGGTTACTGTATTTTGAATGTAAACTTATTGTGATCTGTAAGGTAACTTGGCAGGAATTGGGATTATTTTTGTTCAAATCTCAGATTATTTGTCAGCAGAGTTCACAGTTTTGATACTTAGATTATCTAAAGTTTCAATATTGAAACCCAAAACCTAGTATGTCAGTAGGGTCCTTCAGAGTCTTGTGATTGCATTTGTGCCCTTGTCTCTCCCCTTACCAAAACCCAAAGAGAAATGCTCTGTCCAGAGGTTCTAGTAGCTGTAGGAGAGAGGATCACAACCCTTCCCCTGACTTTGGACACTAATCCAGCTTGTTCCATTTAGCTGCGTTTTTTGATTTTAGCTCCTACTTGTGTCAGTCCTTGTTTAATTTCATTATTGCTCCCTTTTGTTCTTGTTGTGTTTCTGTTATTGGGAAGTCTTGATCTCATGTGGTCTGTGTATAAATACTGGCAATTCTTGGTCTAATGGAGTTGTCTGAGAGTGATGCTTTGGTAAATTGCTAAATTGAGGTCAGTTCTCTAGCTTTTTTTGTTGTTGTTGTTACCCTGAAAACATGGAGAGCAATAGACTGTGGTAGTTTATATTTCATTTTTGTTGGATGTATTGGGTTTGGATGGAGACCTGAGGACTGCAGTAGTGCTCAACTGTCCTTGGCACACAGGAAGTCTTTTTGCCTAATGTTTTATGGCAACTGGGAAAACAATCTGTGTTTGTAATCCTTTCTAATCTGAGTTTTCTAATCCTTGTGGCAATAAAAGCAATTAGTGACATTCAGAATGCCTTTGCTTAGCGAGTTTATCTTTTAAAACAAACAGTAAAGTCCCACCCTCAAATTTTACTACCAGTGAGCTCTTGTAAGTAGTGCTCAGTGGTGTTGCACATGTTTCTAGTTACTTCCTTAGTTTTTGCCTTCCTTGACTCCATCATGATCAGATTTAATTTTTTTTATTACTGTCCTGTCTGTATATGCCTTTGTAGTTGTATTTTTGGAGATAACTCTAACTACATAAAAAGTAAAAAGGGTCGGTATTCATAGTTGAGTATATTGAACCCTGCAGTCACATGAAGGACAAATTAAAATTTAGAAAAAAAGGAAATGTCTGGTTTCTTTCATGGTGTTTCCAGCCCTCTTCTCTTGTGGCTGTACCTGTGCTTGGAGGTAGAAAATTTCTCCTGGTTAAATACTCCCTGAAGACCATCATAAATACACAGCCCATTGTGATCCAAGCTCTGTGCTGATGCCAAAAGGGGAAGTTCTGTCTTCATCTCCTGCTACACAGTCAACACTAGCAATCCTAGTGCCTTCCAGCAAGCTGTTTCATACTTATCTGGCTGAAAATCCAGCCAATAATTACTTGTCTCAAATCCTTGGACAGCTCACTACGTTCTCACGTGCGTGTGAATGCCAGCAAACAGAAACGATGGAAGCACTGCCTGGATAATGAGAATGAGAGGGTCTGTTTTGGCAGATGGGTCAGCTTAAATTGACTCACACCAATTGTGAAACACACCTTGACTCTGTTTTGTAACGTTTTACCACTGACCTGCTGTAAATTTGGTAATAATTTTCTGTCAAACAATGTGCTGGCCTTTGACTCGGTGAGCATAAGAAATTTATATTCTACAATATTGCTTGTAGAGTTGAATTTCATTCAGTGAAACTTTACTACTGATAGATTTGGCTCTTGTGCATTCATTTGGCAAAATACATTATTTTATGTAAGTAGTTTTAAACTGATGGTTCAGGTTTAGAATGTAGTACATGTAATTAGTTTATTCAGCAGAAGAACCAGGAGTAAAGAATTAGTTACAACAAACACTGCAAATCATGTAGCATGTGTTAAAAATAAAATTACATGGTAGCTAACACAAATGCTATAACTCAGTTCAAGAATTCTTCTCTCTGTAATAACTAATCAGGCTTGGATCTCATGGTTTGTGATGTTGGCCAAACAGCTTGAATGAATTGCAGTTGTGTATTCATCATGGGCTGTGCTTTCTTCATCTGCTGTGTCCCTCTCTCTTAAATGAAGTGTCAGGAATCCATTCAATTAGAAATATCTTATGGTTTGATTTATCAGTGTGTCAGAGTTAAAAGTACTGCCTCAGTTCTTGCAAAGGGTACAAACAGCATTGTGGTCTTTTCTTTATAGGACTGTTGTGCCTAAGTTAGTATTTAAGTTAGTACTTCTGTATATGTGAAGGAAGAGGGTTTAATGTTTCAGCTTGAAGTCCCCAAAACTGTCCCAACAGTCCTTGACTTTGGCCTCGTTTGACATTTTACACTACAGACTGCTGCTTCCACTGACAGCCCATGTGTCTTTTTGGAGTGAGGAGTCTTTGTTCTCTTCTAGCTGATTTGAAAGTTAAAATTGTAACTCACAGCCTTCTCCCAAGGAGCTTCAGGCACTCCAAAATAAGAATATGCCCAAAACCCTCAACTTGCTATGCAGCCCAGGTGTTTGCTGCTGGAGCACATGGTTTGTAACCAAGATGTGCTCTGTGCAGAGGGCAGGAGGATTAGGGAGCATCCATTCACCCACCACCCCCACATTGTTCAGTGACCCATGTGAATTTTAGTCTCTTTATTCAGCTTATTGTTGAAACTTAGCTTTGAATACAGAAATGTGTTTTTTTTGCCTTGGGCTTTTGGGTACTATTCCAGACTATTGAAAAGTTTTCAAATACTATTTTTCATATAATCTCTGTGCAGTGAAGCATGGTAGTGTTACTGTGTTTTATATATATGAAGCTTGGAATGGTACAGAGTTTGAAAGCATCTGCTGATCTGGGGTATCAAAATTTAAAATACTTAGTGCCTGAACTTACAGGCATTATTTTTAAATGTAGATTTTAATAACTTCAGATGTTTTGGTGACACTCAGAAATACTGGGAATCAAGCCCAACAACTAGAAAAAATGTAATTAATTACTGTGTTTCTGAAAGATTCGTTGAGAAAATGTGCTTGGTATTGTGAAGGAAATAAATGGCACTGAAGGTATGAGATCTATTTTTCCAAAGCAGTGTTCACTACTTTCAGGTTAACATCCCTTTTTCTTTGTGTAATACCCTGGGTTTTTTTCCTAATGTTTTTTCAACAACACTCTCTTTTATAAGACTTTGACTGTGATCAGTCCTGATTCTTACAGTAATTTCATCTTGTCTGAAAAAGTCTATTTGAACAGAAAGATTTTGAAGAAGCATGAAAAGTGGTATGTGGTTTTTAATTAAAGACGTGTGGACAGTAGATATGCACAGGAAATGAGCAATTAAAGTTCTGTGGGCATCTCTGATGATAGACTTTATCTCCTTGTGCTTGAATTAGCAGTGTTACATAAGCTTTTAACTGAGTTTTCTCTGTACAAAATATCAGTGTGTTTTCTAAGTTGCTTTCCTGATGCTGGATTATAAATTCAGGCTGAGTTTCAGTCAGAGATGCAGTCTGAATTTTCTAGAATGGTTAAGTGGAATAAAGCTGGCATCAGGACAGCTCAAACCTCTACGTTTCTCTTAGGTGAGGCAGAAAGCTGGAGGCTGTCATTGCCTGGAACCTGTTTACAGGGTGGGATGCTGTTCTTCCAAGTGGTACAGATGTTTGAGGGCAGAGGTGATGGTTTGAGCAGATCTGAGGTGTTCTAGAGGTGATTATGATCTACCAGGTGATTATGTTCTGCACAGGTTTTGTTCCCAGCAGTGTTTGTTACTTCAGTTCTGTCTCTTCTGCCCACGTTTTTTTTTCATGTCCTTTATCCTAACTTCCATGTCTTAACACTTTCTTCTTTTCTTGTTAATCTTGCCTGGTCTCAAATGCCTCTCATCACCAACTCCAGTCTTCTCATCCAAGTTGTTAGCATCATAAAAAGAGGAATAACTGGGATCTTAACATTTGGTAGGAAATACCTTTTAAATCCAATCAGAAAATTAATTTTAGGATGCTGACGAGACAAGTAATAATTTGAACATGCTTAATTAATGATTACTATTATTTATGGTCTCATAAGGCTTCTACTGGTCTTTGAGCTGGTGTCAGTGATGCCATTCTGAGGGACTGAGAGTCACTGAGCACAACAATAGCAGGACAATCAGGAGCTTGTCATTACATTGCACCCAAGCTCAGCTATGCTTTTGTAGAGGGCCACGACTGAATGTGGTTATGAGCCATAAAATATCTGCTATTTCCTTTCATTCTGCTGGCTTGCAAAGGGCTGGGGAGATTTGTGCTTAGCAAGGTAAAAAAATTATCTTTTGAACCCATCTATGCTAAAACAGCAGGGCAGCCATTGGAGCTGTAAACTTGTTGCAAATATTCAGATGTTAAATATTTCATGGCTCTGCTCTGCTGGGTGCAAATTATGTCATATCATTCAGGGATAGCACTGTGTCAGAGGATTTGTTATAATTACCATTAAAAGTTAGTGTGGAAATCCCAGGAGCTTTACTTTTGGTTACAGTCATCAAAGCTTCACTGGTGATTAGCTCAGAACTGGTATTGTGTTCTGAGCATGGTGAAGAAAATGACACACACACACTTCTAGTGCTCGTGGTCTGGCTGTGAATTATGTAACTGAGTAATACAGGTGTGATGTTTTAAACATTACCATCTCTGCTTTCACAAATACAGTAAAATGAGAAATGCATCTATTAGGCTCTTCTATCAACATTATTGCAGTTTCTGTTCAGGGCCCCTCTATTGCACTGTAGTAGTTAAGAAATAAGTCTGTGGAAATTCCATTTGAGAAACATGTTACCAGTTTGAAATTAGACTCCTTAAGTAGCTTTCCACATATAAATAAAATTAAACATTATTCAGTTAATATTCCTTTCACTTAAAACACATTTTTCCTCTTTGGATGTATAAAACAAAAGGCAAAAATATATTTTCATCAATAATGCAGTTGTTGTCCCAGTGCTGCCAGATTTGCAGTATATAAATGGAAGAAAAACTTCTAACAGTTTTAATAATGACTGTTACTGTTTCTGTCTAATTAGATTTTCAGACAGAAATGTGATTTTGTTTTTTTTTAAACCCTAACTTTAACTGTATTCCTGCCATATGCTACAGTTCTTTTCAATTCTTGACCATGCTGAAAATGTTATAAATGGAAATACAAGGGTTTTTAGAAGCATGCCTTGCAAGCTGTATGAGTGGATGCTGGGATAACTCAAATGAAATGTTTTTCTTTCTGTTTTAGGGAAGGGGTTTCCTCTTCTAATGAATGCCTACAGGACATGCCTCTGGGGCTTTCTCAGTACAGTAAAGAGAAATGTGTCTGGTACCTGTCAATTGTTAGGGATAACAGAAGCAAATAAACAAAAAGTCCTGAGTAGAACCCTGAGATTTTCTGTTCTCCAGTCTGTGGGCTGGCTGCCACGTCACCCTTGGAGAAGCACTTGATACTCCTGTTTTCCTCAATCTGCTGAATACTGGTGTCTGGGTTTTAATTATATTAGGAGAAAGTGTTCATACTTAGAGTAAGCTTTTTAGACTTGCCTGTTCTATTTCCATTCTGGTTTGGACCATAAAGAAATGTTCCTATCACTGCATTTCCCAACTCTTTCTATCTTGCTTTCTCTATTTAGTGTGGCACATTCTGCTTCCTTCCTGTGTGCACCACAACACATCCCTGTGTCAGAGGCATTTAGAGAAGAACTTATTTGGTATATTGCTTTACTTCTCAGGCAAAAGCATGTAATTTTAAAGCTGGAAAATACAGTTTGTGCTCCATGAAGAGAGGAGGAAAAAAGAAATTATAAGCCATCCATCTTACGTGAAGAGCCTTTTTTTAATCTCATTTCAGGTTTTATATTGCATATAAGTGAATTCATTGAAACAGGTTTTTCATATGCCTTTGTATTTTATTTCCATGCCAGATGATTTGGAGCTATGTGACTACATTACTTAATATCATAAAATTGCACGTTGTGCAGAAGAGTCATTCCAGGTTTATTTCAGGCAATGTCAAACTCCAGTGGCTAACTTTAATTACCATTTTTTTTTGTCAGTTTATGGCAACTTGTCTTATGATCCTGCCACTCTTGCTGTCCTACTCTGCATCAGTGAAATGCAGTACTCTCTATTTCTTTTACTTAGTATTTCTTGTCACAATTACAACAGTTGTTTCTTCCTTGGCTGTAGGTGCTGTTTAATAAAAAATTCTTATTTGTTAAATACTATCAGGAGAAATACAAACTAAAATAGTTTCATTTTTAGATATAGTTTGTGGTGAGACTTTTCACAAGTTTCTCATTCTTTCTTTATAATGGCCAGGGACTTCTATTTTACTTCTGTTAGAAGTAGAGATGCATTTCTGTGCCTCTGCTGATCTCAGAATAGATTTTCTTCACCATGTTGTACTTACAGTAATGAACTCAGTATTACTCTCAGGGCAAGAGAAATACTCTGTACTGCCACTATTGTTAGTGCTTTATCATAATTTTTTTTTACTCGCTTTTTCCTACCCTTATTTATTTTATATATTTATTTTTTTGCTGATCACTTCCATATTTATACTGAAGTTAGATGAATCTTTTAATACTGTGCCATTTTTGTGATGTTGATCAAATATTGCACATCAGGGCCAATTATTTTCAGTGTATAACCAACCCTTCCAGTTTGCTGTGTGTGGTTCAATGGCTTATTTGCTATTCAGTGAATATCAAATCTGTAATTTCAAGTTTTCCAGTACCCTTGCTCCATCAAAGTCCTTGTCTCTTACCTCCCCACAGCTTGTGCAGAATTTAAGAAGTTGTTAAAGCTGAATTATTTCCATTAAATCTATTGACTAAAATCCAGGGAGTGATTTTTGCTTTGGGACTTTTTTCTGTTATTTTGGGTTAGATTTCTCTGGAATGATTTTTCGGTTTCTGACTATAAATTTGCCTCCTGTTCACCCAAGTTGGAGGCTGTTGACCCTCTTTGTACCCAAGCCTGTTGTCCTAGTGAGGTTGTGGGAAAGGTGAGTGGATTGAATAAATATCAAATGCATGTTTTAACAACACTCATAATTTTTGATGGGAAAAAATAATGGATGGATCCAGAGGTTTGCACATGGACTTAAAATCTGGCAATAGTTTTAGCTCCATTTTCAAAGCTTTTTTTAATGCGTTTTGCTTTAAATTGATGTTTTTAAAAGTTGGTTTTGTTTAGTTGGATAATTCCTTTTGTACCTGAAGGAACTTATCTAGGGGGCTGGGGGGGATGAGTTCATTTACTGCACTCTTCCCCTCACTGCTGACTTTGTGAAGCAGTCCTGGAAAATGAAACCCTGCTCTGCTGGAACTGAGTCAAGCATTTCAGCAGCAGCGGGCAGAAGGCAGTGTCGTGTTGCCGAGGAGCAGAGAATGCTCTCACACATCTCCAGTGTCTGCCTGTGGCCCTGTGTGAGCAGGGGTGAGGCAGTTTCTCTCTAACTTGGAGACATTTCCACTTGAAATTCTTACGTGCTTTCAAATGGACACTTTTTAAATTACAGTTTTATATACGTGTACAGCTAAAAATACCAGCAGTTGAAATAGTCACTATGAAATGGAATAATGGAGATCTCTGGAAGTGGAATTCTCATCATTGTTGTGCAGTGTGGGCAGTGGCTGCACAGCTTCTCTTCTGTGCCTCAGTGTTTGTCAAGAATTCTCCCAGCAAGGCAAAAAGCTTTCATTTTCCTCAGTTTGCACTGAGCTGGTATAGATAAAAGTTGACACATGCAGAAAACTGTTTCACTGAAGGAGCTGGAGGGATAGAACCAACCAGCCACAAATTTTCAAAGTGACTACTGCAGTTTGAGATTAATTTTCATCACAGCTTCTTAAGAGTAGTATGTAATGTTAAACCTCAAGTTAAGCATTTCCCTGAAGAGAAATCAGTTTGGATTTGAAAAAAAAAAAATTTATTGTCAGATTAATTGGGATTTTATTTTATAAAACGTGTTTGCTTCCAGCATTCATAATTTTATTTTGTGAAAAGAAATGCATACAGTTCACCTCAAATACTGATTGGAGAATGTAACAATCATATTGATAGCCATGCTACTAGTTTTCAACAAGCTTAGCTTTTTTTTTTGAAAAAAGTGAAGATGTATGGAATGGTAACTGCCAGTCCTGTAGCCCTTGATCCCTGGTAATGTCTGCATGGTGTGTTTTTGACTGTAGGTGACTTTTATGGTTTCCAGATTCAAAATTTATTTCGTATTTTAAGCATGTGTTTTGGCAATTGCTGCCATTTATCTCCTCTTTTGGCTGTTCCCTCTGATACGGGATATTTTCCATGCATACCCTATACTGTTGTTTTATTTCTTGACACTAAAATGGCTTGTACTGCACAGATGATTTTGTAAGACTCCAGCTCTCTTTCTAGAATTCTGGCAATAATTGTCCTATTGAAATTGAAACACTGCTTGTGTAAAGTATAACAGGCTTTTTTTGTTAGGGATGATGTCAGCATGAGAGATGGCCTCAAGGAGCCATTAAAAGAACATAGGACTTTTGACTCTTGGGCTTTATTGACTTTTCTCCTCAGTAAAATACAGTTCTGCAGAAGATGGATCAGTGTCTGCAGTGGTGTGAGACACTTGGTGACTTTACTGTGCAGACTGATGAAGCTGTATCTGAGTGCCATAAATACAGAGGCACTCTATTAGAGTGTCAGAGAAATGCAGTAATAGCAGGCATAAAATTTTATAGAAATACTTGCCTTTCTCTGAAAGTAATTGGCCTTTTTATGTGAAATTACTCACTTTACTTTTTAGGACCTTTGAATTTTCAGTTCTGGTTTGTTTCTAACTCTTCCCTTAAGACATTTTGAAATGTATTCACAGCTAGCATTTTTTTTCTTTATTGTCTGTCCATCTATTGCAGACTTCATTCCATATCATTCTATTTAAACTGTCATAGAAAAAAAGACTATGGTAATATAATTTGAACTGATTGGTGAAATATATAGGGGCAATATGCAGAATTAATGTGAGAATAAGTAAATAGCAGCTGTTACCTTAGTTGACATATTTATATGTGAAAATGCTTATAGATGGATAATTTTATGTCCAGTATTAAGATGAATTGAAGCTTTTAGAAAAATAAATCAATGAAAGGTAGAAAAAAGAAGTCTGTATTACTTGCATTTTTTACTTCCAGCCTTCCTGATTGGCACAAAACCTCCTGTTTTTCATGGAGAACATGGCAGGTTATCCTTCCCCAAGGTAGTTTACTCACAGAGCCATTAGACTGGCTGAATATGAGATATTTTACTGATTGAGATGAAAGCCAGGGCAGAACATTCAGCAAAGTGACAGTACCACACAATGTTCCTCACTCGTGACTCTGATAGCATGGGCAGATTGCTGAGGGTCCTTTATCAATGGAATTGAAGTACCTGGGACGCCCAAGCTGGGTGTGAAAGGACCACCTTGAACACTGTCAATGTATTCAAAAGGCTGTTTCTAGCCTGGCTCAGTCCTACCTGGAGATCCTTGGCACCCTTCTATCAGCAGTGTCATTGCCTATGACTGTTCACTCTCTGCAGTAGATTTTATATTAACCTGTGGTATTGCTTTGTCCTGGTTATCTGACCCTTCTTTCTCCTCCCTTTTACGAGTAACTGAAGGTTGGCTGTGGATTTTAAACTGCAGACTATGGTATCATGGAATGGAGGAACTAATATTTATCATATTCTTGATTTCCTGTCTTTTTTGTGAGAAGCTGTATGTGCAGCCTAGTTTCTTGGCAGTCTTTTCTATTTTTCATCTCTGCTTCTGTACATTGCCTTTTGTTCATACTTCATGCCCCAAGTTCTCCATGTAAAATAGGAAAAGAGAGAGAGATGGATTTGAGGAGATGATAATGTGTGTGAAAACCTTGGAAGTCCTCTGCGTGCTTACTGACCAGTCTCTGGACCATGAGAAAAATGTGGCACTTGTAATTTGTAGAAGTAAGGAAATGTAAATTGTCCCTTAGAACACAGAGCCTTCTCTCCTCTCACCAAGAGCAGACATGTCCCCGTTTCACTGGCTCAGCTCTTGCTCTGAAGGTGGCAGCTTGCACTGTGTCCTGTACTGAAGTGTATTTTAAAATACAACTTAGCATGATGTGAGGACAAGCATAACAACATTAACAAGCTTTTAATTAAAAACAGGTTAAAAAATATGTATTAAGCGACTTGACTTTCAAATTCAGCATTCCCACTCGAGCCTGCAAAAGAATGTCTTCAGCTGAACTTTTTTGCAGTCTTTCACCAAATTTGTTCCTGTTTCTGCATGGCAGCTCAACTCCCCCTGCACTACAAACCAGATCACTAAGAACAAGTTGCTGTGTTACAAACTGACAGCCAGGTTAGTTCTGCCCCTGTGGACATGACAAGTTATACTCAAGTCTTGAGCCATCAGTAGTCTTGAAGTATTCATGGGAAAGTGAAGAGAGGTCAGAGAAAATGAGGAATTGTTTCCTGGTTGGGAGAGTCCATAGAAGGGAGGTGTGTTGCTGTTTTTGGAGGGAGTATGTCCATATACTGGTATTTATTCTCCATGGTCCTGAGTGTGAGAACTGAGAAAAACAGATGTCTTAGATAAAGATAGATGATGAAGAAATACAGAAGAGGTAAATTTTGTTTTGTGTATGCTGGGAATCAAAGCAGCAAATTTGAACTATGTAATGATTCTAAGTGATAGTGTGGCAGTGAGACATTTATGAAATGAGCTTAGTCTCCTTTGTTTTAGCCAAGATGGTTGCATAATGCTACAAGAAAATGGAATGCTTAAGTAATGAAGACTTTGATCTGATTCAATTCAAAGTAATGTCTGCTTGGAAAATCTTGATGAAATACTTTCTTTCCAAGTTGTTTTCTTACTTCTCCTTTTCTCAACTCTTTTTTAAAGCAGGACTTTAACTTGTTTGTCAGTGTGCTGATAACAGCTAATTTAAGGAAATTGTGCTGCCAGAGGAAGTCACTACCCTCATATATCCACTAGCGAGACAGTTCATGTAAGTCCTCCCCAAGTTACCTCCAGGCAAAATTTTCAAGAGTAGTTTAAACAGCTTCAAAAACCATGTGAGCTAACTTGACGGTTTTTCTGCCTGATGTGAACGGGGAAATGCTCACATAAGCATTGCAGAATCAGTAGCTTACAGCAAAGGGCTGGTGGGGAGGACCCAAGGGATGGGATAATTTCAAACCAGTAAAGTGGGATCCCAGAGGGTGGGGATCTCCAAGGCTTTCACATATCATTTAAACTGTCTGTTACACTGTATAAAGGGCTAGACTAGAGGGTTTCATGCTATGATCTGACGTTGTTTTCTTTTTTAGTTTTAAATCAACAAGGAGTAAGTTTGGGTCAAACTCCAGCAGTTTCTTTTAAACCAGTTTTATCAATGGAGGGGTGTATGCTGCTGTACCAGCTCTGTAGGTGTAGTCCAAAGGCTGCTTTCCTTGGAGAGAAATACTCTGTCTGGGTTTCTGCATAAAAAAAGCAGAGGGGCCTGCAGTGCAATGCCTGCCTGGACAATGAGGAGCTGAGCTTGATTTAAATGGCCTCGGTGAGCTGGAGACTCCAATTCAGTTACTCAGTGATAGGTTTTCTGCAACATTGCTCCTCCAACTTTCACTTAGATTAGTTTGTTTGGCTTTAAGTTTTTGAGCTGTTTGAAAGGGAAGCATGATTATGCTGTTGGGTGAGTGCCAAGTTGAGTGAGGAAAAGGAATGAAATTGCTAGAAGAGAGATGGGGGGTGTCTGTGGGAAGTTGGAAGCAGAGCACATGTTAAAACGTCTTTAACTGCAAACCCCATGTGAAGGGGTTAGAATTAATTCCTTTTTTCAGACATGGATAAACAGTTCCACTTTGCATCATCTCTGCTGTAGCAGTACATGAGTTAGTTGCAGTTTGTGTTCTGTCTGTAATGTGTCCTGTTGTTTGCTGGCCAGTCATAAGGCCCAGCTGGCACATCACCTGACTTCCTTCTGTCTCTCTTTTAAAGCTACTGAAAATCTCTCCCTGCTCATTTGAAAAGTGGTTTCATCTCACTCCCAAAGTGTTTGCTTAGCTCCAGTGTGTGCCATCCTTAAATACCATGGTGTGTACACAAGGGCATACCATGCTTTGCGCTGAGGTATGTATCCATAATGAGCAGAACTTGGGACTAAATCCCTGATCACAATCCTGTATTTGCTATTCTGAAAAGACCTGTTTTATTAGAAGTGTTGGTGAGTTAAGGAATTTAAAAAAAAAAAGAAAAAAGGCAGTTTCAATGTTGTTATTAACCAGCTAGTCCAAATCCCAACTACTGCCAGAAGTCCTGGTCTTGTTCTTCAATACTCATAAAGCCACATTCTGGTCCTCTCCCTTGTGTTGATGTTAGAGATTACTCAACTGCAGCAGGAACTGGATCTTGCCTCAGAAGGGCTGAAAATTATTTGTGGCTTTGTTTTTTTTCAGGATTTGTTCTCAGTAATGAGACCCAACTGGCAGCGTGGCTGCACAGGCAGGAGTGATGGTGCAAGGGAGAGGATGGTAACACATGGCCAGTAAGGAATTGCTTTGTGGCTTGGAGTGGCTGACTCTGAAGCCAGGGACTACACTGAATAATGAATAAATAATAGTTGATGTAACAGTTTGATCCATTCAGGCTACAGATTTTTGTGCTGTAGAGCCAACTAGAGGAAAAGCAACTAGAGCTGTTGGAATATGAAGAGTTTTCAGTTCCTTGCAGGGACTGGAGCTTGCCACTCTTGCTTGCTCTCCAGTAACCACACAACAACAACTATGTAATAGTGTTCTATAGTTGTCAAGGTTTGTTTTTTGTTTTTAACAAACAATATTCTTCCTTGCAAAAGGAAAATGAAATCATTTTGCAGAGGAAGTGGCATTGTATTCCAAGTTGTTACTCTCATTAGAATGTTTATCCTTTTCTTGCAGTGCTCAGGTGCTCCTGCCCCAGTGAGACATCGTGCTCCCCTTGGAAATGTGCTTTCTTGTCAGTGGCATTGGCTTTCTTGTCATATAGCAGCTTACATTAAGGGCAAGGCTGTGATATGTGTTTGTATTTAGTCAGTGTTTTTTATGGTGGCACCTGTGAGGATTTCCTTCATGTGTAAAAGAGAAAGCTAAACTACAGCAAATATGCATTAAAATAATGTGGAGAGAAAAAAGGGAAGGAGAATGGGAGTTGGTGTTTACAATCTTCTGTTTTCCTCTACTATTGAGTTTTCTTACTTAGTATAATTAAAGTTCTTGCAGATCTTTATAGATTTTTCTAATCTGAAGAGCAAATAGTGAATGTTGCAGAGAGTAGGCCAGGTAAGAGGGTTGTACTTGCTTAAACTTTTTTTTGTTTTATGTGATGTGTTTTAACAGGAAAAAGTTGCTAAAAAATCCTAGTGTAGGTCAAGTAGTTTGGAAGCCAGATTCTGCAAATCTCCTTTGTGTGACTGTTCTTTAGACACTTCTGAGTTAGAAAACAAAAAAGCCAGCCAAGTTTCCTCTGGTAATCTAGGTGTTGGAGGAAAAGAAAAGGTAAAGGCTTTGGCCATAGTTCTCACTTCATTAAAATTGCTTCAGGCAAGGGATCTGTGGGGGTTCTTCAGAGAAGCGAGGGGTTTCCTTGTTTTTTAAAAGCTTTGGCAAGAAGCTTTGTTATTTGTATTGAATGTTCCAAAATAAAAATGTAGCCAGAGGAAATAGCATCTGTGAAACTTTGATTCACACATGTGAAACTCAACAATAATTTGGCAGTGATTTGAAGCAGATTTTATAAAGGACAGTTAAGCAGCCTTGGTTAAAAGCTACAATCCTTGTCTTTAGCACTCAGAGAAATCCAGAGCCCATTTAAGTGTGATGTGTAAACTTCTATTTGTGTTGCATGTCATGCAGTGAATTCTCAGGTTGATGGAGTGAGTTTTGATGTGCACTCTGCATTCCAAATGTAGCACCACCAAGTCAACATTTGGAAGAAAGCAGCAACCTTTGCCTTGTTTTCTGGAACTGCAGAAATCACAGCCTGTGCATGGTGCCAAAAGCAGCAGGTTGGAGATCCTTGGTTACAGTTAGTTGATGGAAATGGTTAAAGTGCAGTTTAATGCTGCTGGTGCTGCTGTTAAGTACGAATGTGATCATGCATATCAAGCATGGATCTCTTGAGAATTGAAATGTGATAATTGTATCAAGGATGGATTGCATCTGAACCTAATCTTCCTTCATGATATGCTGGAAATTGAAACTGTAAATTCCATATTTCATTACAGAGCTACAGAAATAATGCTGATGAAAACAGTCTTCATTAAATCTGTTCTGTGGATATTCTGGCTTGGGCAGTGGAGCTGTGCTTGGCAGTTTACCTGGGGAAAACACAGGAGGAACAAATGCATTTTGGTTCAGTAAATGCCATCTTAACTTAATAGATTTACTCAAAGGGTAATGATGCCTGGGAAAATAATTGGGACACGTTCAGGTTTGACAGGGCTGGCAGGTAGAAGGTGAGTCAGGAGATGACATTTTTGAGGTTTGTTTTAAATTAGGGTATGGCAGGAGTGGTGGTTTTGTATCACAGCAGGCAGGAAGAGGTAAAGCCACCCCTCCTGTGTCAGGAAATCCTCCAGGTGTGAACTGAAGCTCGAAGGATGCCAACATTTTCAGTGTTTAGAAAGAAAAACACTCCCAGTAGCTGAGTACAGGGACCAACAGCATCAGAGATATTCTCTTATGATGACTTCTGGTTTCCTTGTGCAAGAAAAGTCAGTACCATAATACCAGTATATCTGCTTGGGGCTATGCTTTCATCATATTAATTTTTTCTTAGTAGTTTTATGGGAATGTTTCCTAAAATTCAGCAGAATCACAAGTATTGTTGCTCTTAGGTTATCAAGTTCGGAAGTGTTTGAGATGTAAAGAAAAAACCCAATTTATAAAACCAGGATAAAGATGCATGCATTTATTTGGCTAATAGAATGAATGACAAACTGAAGGTGGAGCTGAGGTTTGTATAACAATGTGCCTCAAATCCATTTGGAAATGTTGTTATTCTAATAGAGCTGACTCTGTCAGAATTTAGCAATCAGATGGCATCAAGTTCCTCTAAAGATGGTTTTAGTGACATTATCTGAGGGGTGGCTGTACTGAGCAGTCACTTTCTGGGGAGCAGTAGCTGTAAATGAGCTGTTCTAGTGAGCTGCTTTCAGTATCGAGACTACATCACCCAATTCGAGGATATTCAATGCCATTGTGGTTTTGTTGTTATCAGTGTGAAACTGTGGAGCTTGCTTCTGGTCTTTAAGTTGTGTATGTGGGGGGGGGGGGAAAGGCTGTTCACACAGTTCCAGATTCTGGTATTTCTTCTTAAAACAGCTGTACCTTCTCCTAAAGCAGCTCATGCTGCCTTTCACCTTCTCTCACTGTATTGGCCATTAGCTTCCCAGTCATTGATTGCCTTCTTTAATTATTCATGAGAAAATATCTTTTCCTCTCTCAGCTGCAAGCTCATATGTCTTAGATTTGTCTATTATTAAAGAAAAACCATGAATGTGCTTTCAAGCTACAACACATGCCTCAGTTTTTGGGAAAACAGAACATTTGCTTGCCATACAAATGAAGTCATCCTAGCTGAGGGCAGTCTATAGCACCAGTGTCACACTGGAATTCAGATCAATTCACAGATACCAGAGTTGTTGCATCACTGCAGCACGTTCGTGGCTGACATCACACTGTGCAAAGGGTTTGTTCTGGAGCCATGTTACATCAGGGGTGGGAGCCCACAGCTGACAGTGCCACAATCTCTCTACATCGATGTTGTCAGCGGATGTTGTGGTGGTTGCAGACATTTGGTTTTGAACAGACAGCCAAAATCTTGGCTTTGGTGGTTTAAATGCTAAAAAATAAAAATTCAAAGTGTGTGGAGAACACGTGCAGATACATCTCTGATGACTAAAGGCAGATTTTTATCAACAGAATTTTGTGTCAAAGCCCAGGTCTAGAGCTGTCCACCTTTGTGGGAGTTAATTGGAATGAGAGCAGGGGCCCTATTCCCATCCCAATAGGATTAGTGGACTGATCCATTAGCATCTCGTGATGAATTGGAATTCACCACCACCCAGCTGGTCTGAGTGCCAGCAGCAGTTGAGCTGCAGCTCCCTCTCTTTGTAGTTTATGTAATGGGTACCCCGTACCTTGCACAGTGCATCTCTATGCACCACTGATTGTCCTTTGGAGACAAATTTGTGTTACAGCTGAAGTTAAAAATGTGTGAACACAGCCCTGCTAATGTTTGATGTTAGAGGAACAATCTTCTTTGCATTTAATGCCAAATGATGCAATTTGAAGCACAGTGTATCTCTAGTCACATTTAACATTGGATTTGCTGGCTTTCTTCACAGAATCCCAATTAGGATGGAAAAGGTCAGTGATCTGACTGTTCTGAGATTTCATTTTGTATCTGTCCTGTTGGCTTTTTTATCTTTCACAAAGAGCTTAGTTGCAAAGAATGCTTCCCCTCTGCCAAAATTCCACATGATCTTGCCTTTAAGGAAACACATCCATTTTTAGTAAACTAGGAGAGCCTTTTTTTTTAAAGAAGATTTCTGGTAACAGTGTTTTTAACCCATGAAATGTGGACACAAAGGAATTCATCCTAGTTCAAATTATAACTGCAGTATTTCATTCGTATGATTATTTATAGTGAAAATCAGTATTTGTGCTTTTGGGGGGAATTAGTCATTTGTTTTTTGCAGTTTAAGGTATGAGAAGCAGCAAGGGTGTGCACCTACATGTTAACGAAAATAACTTGCATCACATTGATTACTTCTTGCTTCTTAAAAAATATGAAAATTTAAGTAATACCTCACTACAACATCTGCTATTTTCTCTGAGAAATAGAAATCTTTCCAGAAATTTTAGTTTACACAATAACTTGTACTGCAATACCTTTCTATTTTCTGGTTGTTGAAGTTATTTCATGCATACAGAAGAATATGACCAAAACACATCTTAATTGGCAGGGTACTAATTGAATATTTTAAATAAAATACCTTAGTTTTTTCCCTTATCTTACTTCTTCTTTCTCTTTTGATAAAACACCAGCTGGGCAGCAAATATGTGAATATATAACCAATCATTGGAATGCTTTTGTTTTCTTCTGGTTGTGTAATAGCTGTGCCTTTCATTCAGGTGTTTTGAGGAAGATGATGGGAGAGGGGATGAAATTGCTGAATTTGTTTCATGCTTCTGTACTCTCTGCCCTATTTCTGGTCACATTTACTTTTCTGGCATGGGAGAGGATTCCAGTGAAATTGAAGAAAATAAAAAAAATGCCACCGAATCTTAGGGATGATGTGTTCTGGACTTTGGGAAAATTAAATACTTATTGAAGGTTTGGAGGGGACAGGGCAGGGATTGCAAATAACCAAAATCAACTTCTTGAATTTGCAGATTCAGAATTCACATTGTATTTTGTCATATGTGCTTCTGTCTAATTCTCAACTCAATTCTCAACTCTTGTTTTAGCTTAGTTGTCCTTTTCCTGGTGCTTGCCTGTTTTTGTGGTCCTGACCTCCTGGCTCCCCGTTTGGGCACATGAAATCACAGATGCTCTGTATAAGACAGCAGCACTAAATGTCTACTGCTGAATAAAAATGCCAAGTTTTAAAAATCACTGTAGATTGAGAGAAGTCTGGAAAAACCTCTTCATTAGTCCTAACAAGCTTTGGTGTCTCTTTTCTATCATACTGTGAGCTCACTTGTTGCTTTAAAAAGCATATTTTCATTTCTTCATACCTAGTGTTATTTTTGCAGGAAGTTAGTTCTCTAGCCATACTAAATCATAGTTCAGAGAATGTGAAGTTCTTGACTAATTCATGCCTTATGGTCTGCACAATATGTTAAAAATAATTTTTAAATGTTCTTTGGTAAAGTGAAACAAAAAGCAAATGAGAATTCTCGTATTTGTGGTTAAACTCTTTCCAAAACAGAGTAGAAAGAAACTTTTTGTCACTTCTCTGCCAGAAAACAGGGCTCACTACTTGGGAAGCCTTTTTCTCTGCTAAAATGGGTAGATTTCAAACGGCCTTTGCCAGCACAGCTGTCTGAAGGGGGGATAAAGCTGTGAGCTGAAGGATGCTCATATGTTGTGAGAGAAGTGCTGGAATTCAGAAACTTTCATACCTTATACATAAACCAGTGTTGTAGTAATTCTTTAAACAGGTGGTTAAGCATCCAGTCAATGTGGGAAATAAGTATTTTTTTCTAAATTACTCTTGCTTGTTTCTTGTCTCCTCTGAAATAGTTTGCATTCTTCTCTCTTTCTTGCCTGATAACGTACAATTGTATTGTGAAATATCTTAGCAAGTTGTGTGGATGGCAGATAATTCCAGAGTGGTTAGCTGCACTTGGTAGAAATGTTTCAGGATAGGTGGCCTGTGTTGGGACACTATGATTGAAAACCTCCCTTCTCCTGTTTCGTTTTGCAACAATGTTGGCACACAGGGATCTCACTGGGAATGTCACAACTCTGGACACCAGAATGGGACTGTGCAAAAACTCTGCTTTAAATCTGCTGCAGCTCTACAGCTTGGAGGGGAGGGCTGGAGAGTGCTGTCATTTTCACTAAATAAGGGACCTTAGGACATACCAGAGCACTCTGAGAGATGGACAGTGCAAAATAAGTATCCATTGCATAAATTCTTGGGGGAGTGTATGCTGTGTGCTGCAGGATATATACAATTGCTTTATTGACTCCTTTACTACCTACAGATTCTTGAGCAAGTTCTGAGCAGTCCAGTTAATTTGCTGCTTCCACTTAAGCTGGAGTTCAATGAGTGCTTTAAAATGCCAAGAATATTCTCTGCCACCAAAATAGGAATTCTTCTGCCTGCACCAACATTTTTCCTTGGTTCTGGCATAGGGCTTATGGGAGAGGTGATCAGAAAACCATTGTATTTCTGATGAGTTTCTCTCACACACTCTGGCAATGCAAAGCAGCCAGGACAAGCTGTAGAGGTAGGAAAATTCTACTTTGGCAGTAGCACAAACCATCACAATGATCTTTCTTTGTATTGATGCATTTATCTGATGTTTTATCTGGATTAGCAAATGGTAAGATCAGGATGTTTATAGAGCCTGTCTTTAGCAATCTGTAAATGCAGATTTTTCTTCACTCTTGGATGAAAAGAGAAAAAAAAGGGGGAAATGTTTTCTTTTTCACAAAAAAGTAGTAAAGTAGGGCAAAGATCTCAAACTGCTTCTGTCATAAAATAATAAAATCATTCTAGATATGCAATGCAAACTTACTGCTTACTTCTATCATTTTTTATTTTTAACTCCCCCTATTAGAGCTGTCAGAAACATTCATTTAAAGTGTTGTTTTTACAAAATCTAGTTTGGACAAGTTGAAGCCAAGGTCATGTTTGAGCCTGATATCAGCTGGAAAGAAGCACTTGCTGTTTGTGTATGGAGGGATAATTTTTAATTTATTTCTTCTTTAAAAAATTTATTGGTGAACAGACAAGGGCTTTTGTTGTGTCCCCATTAATTTTTGTATTGGTGGATTGGAAGTTTCCATGACTTTCATACCTTCTTACCTGTCCATCATAGCCCCTGCTGTAGTGAGCTTTCCTCATGCCTGGAGGTTGGGGAATGCTTCTGTCAGAACTCAGAGCTCTGTGTGTGAGGAAATGGGGACTGTAGGTGTGTGTCTGTGTGAGCTGCCCTTTGGCATTTATAAGCAGCAGCCTTCCTTGACCTTTAAAGAAAAAATAACCCTTTGCAGCTGTGTTATTTATCACAGTGCAGCTTGTGAAGGACAGTAATGCTCATGGATGTTTTGTGCCCATAGACTGGTGATTGGAACTGTCCAAGGAAAAATACTGATTCTTCAAGTATAAACATTTTGGTTAAACTCCTTTAACCAAAACAACCTTGCCAAGCAAGGAACTTAGTGAAGTTCTAAGGCAGCCTTACTGAATCTTTCTTTTTTCCCTCCCTTCAGACTTGTCACGGAACAGACTGTCAGAGCTCCCAGGAGAAGCCTGTCACTTTGTCTCCCTCGAGACTCTGAATCTGTACCAGAACTGCATTCGATGTATCCCAGAGGCTGTTTTGAACTTACAGTCTTTAACGTTTCTAAATATCAGGTAACAGTTGTCTTACAATATTTGCTTTAGCATGAGTGGTCTAAGATTATACATTTTGGTGCATCCATAAGTAATGCTAACTTGCTGGTTGTGTATAATTTGATCAAAGCAACCTGAACCAATCTTACCCACTTAAGTGGATCAGGGAACATGAGGACTAAGCAGCAGAAGAGGAGTATGAAGAAGAAAGCTAATTTCAGCTTGAAGGAATAAATAAATTCCAGTAGTTTCCATGTGAAATTTCACCATGCAGACTGGAAAGGGATGGTAGAGCTTTTGCATAGTCTTTGCACTGCAGCTCTCAGCAGCTGAATAAGGCTTATGCAATATCCCTTTACCTTCACTGTACTGGTGGCTTTGGAAGATCTTTCTCAAGCATTAAGATTTCTCTGCCGGCATTACAAGCAAATTGCTGCAACTTGGCCTCTTGATGAAATCCAAATGTGTAAAGCATCTTCCATTTGTAGAGGGTCTTTAGGTAGAGTAGATGTGGAAAGTTGCTCTTCAGAAATTGGCAGAGGTACTAATAAAAAAGTCTCAGGCTCTTTCTTTCCAGTGTTGTAAGCACATTAAATTGACAAAAGTATATTTATTTTCTTTTTTCTATTGATGTGAAAATTGTACAAATAGAATGTGAATCAGATATGGATTTCCTAATGCTGTATCTCCAGTAAGTGCAGTACCATTATTGTCCTTATTTAATCAGAAATACCCTTTAAATATTCTGTGTCTCATGACTTTCTCTGTGGCATTTCATGTGTGCTGACCTGCAGTGCTGCCCATGAGGAAAGCTTTTGCACTCAGCCCATACTCCTTTGTGACAGAGCATGGCCAGTTATCAGAGGCACTTGAAAGGGCACAAAACCATCACATTCCTTCACACTGAGTTCAGAAGCATCTGATCAGCCTTGATTCTTGATATTCAGAGTTTGTTCACACATAACTAGAGGAAGAAAGTAATGAAGAACAGCCTCATGGAGCTGCTTTTGTAGTAGTTGCATAAAACCTGGTTTGATCATCTAAATGGAGTGTGCTTTTTGTATGTCTTTCGTTGCATCAGTATTTCTCATTAATCTTCTGATTATTTTTTCTTTCTGTCCAAAAGTCGAAACCAGCTTTCAACATTGCCAGTATACCTCTGTAATCTACCATTAAAAGTTTTGATAGCAAGTAATAATAAGTTGGTTTCAATACCTGAAGAAATTGGAGAGCTCAAACAGCTGACAGAGCTTGTGAGTATACACTTGATTTCCAACTGTTACTATTCTGCTCTTGGCCTAAGGATGATCTGTCTGCCACAGTGTCTCTGTGTTTGGTTTTGTATAGAGATGTTAGAAAAGAGTTTTAAATACTCTGAGATTTTAGAAGAATTTTATATGAGGGAAAGATGCACTGGAGAGCAAATGTTCCATGTCAATTTAAATGTCTTCTCTATTCTAGAAAGGAAGACCAAGTGGAATTAAAAGTTCTTGCTGTGTTTGTTTCTGGCAGAAAGCTTTTATGTAGCAAGTTGTGATGTCTGAAATACTATGGAGTAAAATGAAACAAATTTCTGCAACTGAATGCTTAATCTTTTAAAGCTTTTATTTCCCTTTGTGTTTAAAATGAGAACAATAGTATCAGCAGTGAGACTGAATGATTATATGGATCTGAGGTGTTATATGTAAGAGCTGTCTTTTTCTTTCAGTCCCTAAATAGAGCTGCATATTTTAGTTAACAGAGACTTACAGTGGTAACTCATTCTTTGCTCTTCTTTGTAGGATGTGAGCTGTAATGAAATACAGACAATACCTCCACAGATTGGCCATTTGAAATCCCTGCGAGACCTAAATGTCAGAAGAAATAATTTGGTGCGTTTACCTGAAGGTGAGAAAACAGCTGTCCACTATAACAGCAGAAACTTCAAACAACTTCAAACTGTTTTCACTCCCTTTTTCTTCCCCAAGAGCTGGAAGCAGCCTCATTGTTTTGTGAAACATGTATTTTTATACTTTTGCTTTTTCTCATACTCTTTTAATCTTCTGAATTGTATCTTTGTTTTCTATCTGTAGAGCTTGCTGACTTGCCTTTGATTCGATTAGATTTCTCCTGCAATAAAATCACAACAATACCAGTTTGTTATAGGAACCTCAGACATCTTCAGACCATCATGTTAGAAAACAACCCTCTCCAGTCCCCCCCTGCACAGGTAAACTGCAGCTACAAAATCAGATGGCTAGTTCAGCTAGCAAGGGCAGAACTAAGTTATAAACTGAAGAATTATATTACATATTTGTTATTTAAGAACAAGAGAACTTCAAATGCATTCTGTTGTCTAAAAGTGTTAAGTATGTAGCACAGCTTGAAAAATCCCTTTTCTTCTCTTTACTGTATTAATAGTCTCTGCTGTGGAATATTGCAAAAATTCCACTAATGTTGGCTTGAATATTTCTGCTTTCAGCATAGGAGAGAGGAAGCTCTGTTAGGCAAGACTGATTTTCTGTCACTCAAATGTCAAAATTTTCACTGAGACCTCAGTGCTGCAGTTTGCTGATCCACTTTGCAGCAGAGTACTCAAATTGGCCTTTGAGCTAAAAATGGCAATATTGTTAATGGCTAATTTGATTTTCAAGGTGGGTATATGAGCCCCTGAATATTTACAGTTCTACTGTGAGCTGCTGCATCAGTCAAGAGGGGCACTTGCTGAAACTTGTAGTTTCAGTAGGGCTTTGCTTTCCTTGTGAAAGCAGGGACAGCTGTTACTGCCTTCATTGACTATAAATTTGAGCTGGCTTTGGCAGTCTGCCACTGCCATTCAAATCTGGGCATGGCTGGGATGCATCTGTTCTGATGCCAAGGGTATAAATTCTAGTACTTGTAAATGCTCGTGTCTTGTTTGCATGATGAAATTTCAGCATCCAGCTGACAGAGTTGCCTGCAGACCAGATGTAGTTGGAGGACAGCTTCCATTTGTCTATTACAGGCATCCCATGATGCTCCTCTATAGCTGTTCCTCTAAAATGCAGTAAGATTAGAATAAAAGATACATTGGTTGATGTAAATGTGCTCATCTGTTATTATTCTCAACTGCATCTTGAATGTGTCTAGTGTAGTTTGAAAATACATTGTCAAATTATACTTACTTTTTTTTTTTTTCAATTTTTTTAAAGATATGTATAAAAGGAAAAATTCATATATTTAAATACTTGAACATAGAAGCATGCAAGATAGCTCCAGACTTGCCTGATTATGATAGGAGACCCTTGGGATTTGGATCATGGTAAGTTTTGCACAAGCCACATTCTCAATTTTAATGGCATTCAAGAAAATTTGAGTTTATCAAAAAAACAGATCAAGGATTGTTCTTTGGCAAGTGCATTTGCATTGAGGTGGCTTTGATTGGTATTGTTTATGGTATTTCATGGTGCATTCTAGCAAGGTACCAGTGTGTAAGAAGTGAGAAGTGGTTCAGGAGATGACCTGAGCAGTGTCATGTGAAAGGCAGTGTCAGAGCTGATATGCAGTAAAAAGAGAGTAATAATAAACAATACAGGGCCTGTGCTCTCACGTTGTTAACGTGTATGTTCAGTTTACAAGATCTTAATATTTTCTACAGACTTACTAAATTTTATCCCAGCTGTGATTTTTAACCTTTTGTACAGAATTTTATAACGGCTGTATTCAAACCACAGGTGTAAATGCTGATCTCCACCCTGTTAGTAAACTGTTATTTTTGGCAAGCTTTCACTTGGCACTGCTGCTTGGCATTGTAACACAAATTTTGGAACAGTCAGCCATATCAGCTGCTAAATTAAGATGTCTAGCAAAAAGCAGGAGTTAAGATTTATTTCTGTTATGTGATACAAAGGAAAGGGAGTCAGTGAAGTATGAAACTGGATATATATATAAAAATTACTTCAGTCATCTTTGAAGGTAGTAATAAGCTATAATAGAGTAAGTTGCTGAAGGATGTACTGCTGCCTTAGCAGCAATAAAACACAAATCAGGGGCCTTCACAATAAATCATCATGAGCCAGATTTATGAAGAAGAGTTTGCATGAGGGACTGACAGAGTGATTCCTCATCAGCACTGAATATCATAAATTACTGTTCTAGATGAGGTCAATATATGAGCATCTCGAGGGTTAATCAGTTTCCAGTACAAGCTGTTGCAGATGGTTTCTGTATAATACTGAGGATACAGTCTTTTTTTCTGGAAGGAAAAGGCTCTGAATGAGGAAATGTCATGATCTGTTTAGCTCTAACATAGTTGGTTTATTTTTAAGAGGCATTAAAAATCAAGTGTGCTTACTGATTTATTGTTGTCTGTAGTTGTATATTGCTCTGGAAATTTTCACAAATTGCTTTTGTGAAATGAGCAGAAGAATTAAGTCTTTTTAATATTTACTATTCATAGCTTGGAATTGTAAATGTTAAAATAAGGGCCAAAGTAGTTGAGGATGCTTTCCTCAAATTTTTACCAGACTCAGCAGTATGAAATGACCTTCAACTGGCTTTGCTTTAGCTTTATTTCTGTACCCAAGAGGAGATAAGAGTTGATGGTAGAAGTATTTGTTGTCACTGTGTTGTTTAGGGCATTCAGTGTTGCAGGTGATTCCTTCCACCTTATGTACCTATGGAAGAACTGTCCGTGGAGCAGGGCACACATTAGAAGGAAATGGTAGGATGATCCAGTGAAAGAGAATCTCCAGTGATTATACTTTCATGTAATTTGAGATGAAAGAAAATCCTTCAGCTGTGATACAGTTAATATTTCCAGGCAAGACACAAGAACTTTGTGTTTGTTGTCTTCAAAGGTGACCAATAGAAATAAGGTATCAGTCAGTCCACCTAGATTTTGTTGCTGGTTTATCTGATCAGCTTGATGTAATACCTTGCTGTAATACCATGTGTCATGCTGTCAGTTCACTCTTGATCATTTTTAATAGCAAGGCAGTTGATTCTGCTAATAAAATAAGATACTCTGAAATATCATGGCAGAAAATGTGGGTTGGAGGTTCTAGCACAGCTGATTGTTTTTGCCTTGTCAAATTATATCAAACTGTTTAACCAGAGTGAAACCCTGTATGTTTCAGTCCTTTCCTAAACATAAGCTATGTGAAATTTATGTTGAAGCAAGCCAATCTCATTTTCAACAGTGAAACTCAGCAGCTCGGGTGGTGCTGGAGGGAATGAGATTGAGAGGAGGCAGAACTGTCGAAGCTGTGTAGTTGTTGTTGGCAGACTGGCATAGTCTGGAGCTAGAAGATTTAAAATTGCAAGTTCTCATGAGTAAACCAGTGTAGTGAATATTCTGGGACTTGAGCAACTGTTCTTGCTTACAGAAGTGAAGATACAGCTTTTAGTGTGACTTGGAAATGGCAGCAAGTATTGTGTTTCATTGTTGGCCTTAGGTATTTGCTTCTCACATCCTTTGATTTCAAGCTTTACACAGCTTCCTATAAGCTCTAGTTGCCCCAAAATGCTCTGATCTGTCCAAATGCCTAATGGTTGTTCCTTGTGGCTTGTTGGTCAGGGAGGAATAAAACTCTTAAGCCTCATCTGATTTTAGGATGGCTGCTGTAATATTATGAATTTGTTAAGTGTGTAGCATTGGATAGGTGGCTTTAGTTGTGAGAGCTGAGAAGACAGAAAGCAACTCTTGTTAAAAAGGAGAAGTCCTGGGCACAGTGCTTACAATATTTTGAGCTTCCAGCTAACTTAAGGGTTAGATGTGAAGAATTTCAAATTTTCCAATTGAAAAGGGAGGCTAAAAGAAAATTTGTATCAAAACACTTCCTTATTTTTGAGTTCCTTAATTGCAGTAATTATTCAATTTACAACAGAGTGCTCAGGAGGTGCTGAAAATATTGATTCATTTACAATGGAATTATACTGCAGATGGACTTTTCTTTGACTTATGTTTTAAAAATATATATAAGTTCTATGAACTGTTAGTATAATTATGGTTCTATTGTCAGTTATTCACATTAGTAGCTCTTTAACTACATTGTGTGACTGCATGGTCACTCTTTTTTCTCCCCACCCAAAAGAAGGGGGTTGGTTTTTTCCTTGGCTTGTTTTTCTTTCTCAGGGTTTATTATGCAGATGATCTTTCTGTTCAAATACAGGGCTGTAAAAGTGGAACTCCTCTGAGTTAATCAAAACTCCACGCAGATGAAAGAACTTGTCTTTTGGTCTGCATCTGCATAGAAACAGATGCATAGCTTCATGTTTCTCATCGGTAGCCTCCATCCCTCCTGGTGCTTCTTTGCTATTTCTTGTCTATCTGAAAACTAAAATAGGCCTTGATAGTAGTCTGTCAGTCTTCTACAAAAATAATAGTAAAATAATAATAATAAAATTTTGAAAATAAGTATTTCCTGAAAGTGGAATTTCAGACAGAGCAGCAACTTGAGAGCAATGCCAGTGAGAAAATGACCTGCAATTTAGTTAAGATGGGGTGAGGCAATTAGCTTCCTGAAATTCATTCTTCCTTGTGCATTATGTAGTAATTACTGCTGCAGTTCTCCCTGGGGCATCGAGTACCAGTAGGACAGTTGAGCCATTGTGAAATGCCATCTGCAGTGGATCAGACAAGTCCCATTGTCTCTTTCACTGTAGTTATCTGCAGTAGTTGCCAGAGTTGACATCTGTGATTGCTATACTGCTGAATTACATAGTTTCTAAGCCCAGAAATTTAAAGAACTGTATGACTGTTTGGTTATATGTGTTGTAACACTGGGCACATGTCTAAGGCCTTTGTCTAGACATGTCATTGACACAGCTCTATAAATGAAAACTATACTTCTAAAGTTATTATGATGTATCTGAAATACTGTCCAGCTTACTGCAGTTTCTTATGTAATTACGACACAGAAGACATTTATGTAATACATGCTGCATACTTTTGAGTAGAAGTAGTATATTCTGTATTTTTAGAGATTTGGTACATATTTGTTTATTTATGTAAAAGTTTCTTTGACTGTGTTTTTCAATCAAAACATAGTAGAAAATGAAAGTTTGACTTGCTCAACAGAGAAATACCACTTTACAGTTTGCTTTGTCATAATTTCTCTTTGAGAAGTGTTTAAAGAATGGATCTGTCCTTTGAATCAGCCTAGCTCTGAGGGCCAGGCAGTGACAAGTGACAGCTGACTGACAAGGATGGTGAGCTGGCAGCACGTTCCTCCTGCTCTGCTGTAGCAAGTGCAGTGTGAGGTTTTCAGAGATGCTGAGCTTGTGAACACGCTGCGAGTGTGCTTGGTGGCTTATTCTGCTTTTGTTGTGTACCAGCTGAGAAGCTTTTGGTGGTGTTTGTGTCACAGTAACTAAACCTGTGTTTTACAGCCACGAGGAGCTCTACTCCAGCCGTCCGTACGGAGCGCTCGATTCTGGCTTCAACAGCGTCGACAGCGGAGACAAGAGATGGTCAGGGAATGAAGTAAGTATTGCAGCTTTATTTTTGTGGAGTACAGTGTTGTACAGGAAAGAGAAATAAATGTATGCATCTGGAAGCACATTCCATAGGTAGCATGCATGTGCTGGTGTGCAGGCTGCCCTGAGCCAAAATTACTTGTTTCACTGGAGAAAAAAACAAGGTTAATTTTATACGGGACAGACCCCAGTTTGAAAGTATTAACAGAAATGTATAAAACAGTGCATGAGAGATTAATTTACTGGAGCATAAAAAATGAGAAAATAGGATTCCTCCTTGTAAAAGCTTTGTAACAGCTTCATATTACAATGCTGAGTCAACTGTAATTATTCGTGAAAAGTTGTTTCATTGAAATAAATCTGAACATGAAAATTCAGCTTTGGAAATCAGCTAGAAATTTTGTATTCTTCCTTTATTTAAAATGTTAAAATCTATTTGCTAATTAGAAGCAGGAAAATAGGATCTCTTAGCAAAAAATTGTAGTTTATTATTGCCAGGAAGAAGTTCCCTTTTCCTCTTGGGGCGACTAGAAAATAGCCAAAACCTGAAGTGTCACAGTGAGCTATACTCCATAGTTGCACTCCTAGCTTGATTTTTAAAGAAGGTGCTAGGATTTTCTATCCTGGGATGTTTTCAGTCACGTGCAGATACTGCAATCAAAACTGTAGGCAGCTAGTTTCTAAAGAAAGCTCAACTATATATTTTTTTAAAACAATACATTATAGCTGTCTTTTGCTTTAAATTAGTGTTCTGTGGTTGTGAAACAGAGCAATTGAAGTACAATTGAATTGAGGACAAATCAAGAAGTAGTAGATTACAAAATTATATTTCTGAAGAAAAATGTTTCAAGACTTCACTGTTTATTTTCCAAAGCCAACAGATGAGTTCTCAGATTATTGCCCATTACGTGTGGCAGAGATCACAAAGGAACAGAGACTGAAAAGAGAAAGTCAGTACCAAGAAAACAGAGGGAGTGCAGTTGTAACTAATGGTGGAGGTAAGTAGTGACCTTTGGCTAACAGTGTTTATTATCATAATTATTAAAGTTCTAGAATGTTTCCTACAGACAGTAGCTTGTTTAAAGAGGAAAAAAACCAGAAAGGTCTAGGTGGAATTACACAAAAACAGTGTTGTGGAAACTGTAAAAATACTGTTTGTTTTAAGGATGTTAAAGGCAAAAAGTTGGTATTTTCTTGAAAACTCTGTCAGCCTTTGCCTATGTCCTATGTTAAAGTCTCCAACTGCTTCAAATGGTATTTTGGAATATTGAATTTTAGTGCGTGGAGTTTTGCTATTTGAGCTTCTGAGGAAAATTTACTGCAGTAGTAAATTGTCAGTGCTCTGCTGACTGCTGTCAGAATGAGATGAGCAATTTTGTCAGGGAATTTTATATTTCCTACAAGTGTCTCATTGCAGTTTTGGATTTTAATCCAAACTTGAATATCATCCAGGAGGGGCTGGTGTTTGTGAGTGGCAGTGCTTTGTTGGACTGTCTCAGTTGGTGTCCTGCAGCTTACAGGAACACCCTCCTAGTTGTTTAAGAGGTGATCATGTTTTCCATGTTTCTTGATCTCCACAGTCCTCCTTCATTTTAACTTCCAGTAATCTGCTGCTATTCGTCTCTTTTTGTTTATATGCCTTAATTTTAGCAGTCTTTCAGGTTTGTTTTTCAATCATTCCTTCTTCTCCATTGTTCTGCTCTACTTATTATTACATCTCATCTGCATATACTTCGATTGATTCTGCCTCTTTCTCAGTTGCTCCCTATTTTTCATTCTCCCTGATAGCTACAGTTCATTTCTTCTATGTCACTCTTCCCAGCTACATCTAATCAACTCTACCTAGCTCTCACTTTTTCTTCTGTTTTCCCTCCCCTTCCCCATCTTTATGTTTTGCCATCTTCTTTCCTTGGTCTTAGTCTTCTGTGCCACAGTTTTTTGTTTTCTCTGCCACCTTCTAGAAATACCTGAAACTTTTTAGTTGACTCACATTCTTTCACACATTAATGGGGGAAAAATATCAGTTCAAACAGTTAAATTCTGTCAGAAGAATTGAAGACACGGTGTCATGGGGAGCTGTGGGCAGCCTTAATAACAGGTAGTGCTGCCAGTTCTGCCTCCAAGACTAACTTTTTGTTCTTTGGGTTTTGTACACCAGAGATTTCAAAATGCTTTGCAGACTTTTAAGCTGGAGCATGATCAGTTCATGAGTAGGTGTATCTGAGAGGTACAAAGCATACATAGCATGTGGCTGTCAGAGATCCAGATGCTTTGCAGTTTTCTGTTCCTAACACATGTAATGTCCTTCACCTTTTTCTGTATTATTGTTGTTATCATCATCATCGTCATCATTATTTAATAAGCCTGGAAAGAAGGAGACTGTGGGTTTTTTGGGGTTTTTTTAAGATTTGAAACTGAGATGGAGATTTAATGAAGCCACAGTACATAGGAATGTAGTTTTGGATGGGTAGTAGCAGAGGGGGTGGCTTTGGCAGTAACAGTTGCTAGATTGTGTGGTGAGGCAAAGAGGAGTCTGTTTTGGACAAGCAGGAAAGGGGCGGGGGAGTAAAGAAGAATGTCTGCGAGAGTCTGGAGCAAGTTTGGGGAGAGTTTTAAGAAAAAGGAAGCTCCAGTGCTTTGAAAGGGAACTTATGCTTTCCCCTGCATCCCCACTGCAGTATTTTTCACCGGGGGCATTTGCTCAATGTCATAACTCTCACAATCCCTGGGCAGAATGTGGAAAAGCAGTGGCAAGTGAAAAAATTGCCCTACATAATATCTCCCACACAAAGGAAAATCAATACCAGCCAAACTGTGCTGTTTCTTGCTCTCATTTCAGTGATTCCTACTTTCCTTTTTCAGTCTTCTTTTAAAATAAAATTGCAGGTACCTTATATTGTTTTAGAGGGATTTTGTTGTTTTCTGTAGTGTTGTTGATTATTTCCACATACACTTCTTATGTTATTGAATTTTCATCCAGAAAGCTTAAACATGCTGCTCTCTATTTTGTTGTAGTAGTAGTATTACTTGTAGAAGGATCTGTCATATCCATTCTGATTTTTTTGACAACCAAGGGAAATTATTCCAAAATGTACACAGTTTATTGTACAGTCTTGGTATTAGCTGAAAGATTTTGATATATAGTTTTTGGTTTTGGAAAGGAAATCACAGTGTTTACTTATTCAGTCACTGCAAAAGTATCTGCAGCCAGCAGTATAAAACTACCTGCTTGATACATGTTACTTGATGCTTTTTAAAAGGCATAGATTTTTTCATTATTTCAAAATTTGTTTATTTAATGTCAGTGGGCCTGGCAAAATCTAAGAGCTTTCAGGCTGAGCTTTCCCAGATCTCAGAAAAAGCAGGGCCTTAGTTCCTGACCTTGCTGCATTGTTGGGTTTCTTCCTCTCTCATGGGTTATCTAATTGTGGATGTTTTCTCTATTTATGTTTGTCAAGTGGAGCATGATCTGGATCAGATTGACTACATTGACAGCTGTGCCACTGAGGAGGAGGAGGAAGAGGTGAGGCAGCCCAAGTGCCTGGACCCAGACAGCCTCAGCTCCCAGTTCATGGCGTACATCGACCAGCGGCGGACCTCCAGCGAGGTGCTGCTCCTACTGCCATTCATCATTCACGCTCCCCAGCAAAGCCCCTGTGGAAACTCTGCCCTGTTACATCACTTGATGTTAAACTTCTGGAGAGAGTCCTCAGAAACCGAACCTATAGAAAAGATTTTCAGCCACATCATGTTTCTCTCTCTGTTCTGCCGGTCTTAATTAAGACCTATGTACACAGTTACACAGTTCAGTGGTTCACTGTACAGACTACATGAATAACTTGTCTGAAAAAATCTTTGTGGATGCTCTGCTTAAACAGTAACGATAGTGATGTGATTTAGGTGTGTCCTTTCAAAGTTCTGTGTGTTTTCAAGCAGAGAGATATTTGCAAGTTGAAAGAAAAACAACAAGTGGATCTTCAGCTTTTGTGTAGGGGCTTGGTCCCTATCTTGTCAACTTTATGTTACTGTGCTTAAAATCAGTCACACGGATATGAGAGATGCATTCATTATGCAAAGTTCATAAATTTAATATCAGATCACAGAAACTGAAGCACAGACACAAGAGCAAAACTCAGAAAAGTCAACTGTAGGCAATGCAACCCGAGGACTCCTTGCTGTAGATAGGGAAAAGGCATTGGTCAGCATCACAGCTATTCCTTGGGGTCTGTCTAGTCTCAAAAATTAAACTGCTTTTAGTGGGAGAATTAGTTTCTCTAAAAAGACAGTCCAAAATACTCTACTGCTTAGGAAAGCTGACTGTAATATAGCAACATGCATGCAGGCATGAGTGAAAATTGGCAAGTTAATCTTGAAAAGTTTCTATTTTCCTACATTGATGAGTGTCAGTGGAAGTTTTTAAATAACACCAAAGACAATATGTCTCTGTTCCCAATAGGATAAATTATTTCATTATTCAAATTAAACCTCAAGTGTTCTTATTAATCCCATGATTTGCTTTCTTAGTCCTTCTGGGAGGTGTCTTTAGAACGTCATAAAAGACCATCATCTCCTTTATTCTGTATTTCTGAGAATCCAGTCTTCACTGCTGTACACTTGTAGAGTTAAACTCCAAAGAATGTATTTACATTTCAATACAAATGTTATACCTACATTAACTTCTCTGCATGATTGTTAATACTGGACATTTTAAACTCCTGAAGTTATCAGCAGCCATATTTAATCTTGAAACTGTTATTTATTTAAATTGGAGAAAAAAATAAGAGTGAACTTGCTTGGTTGGAAAAGAACATGCCTGACTTGTGTTTTGTGCTTCTTTGTCAGGTGTTTTAAATACCAGTAGTTAGAGATGTAACTCTGCAAAGAGATTGTTTGGCATTAATATTCAGTTTTCTGAATAAATTGCTAACTTAGTCTTTTGTGTTTCTTTGCTTAGAGCTCACCAGTAAAGCCTGTATCCATAAGAGAATTTCAGAGAACAGAGGATACAAGACGACATTTACATCAAAACAGGTAAGAATTACTGTGGTAACAATACTTTTATCCAGAATTTCATGATGATTGCAGAGCATGTATTTACTGAACGTGTTTAGAAAATGGCATTGTTTACTGTTGCTTTGCCAGAAGTGTGTATGGCACTTTTTTGATAAGTTATTGTTCCAAATTAGGAATTGGAATTCTAATAATGGCAGTGAGCAAAAGGCGTAACTGTTCTGCAGTTATGGTGAGTAAAAGGCATAACTGCAAATGCTTGACTTAAAATCAGTTGGTTATAGAAATCTGCATAATTAAAGTGCATATTTTTAAACTGATTTAATATCTGCTTTTTGTAATTTAATTTGTGCTTCGGTTAAATAGTTGATTTAAACTCTATTACATAGAGGACAAAAGGGATAAAGATACTTGCAGGAAAGATAAAGATACTATGGAGTATCTGATGTGCCATGAGGACACATTCTTGATTGACTCCTGCTGGCTGTGGTTTTGTGGGAGATTCATTTATTTTAAAAAGTACCTTTCTGGGCATAATTGTGAGCTTGCATCAGCAGGAGGGATAGAATGGAAATCAATTCTGCAAACAAGTTGTTTATTTTGATGAAGTATGCCCATGCTCTTTAATGATTGCTTATTGGAGAGAATGTTTATCTGCAAAATAAAAGTCAGAATTGGACAGAGTATCAATGAGAGGTGGTTAGGTTTCTGAAAATAATTTTGCATGTCTAGTTAAAAGAAGATAAGCAAATAAAAGATAAGAAACAAGTAAATTCTTGCAAATGAAAATTGATAGAACCTTTATTATACTATTAAAGCATTTCAGTACTCTGTGGAGTGAAAGTGAATTTGCAGGGACTCCAGAGAAAACCAGCCCAGTTGTACTTGGAATGTTTAGAGAGGCTGGGGGGTGGTGGAAAAGACAACTGCTAGTCCTAAGTATGTCATTACTTATGCTGTCAGTAGAAACCAATTTTTAATGGATTCTGAAATGGTATTGAAAGAGCAAATGAAACCAAGATTAGTGAATAAATTCTTCCAGAGTTTTGGCAATATTTTAATAGGCTTTCTGAAATGTGCAGAATATGTGCAGATACAGTAGCTGTACTGATACAGGGAGGGTAACTATTTCAGCATATGTCAGCATTCCTTATCCTGTCTACAAGTCAGGTATAAAGTGAGATAGCAGTTCTGCCATGTTCACCCCCAAAAAAGTGAGTGCTTTTGGTTTGGAAAATGGATTTTTTTGCTTGTTTGTTTGCTTATTTTTTATTTGATCGTTTGTGGTTCAACATGGAAATAATTAGACTTTACAAACACTGGTTTCCATGATAAATCTGAAGGAAATAGGAGAAGGCTGTTTAGCTGGGGAGAGCTGCTGTTTGCATAGACAGATGTTAATGATAAAGGAGGTTGTAGTTCAGTAAGGCATCCAGTGATTTCAAAATTTAACTTAAGGATAGCTGCAGATCTCCAGGCAGTAGTGGTTAATCAGTGATCTGAATGAATTGTAGCTTACTATGCTGCAGCAGAGTGAAATTATTAAGGCACTAAAACCAGATCATGTTGTTACTGCCTTCAAAATTGTGTAAAAACAGCCATATGACAATGAGTAATTTTTTGTATTTTAAGCTTGTATTAGTCAAAGCTAAGCTTGTATTTTATTTTGTGGCAACCACAAGCTATAAAGTGTTTCCACAGTAATTCTGTGCAAATGCCTTGGCAAGCAGCCTCTTCTTTTTTTTTTTCCTTTAGCATGCTGGAACCATTTAAACTCTGGAAGTTGGATGTAACACAGACTTCGTCTCAAAAGTACTTATATTAGTTGATTCAATTAAATAAATACAGTTTATGCCTCTGGACAGACTGTGGTGCATTCCTGATGCAACAAAGCTGTGTGTACTCTGCTCTGAACACACTCCTTGGCACTGAGCTGAGCCCAGCCCTGTCTGTTCAAAACAGCTCGAAGTAATGGCTTTGTCATGTGCTTCAGTGCTAATTTAGGTAACAGAAGAGACCTGTAACATATGGGCCTTGCACATCTCCTCTCCATGAGGAAAAGGCCCTAAGTGTGCACACAACCAGCTGGACTGACATTTTTTGGAATGCATGGTTAAGTGTGTCTGTGTTCTGTGGCTGCCCCAGGAGCGAAGGTCACAGAGTTTAGGCTGTCAAGAGTCAGCTCCTTGATTTCCATCAGCTTTGTTTTAGGCAGCAACATGTCAGGGTGCATGCTGTGGGCTGTGGGCCTTGGGAATTGTTTCAGTGCTAGCAGCTACCTTCTGGCAAAGAACTGACTGCAAAATTTCTCTGTTATTGTTGATATGATGGATAAGAGCCAGGTGGGTTCTTGTTTGCCTGTGGCTTTGAGGGCCTGTGTCACTGGCAGTCACCTGATCGGTGAGGTGAGCAGGTTTGTGCTGCAAATACCAAAGGATCCTGATGTTTAAAAATAATTCTGCTCTTTCCAGGGCAGAATAAGGCCTGCAATAACACAAATATTGTCTTAAAAGAGAGAATCCATCTTCATCTATTTTGAAATCATTGTTAATTCAGCAAGTGATGTTTAATTACGCACTGCAGTGGTTGTGATCTGACTTGGTATCACAATGTGATTTCTTTAGTCCAAATTTCACTTTCGTGATTATCTGAATCTAATTGTTTGGGCATTTCTCCCACAAAAACAGTAGTAATCTATGTGCATCAGTGGCCAAATCCCCTTCCACCTGCTGTCTTACCTGCAGGGATACAGATGAATTACGAAGACCTGAAACTCTAAATTTGATGCAGGACAGAGAGCATCACCAAGTACTAAGGAGTTATGTGGACAGGACAGAGAGGTAGGGAAAAATAAACTGATTGTTTCTGCTGGTTCATTTTATTATTTTCCTCTCCCTCCAATAACCATACTATCCAGTTGCTCCTCTAAATGCGGATCATGTGAAAAATTACTGGTTTGGTTACTCTTAGAGAATAGGTATAAAATACTAAGTATCCCAATGCAATAGGCCAAGTGTACAATCCCACTGGTACTTCTTGTGCTGTAAAAAAATGTTATTACAATTCAGGAGAAGAAATAGAAATGACTTCACAAAATCTGTCATTCTCAGTGAGTTAAATCATCATCACAGCTGTTAGTAGACAGTTACTCTTCTGATTTGATCAGATACTTGTGTGTCACTGACAATTCATGTATGCAGAATTTTTAGATTTAAGATTAAAAGTCTCCTTACTCTCTCTTTTTGCATTTGTCAGACCCCTGCCTGATTCACCTTATTTTCTCTCGCTATCAAGTCACCACACCCAGGTAACACATAGAATTCAAATTGTTTCGAATGAGTTTGATGCAAAACCAGCCTGGTGTTATCCATGAGGCACGGGCTGTTTCTCCATAGCCCATGTGCAGCTGTGAGCTCCCAGCCTGATGCCCTGTTTGTCTGCAGGTGCCCAGCACGGATCCTGAGCTGCACCGCCGGCACATCGAGCGCGCGCGCCGGGAGGCCCAGCTGGCAGCCCTGCAGTACGAGGAGGAGAGGATGAGAAATAAGCACATTCAGAGAGAAGCTGTCCTTGACTTCGTTAAGGTGCCTCCTTTTAGTACCTACTTCATACTTTATCTTTTCTAAATCCCTTAATTGTAACTAATTGCCAAGGTAATTAATGATTGTATGTTATGCTCTTGGCACTTTATAGAGAATCCAGACAAATAGCATTTAATCCGTTAACTGTTGGTGCTGTAGCTCAACACAGACAAAGCTAGAACTGGGGAGGAAGGTGGAAGATTTACCCAGATATGATTGTTGCAAAGAATTCTGATTTTTCAACCTCATTCTCTCAATTTTCATTTGCATAGATGTGGCAGGATCGGTTTAAGAAAGAAGAGGTCTTTACCGGAGAAGGCATAGAGGCAGTCTAATTTTGAAGAGAAATTTTGCAGGGAGGAAGTAATCATACAGACAAAAATACAATGCTGCCTCATCTATTTTGCTATTTTGTGATAATAAGTTAGTTTGGGTAAAGCATGGGTGCAAGCCTATGATATGTCAGACACTCTGAACACTGTCTTCTCTGTCTCTGCACTCAATATCAAGTCTTCTGCTTTACATGCCAGTTTATATGATAGTTGATTTCAATTTGTTTTACTGATTGCTACTCTGGTCACTTACCTGAATCTCACCATCATAAATTTAAGAAATGTTACAGTTAATATTTATTTTGAGTTTAGAGTAGTCTGCAGAGAGGCAAAGGATGGTTTATTTTATATTTAATGTATAAAGTTAGTTAGAAAAAGGGTCTTAGTGGCCTGAAACTAGACTTTTTATTAGCAACAACTATTCTTAGGCCCCTGGCAGAATTTTATAATAAAGTTGCTTATTAAAATTCAGTTCAGTCTTTTAGTTAAAGATTAAGCTTATAGGATGCATGTTGTTCATTGATGAGTCTCCTGGGGTTTTTGGTTTGGATTTGATTTTTGGGTATTTTTCCACTGTTTCCTTTGTTTTTCATGACTTTTCTCAGCAGTTAAATTTCTCCCTTGGGTTGTATTTTGGGTTTATTATGCATCTTTCACATGCATAATTTTAAGTTTTTGTTTGTTTGTCTGAATGTGAAGAAAAGGCTGATTTTTCTTACTAATATCAGGGAAGTTTCAGCTCAGTGAAATTTGTGATTTTCTCAGTGCATGTTCTATTTAAAAGACTGAGACCTCTGTTTTAAAACGCTTTTAAGTTACACTGCTTTGTTGTGAGCTTTTGTTTCTCTGTGACATTATTTTAAGTTCGTTTTTTTTTCTTTTTCTGTGTAGCAAAAAGCCTCCTTAAGTCCTCAGAAACAAAGCCCAATGGATAGTGAGGTAAGAGTCCAATAAGAACTTCAGTAGGGATGTCAGCACTTAAATTCTTAGCTCTCCATCAGAATTATTTTCCTCATTTTGAAGAATACCTTAAAACTGGGTTATAGTGTAGTTTTTCACATATTTTTAAGCCTTGAGTTGGAGTTTTGATGGGGTTTGTCTAGTACTTTCTTCTGTTCGTGTAGATTGCCTGTCCAAGTGTGTTGTTTTATTGTTTTTTGTATGTTTTCTATGTTCTCTGCAGAAAATACATTTCATATTCCATTCTAACCTGCTCCTTGTGAGCAATAGTTTATATTCTAGCAGGAGTATTCAGTCAAGTTACAGTGTTATAGTCATCCTTCACTGAGCAGTTTTCTCCCAGTTTCTTGTTATCAGAAATATTAAGCTTTAGAATTTCGAGGGCTGTCAGAAAAAGGAATAAGTATTTTTTAAAGATTTTTTCCTACTATAGTTTTATAATAATACAGTTTTATAATCAAAACCAGATAATTCCCTTAGTAGTGTTAAGCAAATCAAAACTTTTAATATTATAACAAATATGATAGTTCTTTAGCAGCAATTTCCAACTAACTCTTTTTGTTAGAAAATTGCCAAAACATAGAGTAATTGAAACAGTTTTTGCTCCTTTTTCTTCTTAATGTTTTTCTGTTCTTAATTTATTCTTTTAAAAGGTCCTTTGTTCTACCAGAGTAAGCACTGTGAATGCATAGTGTTCTGTATTTGCTTGACACAACAGAGAAATCAGAATAATTGATTCCTTGAGTAAGGCACTGTAATTCCTGGGTCATGTGTATTCCTACAGAGCTACAGATTCTTCATGGGTTGTTTTAAAGAGCCTCACAGTGCTATAAGCAAGCAGTACATGTTCCAAGAAGTCTGTGTGTTCACATGCTGTGTGTTGCTGACATTGTGTGTGTTTCTGACATTGCTCCATCTCTCCCACCTCCCAGTGTCCCTTTCCATCCAGAAGGTCTCAGCATACTGATGATAGTGCCTTGTTAGTGGTAAGATCCTGCACGTAATGGCCTTTTTCTGTGGCAGATTCTAGAGCATAGAAATGACAACATGTAATGATTGTCTCAGATTAGACCAACTGGTTTAGAGCTAATCTAAATAGCATAAAACATGACCATCTCCTTTGAAAAGTAACTCAGCTGTGAGCTGTGATGTTATGAATATATTGACACTTTTGCTGTCAGGCACTTGCTGATAATTCAATGATGTTTTCCCACAAAATAATTAAAGCTTATATTTTGTGTGAGAGCAGAAGAAACTTACTGATAGTAAAGAACAGTTTCTAAAATGACGAAATTCACCTCTATTTGTTCTGGTTTGATTTCTTCTCCATTCAGCTTGCTTCCTAATTGATGTGCTCTGCAGTGCCAAGTGAGCGATTTTAATACTTAGTACAGCCTTGTACTTTAACTTGTCTGTGCCCTGATCATGGGACTTAGAAATGCTTGACACAAGAAAATAGTGTTCTATTTATGAATGCTACAAATCATGAAATACTCCTCATATGGTTTTATGGTTTATGAGTGCAAATGTCTTAAAAATCATCTATTTTGAACACTTACCAAAAATAAAAACTTGTATGCACATAATTCATGTTTTATGCTATTTCTTCCTTTATGGCATCTTGGCAATGTAGCATAACTAAAAAATCTAATTAATGTCATAATCCATGTCTAGAAGATTAAAAATACACCTGATTTGCCTGCTGTTGCATGACTGCATGCCTAGAATTTATTTTCTTGATTTATGTGCTTCCATTATCTGCCTAAATTTTCTTTAGGCAATGCTCTTGGTTAGAGTCTCTCTCCTGAACATGTTGGTCAAGATATTTACTGTGTCTTTATTCAGACTTTTTGGGTTTTCTGCTTTCATAAGACTATCACTTTGTGGGCGAGAAAGAAAGCTTAAAATGTTAGAAAGAAATTTAATAATCGTGTGGCTGTTTAGAGAAATCACTATCAATGAGGATATTAAAATGTGCTTTCATAGTTCGGTCATAAGCAGGAGATCAGCAATAGTTTGGGTTGAGGTGATTCTCTGTTGTCAGTGAATTTGTCTTTGGAATATATTTTAAAGACATCTCTAAGAACCCCATTTCTATTTGACTGTGTGATCACATGACTTTTGTGATAAATTAAGATACAGAATTTTCAGAAACTATGTTGAAATTGCCTTCCATTGTTATTTGTCTCCTTTTTTTGTCTTTAACCAAGTTACATCCTTCTACTTCACAAAAAGAGTGACCAGGCTGGCAGGGAAGGATTAAAAGGAATAATGTCTCTGTTAGTTTTTCTTCTGGTTCCTCACATTTTTCAGCAGCACTAAATTATAATAATATATGAAATGCTGGGGTTTCTGATCTGCAGCTCTCTTCTGTGGTGGAAATCCACACAGTGCCTGATGATCACATGTGCCAGGGCAACTGTTTCTGGCAATTACTGTAACTGGAACATTAGGCCCATACTAGCTCATGAATTTATACCATTTTTTGTTTACACAAATATATTTTATATGGTAAAAACTTGTTCAACATCAAGGAAATACTCATCAGTTTGCTTTAAAAAAAATTGTAAGAGTTTATACTGCTTTTACCTTTTTCTATTCTATTGCATTTCATTTGACGTTTTCCCTATCCTTATGGGCTTGAAATTTAGCTGGGTCTAACTTCTGAGGACATAAGGACATTTTTAGTACTTCTAGTACATTTTTGTCAGTCAGATCCTCTTGCTGTTCTCACAGGGATAGTTCCATTTGTTACAACAGAGATTACTTGTAGAGCTGGGATCAAGCTTTCAGACTTGGCTAATGATTTCAGCCTTCATTGCTTCTAAATCTCATTTTTCTCCAAATGTCTTCTTATTTTCTCCTATACTGTCCCTTACAAGGTTAGTACTATTGAAGGGGGGAAATAAACCCAAAACATCCTCTCTAACTGCTGCTCAGTTTCTCTGTTGTGAAGCCCACAAGGTGCTTCAGAAGCATCAGGCAGCTGCTGTAACCCCTTCCTCTCACAAGCTTTGTGTCATTGCTGCCTTGTGTTTTCTTGTTATGGTCTCAAATGTGGCCTGAGGCTGTCATATTACTGTTAGCAGATAGGGTCTCTGAAACATTTTAATTTAAGCATCAGACTGTTACACATAATAATAATAAATAATGGGTAAAGTAAGCAGGACTTGATTTACACAACTTGTACCCTGGAGTTTTCTCTCATACCGTTGGCATTCATTTGTGTATTCAAATGTTTAATAACCAAATTCCCTTAAAATATCCTTATTTGGTTCATGCAGAGTTCTGGTTGGGCTCTCCTTTGGCACTCCCGGTATCTGCAGTTGTTTCTGGCACAGGGAAATTTTTGTGACTTCAGTGCTAGACCTAAAGACTGTGTGCAGAGGGTGGTGTAAGACTGAACTGCAGCATCCTGACTCCTTTAGTGTTGTGGCTGCTTTTTCTCACAGTTGTTCTTTGCCTCACTTCTTCCTTTCTTCCCTCTCTTTCTTTCCTTGCTGTCCCTGGCAGAATGGCTTTGAGCCTCTCTTTGTGTTTGAGATTGACAATAACACCAATACCATTAAAAGGAGGCCAGGCACTCGCAAACAGGTGAAGAGCATGCAGTGTGTTGGTGTTGTGATTGTCCCTCCCTGTGCTGTGTCCCCTTCCCTCTGCCCACTGCTGGGTGTCTGCAAGTGACCACTTCTTGTTAGTCTGTCAAGCTTGCCCTGCACTTTCCATACAGGAATGAGCAGATGTGTTGATGTTACAGCTCACCTAGTTCTGGTTTATTTTACTGTTCTCATGTGCTAACTAATGTATTGTCTAAGTCAAGTGAAATTTAAAACTCTTTAAAAATAAAAAAAATAAAAACCACCACTTTGACTCTGCCCTGCTCTGGAGAAAGAGGCAGTCTTTAGGATCGCCTGTAAGTCTGTACAGGGCCTAAAAGCATTGTGTTTAGGGCTTGCCCTGAGTGTAGACCTTCCCTTCTAGTCCTTCTGGCTGTGCTGTTCTGAAGTGGCAGAACAGTAGCAAATGTTTTAAAAACTAACTCCAAATGTGTCTTTCACTACCTGTAGAGGTTCTAGATATAATCTGATGTTCTTTCCTGTGCTGAACTGTTACTTTGCTATTTGAATGCTATTTCAGAAAGCCTCGTGAGCCATTCAGTCATCAAATGTTATTTTTGATGGTGCTTTCAGTGAGACACAGGACTTGGCCTTCTAGATCCACCTATCAGTGACAGGGTACAACTGCAGCCCCTGTCCTAGAGGCAGGAAAAGTTGTCTGTTTGGCTGGTTTTGATATTGGTCATAATTGAAATATGACTGCAATTTATTTGTGGCAACACTGCAAATCCTGACTCTGACATCTTCCCCAAGAGTGAGATTGCACCCCCAGAATCTCATTTAGTTTGTATGTAAACACAAGGACCAGTTGGTGTTTGTGGCAAATACAAAGTGTGTATTAGTGAGCCTCTTCTATATGGGTTTCTCTGATTTTTCAGACATTCATAACATCCTCAAAACATTAAAAAGAAAGCTATTTATTTTTAATGGTGGCCTAGAATGGACTGTTGTAGGGTAAAATTTCTTTTTTTCTGACAGCTTAGGTGTTACTAAAGAAGCTTTTGCCTCACTTACTGTTTTTAATTCTGTTTTTATTGTCAGTGTATTACACATAAAAGAAGCACTGTACATCCTAGAAAGTTCAGGAGGGTAGGAAGGCTTTAATTACAGTTCAGCAAGTATTGATGTGTTGCTTGTTGAGTGTTTCTGAGAATGTGATTGTGATCACCTCTTCATTTTTAACTTTGCTGCATTCCACCTTTGCGTATGACCCGTCAGCTACTCACTAACTCTGCTACTGCCTTCTCTTTCTTTCTGCATTCAGTCACTCTCAGGGTTGAACCAAGAAAGCTGTGCTACTACCCTGCCTAGTGCCTCTACCTTCAGTCCTGTCAAGGTATCTCTTGCTATTATCATTCACCACTACAGCCAACAAAAAAATCTTGGATCCACACATTGGTTTTAACAGGTGTTAGTCTGTCAGCATCTAATCAAAAGTTCAGGTAGGGTATGAACCTGACTCACCTGGTTAAACTGTAGTAGGTATTACCTCATCTTAGCTTTAGGCTGTGTCTACAGGAGGCCTGATCTATAAAACATGGTAACCAGTCTCTGCTGCAAGGGGTTCTTGGTTGTCTTTGATGTTGCTTTTTCTGTACAAGATCATTTACTCTTGATCAAGTTGAGTTCATCAAAAGTACACTTGTATTCTTTGCCTGTTTCTTTATTTTCTGTGGAAACTGCTGTGCTGAATGTGTTCCTCACCAGAAATCGTTAGTCTGTGTAAGCACTGTGATCAAACCACCGTGTTTCTCTGGGGACAGATGGTCAGTAAACAGCAGCTCTGCATTAGCAAAGGTGTCAAAGAGGAGTGTCCTTGTCGGGGCTGCTGCACTGCCTGTTCTGCATGTTGCTTAATACCTGGTTTTTTGTGTCCCTTTTGCAAAGAGCCCTTCTCACTTGGGGTTGGAAGGAAGAGTTAACAATGATCTGCCATTGGATAGTCAGTGCTGTTTCATCATCCTTTTTCCTAAGGAAAAAAAAGCAGTTGTGTCATTTCTGTAAAAGAAAAATACTTTGTCTCTGCAGAGATAAAACTTGAGAAACAACATACGGTGGTTTTTCTTATTTCTGGTTATTTTTCCGAAACACATTTTGATGGCTGGAGCTTTTCTTAAAACACAACAAATTAAAATGTAATCAAAGCTCTTCCAGATTAGGATCGTTCATACTCTTCTACTTTTTTGTTCACAGAGTGATGACAGATCTACCATCTCCCCTGGCTCACCTACCGCTCAGACAGGTAACAGGGACAGGAAGAAAATTTCTGAAAAATAAAATCAAAATGCCTGCTTGCTTATTTGTCCTATGAAGAGAGGGGAGCATCTGTTCCCACCTCTGTCTGTGGCACTGCTATGTATGAGAATTGACCCAGTTGCTTCCATCTCCTTAGAAAAACACAAGGGGTGAAGCATGTCCTTAGGTAGAGCACAGGGTTTGGCTGGTTTTGGCCTTCAGAGAGGCTTTGGCACACAGATGCACTCAGCAAGAGTCAGAACAGTTGTTGGAATTGATATGTGGAATGTGCTTTGCATGCAAGTGTCCCTGGAAGTGCCTTTTCCTGCTCTGCTTTTATCATGCATGGCTGTAATTTATTTTGTCATCATTACATTAAAATTTTTGGTTTGTTCTTTTTAATTACCACATTGCTGTACCCATTTCCTATTTAAACTCTAACCATTTCCTTCTTCCTCCTTCCTTTCCTGTGCCTTTCCACATTTGTTTAGTCCACCTTTCCCCTCCATATCCTGGCCATGCAGCCCCGCCTTCCTATAGAAACCCTTCCCAGCGACCTGAGAGTTTCCTTTTCCGAACAGCTGTCAGGGATGAAGCCAAGAAAGGTAGGTTATCTAGCCCAGAAATCAGCCAGTTTTGCTACACTGTATTGACAGCTGCATTACCTGGGGCTTGCAGTGTTTTGTTACTTCAGGTCTTTATCATCAAGCTACTTTTGGAATTCCATTTGTAGACAGATGACATCACATACGTTGTGAACAACCAGGGTTTTATTTGGAGCTGTCCAGTATTCTTTTGGAAGTGTGAGAATTTGCTCATCCTGGTCTGTGCTTATACCTTTGCCACACAAAGCCTTCAACAACTTGATAATTCTTGCATTGCCCAGTAGCCTGTAACAGAATTGCAGTTTCTGGAGAAAGTCAGAACTGTTTGAAGGTACTCCATGTGGCAAAACTATTATCCAACAGAAAGATCACAAGCTGAACAGTGAGGGAATTGTGTTAACGTCTCTTTTAGATTGGTAGACCGTTAGTTTGATTAATAATCAAAGGTAAGAAAGGGATTTGTGAAAAGGAATGTAATGTACCCATTCTGGAACTTTGTGTGCAGGGCAGTAGCAAACAGCACAGAGCCAAACTGTGCTTAGTGATTTTCTTTCCTTCATGCTGCTGTTTTAGCTGTTGCTTCATCCTCTACCTGTGCCTTGTCTCCTGGTAATGATTCTGCAGACCCTCGGGTGAGACAAAACTCCAAGCAGCGGGAGGAGGAGCTGGAGCTGATAGAGCAGCTACGCAAGGTAAGCGCTGCCGGGAGCCAAACGTGGATGTAGCAGGAAAAGTGTTTTATGACCCTGCTAAAGCTGCCTTTCTCTTGTGGACCAGTTTCACTGAATCAATATGGGGCACAGTTGACCAAAATTTAATGGTGTGGTCCAGTCTATGTACTTCTTTCAAATGGGTGCAGAGGTGTTCACTTGGTTGGTTGTGATAGATAAAGTCAGCTTCCAGTTCTGTATAATAAATTATGTTGACTCCTGCTCCTGAATGTCCTGTGAACTCTGCTTTTTGTGTGTGCTTCCTTTCTTCTTTATCAGCTTTCACACTTCTAAGAAGCTCCCTGGAAAGTTGCCTTTACTGTCTTCTTTTAATGTCTTTTTTTAAATTCTCTTGCTGTAAAGCTGACAGAAAAGCAGATGGAGTGCAGAAACTGCTGCCAGTCATGCTGCCATCAGAGTTTCCTCATGTGCTCTAGATCTGTCTTTTGACTCTTGCCTTATCCTTAGTTAAGTGCAGAACATTTGAGCCACAAATGTTTCTAATATTTATGCTTTTTGTCTGCCCAGGGGCACCACAGTCCTGGTTTGTGCCCAGATACAATGACAATAAACAGGAATATTGTAAATGCCTTGTGGCATTAAGGTGCTGCTCTGCTTTACCCCCAACTTGTTTCTGCTGAGCATGAGGGGATTCCTTGAGATGCTGTAATTAATTGTTTGAATTTCCCCTGTAAATAAGAATGTACTTATTGAAGCTAATCTTAAAAGCCATAAGCATTCCAGATAGAGAAAATTCCCTTTCTTTGGGGGGAAGTGTTGAAGTAAGGACAGTCTCCTTTCTCTAAAGGAGAAAGGTTACCTCAGATAAAATAAAACTTGATGGTGTTTGCAGACCCTCTCTTATGTTATCTCAGATTGCTTTCTATGTACTCTGTCTCTTGTTCTGCTCCCCAGGTAAGCTTAAATTTTTTTTTAATGCTTAAAAATGTAGATACAGTATTACAACTCAGTGATATTCACACAGCATTTTAAATGAGTTTGAAAGCCTGAATTGAATTTTTATTCATTCTCTTAAACAAATGCTAACTACCTTCTTTTTAAAGGACTGCCAAATAAGCAAGCATATTCAGTTCAGTTTGGTTTTTATTTAAAAGCGAAAATTTTGTCTTGACTTTTGTTGATTGTGTTGTCCTCCAACCCACAGAGACAATTATTTTCATTTGCCTTGGCAGAACCATTCTCTGGGAATATGTAGGGTTAGGAATACTGTTCCTAGATCCTGATTTCCTTCATGGTGAAATAATGGTTGCATTAGTTCACTGTTCTTCCTTGAACTCAATTGCTCCCAGACTGTGGCCAGCCCTGGGCCGCAGGAATGCGCAGGGGTTGTTCAGGAATTCCTTGGGGTTGTTGAGGAGGCCGGTTGGAAATGCCGTGAGGACGGGCAGAGTTGTCATGCAGGAGCTCTGCCTCGTGCAGAGTGAGCTGCTGCAGGGGCAGAGCTCTCAGCTGCCCCGTGTGTCCCTGCTGCTTTCCCACAGCACATCGAGTCACGGCTCAAGGTGTCCCTGCCCAGCGACCTCGGCGCGGCTCTCACCGACGGCGTCGTTCTGTGCCACTTGGCCAACCACGTGCGGCCCCGCTCGGTGCCCAGCATCCACGTGCCCTCGCCTGCTGTTGTAAGTGTCTGACTGTGGCACTGCTTTATAGCTGTCCCAGGTGACATCCTACAAAGTCCTAAATTCAGCATTCTCCTCGTGAATGTACGGGACAAAATAACCATCTGTGTTGTTTAGAAAAGGTCCGTGGTGTCACTAAATGAATTTCTGTTCGGGTTTGTTTCATTTAAAGGAAGTTACTTCTAACAGCTTGTAAGCAAATGTCAACGTTTTCATGTGCTCCCTAAGCATATTAACTTCAAAACTAGTGAAATATGAGACAGTTCAGCATGAAAACTGAAATAGGTTATATTAAAAGATCAAAATGTCTGAGAAGTTCAGAAAAATATAGTAGGGATTTACAAGTAGGATCCCACTACACAAGACAATGAAACCAGCCAGAGACCAAGTTTGATTCCTGAGTCCACTTCACAGCTCTACAAATTCCTCTGCTTAGTTCTTTTAGCAGAACATACTTGAGATACTTGGAGAACAACATCTCCTGGAACAAAGCAAATCCTGCCATACCTTTGTGATAACAGGGAAAAGAGATGGCTGTGTCAGGGGACTGTTAAGAGCAGGGAAGTATTGAAGTCTATTTTGTAGGGAAAGCACAGAATTAGAGAAAGGTCAGAATCTGTGAGATAACAGGTTATTTGTCCCATTTGTGCTTGGGGAAGTCAGAAAGTTCAGTGAAAATATTTTGTATCAGCTACTTGAAAGTGATATAGACAGGCAGATTGCTTGTTATGCACTTTTAAATTGTACAAATAAGGAAAAAAAAGAGAGATTGTTCCTTGAGGAAGAAATTGAAATGTTCACATAGTCTTCACTTATCCTTCTCTTGGAGTGAGTGTTCATGTGGATTAGAATCTGAACTGGCACTTCCAGGGCTGCCAAGTGTGTCACTGTGGTTGTGTCCCTGGGACCTGATGTGACCAGGCAGATGGCCCCATTATTTTGAGAATGACCGAACTGCACACACCAACATTTTAGGCAAATGCAGGGAGCCACTGCTCACAAGACTTGCATCAGTGAGATCTTTTCAATGGCTGGTTTGATGTGCAGCTGAATGTTCTGTGTTAGGAATTAAATCATGCCTTTGTCATGTGAATCCCAAGGAAGAGGCAGCCTGGAGTCGCGTGGCTCCGGGAGCAGAAGAGGCATCACGTGATGCCCCAGGCACAGTGTGATCTTTGTACTGCCTTGGTCCTTTGGGAGGAAGAAGCCAGTGCTGGCCTTGAACCTGCTTCCTTGGTGGGCAAACACAGCACATGAAGGGGGCAGAAGGAACCCCATCACTTATGGAAGTGTTGAACACCTGGAGCAGCTGCCACTGCTCCAAAGCGTGTTCACGGGAGCAGGGAGCTTGTGTCTCTTGAACCAGAAGAGAATAAGCTTTGAGAGCAGGAACAAGACAGAGCCTGTGCTGTGGTATGTCTGAAAAGGTGTGAAAGCTGACTGGAGAAAAATCCTCTGTTGAAAAAATGCCAGTGAGTGCAATTCAAACAGCTCCATTTAACACATCTACAGGAGGCTGACAAGCAGCAAGCTTCACTTCCAGTTTTCTGACATTATTTTTTGATCTCATCTAGCCTTTATTTTTTTACCTCTTTGTTAATTGAAGTATGATTTAATATTTATGTAGTTCTGCATTATAGTAATCCAGAACAGACTCTAGATTGCTTTATGTCATGAAATAGCTCTGAAATCACAGCTTGGAAGCCGTGGATGTGCGTTTCATCAAAAGACATTTTTGAAATGATTATACTGCAGTCACTAAAAGTGTTAGCCAGTTTTATATAACACTGTGTATATAAATATTGGAGGGCTTAGAACTGTCCTTTTTTTAAATCATCCAGCATTCATAACTTAGCTTTTCATAAAACAGCTTTGAAAACTGGGATGGTTTTCTAAGAAAAGCAAACTTCAGCAGAGCCTGCTTTGAATTAGACGAGCTTATGTCAGCACAGTGTTTTTGGCAAAGAGATTCATTAAGAGTTTTATTTAAATAAAAAATAAAAATCTTTTAATACCTTGCCAGTTAAGAACACTGTATGCCTTTGCTTCTTTGCAGCCTAAACTTACAATGGCAAAGTGCAGACGAAATGTGGAGAATTTCTTGGAAGCTTGCAGAAGGATTGGAGTGCCTCAGGTATGTATTTCTGCTGTCCTGATATAATGTTTCAGATGCAGTTTTGCCTGGTGCTTCCGAAAATAAAACATTCTTTGGAATATTGGATTAAAACAAAACAATTAAAAGTTTAGAAGGTTCAGGTACAGGCTGTCCTGCAGGATAGATCAGACTTGCAAGGTCTTTCAGAGCAAAATGAAGCCAGATACAGTTTATCAGAGTGTAGTGTATAGATTCTATATTTTAGTATAGATTCACTTAAATACTCTCGATTAAATTCATAATAGCTGATGGACTTTGAGTCTGCCTTTAGAACTAGCCGGTTCTACAAAACCTGTTACTTTTTCTCAATATTGAGTATGTGACAGCTTAAAAAATGGGATAAAATCTGAATGATGGTTTGCATGTGTTTTTTTTTTATCCCAAAGCTTTTCATGTTCCTTCACAATAATTCTCTTACATGAAGGTCTTTACTGTCTTAGCAACAAATCACAGAATTATTGGCCTTTCTCTGATAGTAGCTGTTTTTGCTTAGTTCCTGCTTCTTTTATTGTGTACCAATGGTAGAAGTCTGTCTTCCTTGTCCCCTTTTGAAACTTGTAAGATCTAGGAGGTGGACACATTAAATCTTATCCTGTTGGTCCAGTTATTCTGTTTTATGCTGTCCTGTCCTTTGCACTTTGTCTTATTCAGCAGCTGTCTCAGTACAGATAGTTTTAATACATCATATTTTTCCTAATTTCCCTTCCAGTGCACTAATTGATTTGGGTTTTTACGTTGCTGAGCATTGGTGTTTCTGTTGTAGGTGCTGGTTTCTTTTGTATTCTGAAAGGGAGAAGTAGACCCTGTGACTCATTTCCCAGCTACATTTAAAGGCAGTTCTTGAGTCAGTAATGCAGAAATTTCTGGTGTTTTCAGATCACTTGCAGGCATTTGAGCCACTGGGATTTTAGGATGACTTATTTATTGAGCTGCCTGGCAATTTCACATGGCTCAGTGGTGAATCGTGTTGCAAGGGGTTACAGAGTTGTAAGTGATCATTAATGCTGGGAGATCCTGCTTGGTCCCCTAAAAACCTTTGGACTTTCAATCCCAGCAGAACTGCACAATATAAATTCATCTGGGGCATTGTGCAATTCCATCCCAGCTTCCCTATTTATAGCTCCCTCAAGTATGAAGATACAATTTTTATGGGATTGCAGTACAAAGAAGATCACTGGAATGACCCACAATCAAAACCAAACAAACACAAAGGCCAGTCAAGAAAAAGTCCCCTGTAAACCCAGGCTGCTCCCTCTGCCACCCCTACTGTGTAGGGCCCTGCTGTTTTTCCCATGTCTTGTTTTAATGTGAAGGAGTTTGAGGAGGGTCTCTCTGGGAAAATTTAGTACAATGCCCCCCCTGAACTGCAAAGCTGCTCTCACATGTCTGCATTACATCTCTGCTGAGATGGGAACATAAGATACCTGTATGTAAGAATGGCATGGCAGCCTACTATGATTTTCTTGAAAAGTTTCCTGAAGGTTTTTCATTTCATTTCCATTCCAATTACAAAAATAATAGGCTTTCTGAAAGCATGGATCCATGTAGGAAATACTTGCCTTCTAAGGGGAAGGCTACTTTCAGAAAGGGCTAATTACAGGAGTTACAGCAGAGCAGCAATTTTTGAAGGACTTTAGTGGTTTTAAAGCCCTTGGATCAAAGGAAATCTCAGCTGAACAGGTTGACCCATGCATCTAGATTTCACTGATTATTAGCAGTTACCTGTGGGAAAGGGAGACAAGAGACACACAATGGGAATGGTTACAGAACTCTTAAACTCTAATTAGTAATAGATATTTCTGCAGGATGCTGCATTCAAGCATCAGTTACACTTAAATAATTCCTTCTCCTGCTGTTTTCATTAAGTTACATGTGAAGGCTGAACTTTGGTGAGTACTCAATGCCAGCAGCATCTCAGATACCTGTAACCTCTTCACTTCTGGAGAAAAATGGGTTTCACTAAGGCTTGTGTAAACTGCTGTTTTCAACAACAAGGAATAGTTTAATGTTGGAGCTGGAGAGGTGACAGGCACCTCCCTGAACACCAAACACTGACATTGAGTTCTTTGCAATGGGAGTCTTGCAGATTTCTGTGTGAGAATTAACCAGCTGTGATGTGCTTCTCAAATGTGTAGGTTGTATCTGAGATGTCTGATAACTGCTTTGTGGATGTTGCTATGGCTAACTGACTGACCTTTTTTTTCTGTCTGTTTTCCCTTCCTGCTCACACACTCTGGACAGGACAATCTTTGTTCCCCTTCTGACATTCTCCAGCTAAACCTCAGCGTTAAAAGAACAGTTGAGACTCTTCTTTCCCTGGGGACAGATTCAGAAGAATCCAGTCTTGTGTCCCTTTCCGTTCAGCTCTGGGGCTTTGTGGTGTTTTACTGTACTCTGATGCTAACGCTCTGTATGTTCTATCGCTGGGTCTTTTTTCTCTGGTGAAGGATAGTGGTGCTGCTTCCTCCCTCCGTTCCTCCAGTGCTTGGGAACAGACTCTAGGCTTTGCCAAGACTGTGTTTATGAAGTGCTTTGTTTCCCACGGATGGGACAGAGGTGACAAGTACCAAACACGTTGGTGCACCCACCCCACCACCCGTGACCCAATTCCCGTTTGTATTTGCTGTGTCACGTTGAGCAGATGAAATGTTCCCAAGGGAGGAGGTGCTGGCCCTGGGCTCGAGCGAGGGCCCAGGTCAGGACACGTGGTGCATGCTGTAGCCTGCTGAGCAATGGTGTAGTGAAAACTGCAGTGTCAGTTTGTGCCTCTGTTCCCCCATCTGCGTAATGGGAAATGCAACCACACTGGTAAATTGCTCGAGGATTATCTGACGAAAAATGTTCATGTGAAGTATTTTTTTCAATGTCAATGTTCTTGATGTGATCTCACAGTCTTAGGAGACATGGTCTGGTGTTGTTCACAGAACTTTCTAACTGGTTTGGTTTTTTACCCCCAGTCCTTTATCCTGCTTCTGAGAGCATTTGATTTCTCAAATTTATAGACTCTGCTGTATTACTTTGAATCTGGATTTTTAAAACACCTGTCAATGAACTTCATAACAGTTCAAGCAGAAAAAATTCAGAGAAATTAAGCTCTTCAACAGCTTTAAGAGAAAAGTTTTCTGGCACAGAAAGAAAAATCTTTATCATCCTGTCAGGTGCTATAGAACGTAATGGCATTTTACTGTGACCTGGATAAGACTTACCAAAAACTTGTTGAATTGTCACTTGATCTTGGGCACCCCAACCCAAGCTTGTTCCATGCTTATTGCGTTCTTCCTCTTACCCTATCATTTTCAGAAACACTTGTATCATGAAGTTGCACAAATATAAATCCCAGCTGCACAAACACTCTTCACTGTTTTACAAAACTCAGGTATCTTCCATAAAGCTTCACAGCCTTTCCCTCCCCAGGGAAAGCTTCCTGGTGCTTTAATGCTTGATTGTCTCAGGGACACCCCAGAACTTCAGGGCACTCCCCATGTGTGTAACAGACCGTGTCTCCTCAGAGTGGAGATCCATTCAGGGAGCTCTGCTCAGAGACCAGTGACAGGTAAGTGTTCAGGAAATGGCTGTTCCAAATGTGTCTTCAATAAATTTCTGTTATATCTGCAAGTGCAGTAAATGGCTTGGAAGCCCAGTGCAAGTGGTGTTGGCATTCCAGCCATAACCTGGAACACTTCTGAAGCACAGTTTAAGGTACACAGGAATTCAGTTGCAAATGTGGTCACTTCCAGTAAAAATGTCATATGTCTGTGGGTCTCACCAGCTCTTGTACCATGAAGTCAATATTTATCAAAGAAGCAAGTAAGAGCTGCTGCCTTCTGTCCAAGTCACACAAAGTGTTCTGTCCAAGCCAAACATCACTGAGTAAAGAAGGGACTTTTGACAGGGGGAGATTGTTTTTATTTTTAAGTAAGCTATTTTTGCACTGCTTACTGGTATGAACTAAAATGAACTCAGTTCCTGTGTTTCTTAACTTCTAATGAACACTGTGATAAAAGCTGCAAGGGGTTTTACACTAACAGTGCCTTCCAGTTTTTAAATTTTGTTTGTCATTACTGTCTGTGGTATGGAGTCATTCCAAAGGTTTTCCCCCTTATCTGTTTGCATACAAAGGAAAAAAGATAAGGCATATTTACTCAAGTTTACAAGTATTTTCTCGAAAAGCACACTTTTTTCAAAATAATATACATTTGCTGGAAGAAAAATGTATTTTAGCCAGAGCATATGGCTTTCTATGAGAATTGCAATTGTTTTCTCTCTGCTCGGAGCTTGGCGGGAGGAGTGCTGGCTGCCACTGTTTGTGCTGGAAGATTTCTTTAACCTCCAAAATCAGTAAAGACTCAAGGAGTGGAGAAATGCCAGTTGATGTGAAAATAACACATGAAAAAAATAGTCTGTGTAGCTCTATAGGAGGGACACACTTGGGTTATTTTCTGTGGATACAGAGAACTGTTGGACACGTATCCTGACTGTTGTGGAGTGAGGATGGCCAGGAGGTGCCAAGGACTTCTGTAGGATGAGGCTTTAAATACATCTTAGACTGAGAATAGCACAACTATTAATAAACACTTTGAAACCTCTTTTTGCATGTTGCGTATTACTGTTATTCCTCAGGATGATTTTGGGGGCACTTTGGGGAGGTGAGTGAGTGGTAGTGGCTCATTCCCTGCTTCCCTCACGGCTGTAGCTGAACAGGCTTGTCCCAGGAGGACTCTCCACAAGGTGTGATTTGGAGAGGAAGCTGTGGTTCCTCTCCTGCTCTGTGTTGTAGCACATTGATCACACTGAAGCAAAGCTTCCCCCTCCTCAAGTTCATCTACTTTGGTTTCATAAACTGCTGCCATCTCAGTGTGGGCAGAGGTGGAGGACAATTTGCTTTTCTCCCACAATCCTTTTTCAAATTCTTATTTGTAGAGTTTTCTGTTAAAAGAACACAAGAGATTAGCCTTATGCCACCTTTCTTAAGTAGTGAAGGTCATGGTTCTTCTGTCACAAGTGGAAATCTCATGTCCTACCCTTGTGTGTGTGCTGCCTGTCCATAACATTTCATATTTCAGTCACCTTTTGCTTAATTTTTTTTTTTCTTTTCAGTTGAGTGGTTTTCATCCATTTTGTTTTTGTCTTTGTTTTGTTCCCCATTCAGGAGCAATTATGTTTGCCTCTGCATATTTTAGAAGAGAAGGGTTTGACACAGGTAGCTGTGACTGTCCAGGCGCTCCTGGAGCTGGCACCCCCAAAGCAGCAGCCACTTCACCACTTGTCTGCTGTGTAAAGACCTCCGGGACCTTTTGGGTTACCTTGGCTAAGCAGAAGGACCTGAAGATTTACTGCCCATGCAGTGCATCCAAACACACAGAACTCTGTTCTAAGGAAATGAGTTTCCGTGATTCCTGACAGGAATGTTTTACTTCATTTCTCCATTTTTTTGGAGATCACAACAGTTTCCAGTAACATTTTTTATTAACTATATTTTTGCCCCTTATTTAAAAAAAATGAGAGTTAATTGGGAGGAGGGCAGGGAATTCCAGTGGCTGGCTGTTGGAGCCAGCTGTAGAAACTGACCTTGCAGGATGAAATGGGTTTAGAGTTTGGAAGTAATTCCTAGGAGAATTTGTGAAAATAAAAGGGTGTTGCTGCAGTGGGCACGCAGGGAATTAAATTTCTTTTCTTACCCACAAGGTGCAAAGAAATGGAGTTTCTTTGCCTTCTGAATGGCTATTTCTGTTATAATATTTTTAAAATTGCATCACACAATCATAGCCTGCAGTGTTTGATAACAGGGTCAAACCTCACAGCTGTCACTTGCCTTAGCAGGTCCTCATTACTAAAAGTCAAAGAAAAAAAACCACTTTTTTTTCCCAGTGGAAGAATTAGTGCACGTTTTCTCTGCCAGATACACCTTAGTCAAAGATACTAAATCAGATCTGTTGAGATGGGATTAATCCCATCAGCATTCTTGCTGGGTTCACTTTCTCTTTGGGTTTCAAGTCTTTATCTGAACACTTTTCCCACATCAGTGGAGGGAGATTTCCCCTGTCCTCACATCCCCTTCTGGTGATTTTATGGGATCACCAGAATCCTGTGCATTTCCCTGCAGTGGGAACAGTGCCAGCCTGCCCTGCTACCAGCTAACACATTTACAGGGGCTGAAGCATCCCCTGCAGGCACAGAATGGATCGTGTTAGGAGCACAGTTCTCAGGTTTCCCAGGTGGGCTGGATGTTGTCAGAGCAGTGTCTGTGCTAAGGCAGCTGTGAAGGGTTAGACAAGGCTTTCAGTAAAGCCTTTATTAGCTGGAGTTTGTGCAGAGAGATGTGCTGGTTTTACAGAATGGCTATTACTTCATCCCCTTAATGTAAAAATGGAAATTCTCTGTACGAGAGGCAGCTGACAAGTTTTGCTTTTTCCTGGAAAGCTGATGGGCAAAATAAAGACAGGTCTGTATGTTCTGGTCCTAGTGACAAGGCCAAGCTCACTACCAGATCAATTAACATTTTTTTTCCCCCCACAAAAAGGCCTCACAAAATCCAGCTTTCCAGCCACACAGTTCCTTTGTCAAGTGTTGCCCAATTTAAAGCATACCTGAACATTATGCTACTGCCACATGGTACATGAGGCTCTGAAAGCAACTCCAGGCATCAGCCATACTCTGTCTGGGATATATTTGAAGCAGAACACACAGGGAGGATTTTATGCAGATAAAGGAAGAAGAAATGGGAACAAATTAGCTAGAAGTAATTTTTGCAGAAGTAAAACCTGCTGTGGGAGCTGCCAAGGACTGGTCTTAGCTGCATTTTCCCCCTTTTGATTTGCAGTTTTGTTTCCATTTTGTTTTGCTTCATGTGTTTCTTTCAAGGGCCATTGTGGTGATTGTTGAATCTTCTATTTCTCATAATTATTCCAATTGCTTCTTACTGGCATTGGTTGGTCACATTCCAAGTGAAGAACCCCTGGAAGGTGTTTAAGAGTGCCCAGCTGCAAAGAGAAACCTCCTCATGCTGGGCAAATGCAGCGCCCTGAGCCCTGCAGGGAATGGAAGTGCCAGGAACTCACAGTACCCACAGGAAGAGCAGCTCCACACAGGCATTCTCACCCCCTTCTGCAGTTTTTGTGTTTCACTCGATGCCTTTGGTGAGGAGCCAGTGTTGGCCATTCCCACAGGGTTACACAGAGGTGTCTGAAGTGTCTGCTGCAGTTTGCTGGGGGGAAGATGCTGCTGCTCGAAGGCAACACCACAGACACAGACAGAGTGTTCCTGGTGTGTTTGTCTCTGCAAGTAGTTTGAGAGGGAGGGAGGCACTGATTTCATCTTGGTTTCCAGCTTTAGGTCACCTGTTGTTACAGGGACAGTTGCATTTAGCAGCACACCCAGCATGGGCTATTTAAGTACCCCTGTTTGAAGAAAACCATTCCCTTCATGGAATTTTGAGGGTGTGGTGATTGCTCCAGCACTTAAGGAGAATGAAACTTAACAGTATTCAGGTTGGTGGAAATTTTTTCATTTAATTAACAGTAGTTTTTAATGGGATAGGGGCTCGAGTCTGGCCTGCAAGAGCCATTTCCTGTGGCCATGTTGGCTCACGAGTGGTTCGTGGCCACCGTGGCTGGCAGCCAGGCAGGCAAGGGGACCCTGGCACCAGGTACTTCCTTGTGAGCAACATTCACTCTGGCAGTTTCAGTGTAGGTAATTGTGTTAGTTTGACGTTTGTAACCTTATGTTTTCAGGCTGACAAGCACTAAATTTTGTCCAGATGCTTAGGACAAAAATCCAAACCTGAAGTTTCTTCATATGGTTTATTTCAGGTGTTACACCAAACCCACTTCAGTCCTCTCGCAAAATAGGTTGGGATTTTTCCGTGTAGTTATGTGCAATTTTTGTTGTATCCTATGAAAAGAGTATTTGAAAGAAAACATGTATAAAGTTCTATTCTGTGTGTTAGAGCAGAGACAGTCTTTCCTCTTCGGGGCATTTCTGTTGGAGGCTGTGGGAGGGATCCACCTCGGTGTTCCCCCTGTGCTGCTGGTGTTCCTACAGTGACTCCATAGTGTCACACTCCATCCTCAAACCTGGCGAGCCCGGAGCAGTGTCTGAGGCTCTGCAGGGTCTCACACTCCAGGTGGAGTGGCCCTAATGGCACTGGGGGTCCCCCCTTTGTAGGAGAGGTTTTGTAAAGGCCCCAGCTCCTGTTTAAAATCCACCAGGAACACCTCTCCAGCTCCAGAGCACCTCTGCTCCTGGTAGCAGCAGGATGGCAAATGGTATTCTTACCCCTTTATGACTATAAATGGTTCTTTGAAAAACTGTTTTAGAAACAGAGGACTTGTAAGGTGAATTTGGACATCAAAAAATTCTTTTGTATAGATATTGTTATGTTCTACAAAGTGATCTAATTTTGTTATTTCTGAAAACAGTGTAAACGTGTAAGTAAATAGAGTAAAGGATTTTAAAGCTTCATCCCATGCTGTGTCTGTAAATACATTCCATAATTTCTGTTACATATAAATGTGTCTGAGTATTGTATATTTTAAATGGCCTGTATTCTGCCAGTAGTGTGAACTTCTAGCACATTGATAATATAAAAGGAACCCATGGGTATTGAAATAAAGTTTTAAAACTTACATGAATTGCAGTGTTTCTTCCTGCTGATTTTCTGTTGCACCAACGAATGTTACATCTCCTGTGTCAGCTGTTTATTCCCCTTCCACGTCATCGCAGTTGGCATTTGATGGACCTACTCTGATTTTCTACTTTTCATAGTTAACCAGGACAGGAAAATCCCAGTATTTTTACACATATTTTGCAGTTACATCAGAAGCTTTTTCTTAGGAGTATTTTTAACCTTCCCAGATACTGATTTTGTACAGAATCCTTTGCTCATCCCTCCACAGACTCTTGTTTTTTCCTCCTCTATGTAAATTATACATTCTGAGTTTGGGGTTTCCTGCTGCTGGTCCCATTGCTCCTTGTTCTCATCCTTTGCTTTTGCCCTGTCTCAGGTCTGAAGTATAAAACTCTCACCCCTGCTTCCTGACCCTGCTGCTTGTGAAGGTTTATTCTTAGCCAGAATGTTTAGTCCTCTTTTCATCCCTCCTCATCACTACTTTTATTATTTTTTAAAATATAAAAATGCAAAGTCTAGAAATTGCCAGAAATCCACAAACCTTCCCTGCTTGTGTTACCCTTGTGATGCTCTTCCCTGCTCACCAGGCTGCTCCAGCATCCTTGTCTGACCTGGTTACTCTGGCAGCCGCTGGGTGCAGCTCCATTCCTGCCTCTCTCTGGCTGCCCAGCTCTCCTCAGGTGTTTGTTTCTCCCCCTCAGTCTAAACCTTCTTTCTAACCAGCTTCCCAATCTCCAGCCTTTCTTCTGCCTTTAATTCCCAGGAAAACCCTCTCCAAAGGGCATATGATTTCCCTGCAGAAAATTCCATGGATGTACATTTTGATCCCATCTCTCCATGGAGCAGTACCAACTGTGGCACAGTTCCTCAGGAGGGCTGGGTTTGGGGCTCTGCTCCCATCCCTGGATGTGCCAGCCTGTTTGCTTGGCAGCTGCACCACCCAGACACCAACTCTGCTGTGGTTTCTGTGAGTGAGGGGAGGCTCACACAGAGAGCAGCACACTGGGATGAGCTGGTGCTGCCGAGGAGCCAGGAGGAGCTGGATGGGTGGCACTGTGGCCACAGTGCCCAGCCCAGAGTGCGTGGCAGGTGACAGGGTTCAGTCAGGTTACACATCTGTGCCCCCGTCACTACCCCACAGTGTCTCATGTGGGAACCTGAGGTTCAGCACCCCAGCCTCATGGGAAACCCTGTTCCATTTCTGCCTCTTTGTTTCCAGAGCTACTTCATTCTCTGCTGAGAAGCAAGTGCAGCCCAGTGTCAGGTTTCAGTTGTTTGGTTGTGTTAGTGAAGTGTGCCTGGAGTTTGACATAAACAGCAGAGATCTGCTGCCCTCCATCTCATCCTGCTTTTCCTTAGCTCAAAGCTTCTGGAGGGTTTTATGATCAACTTCATTCCTTCTACCCAAGCAGGTCACCTGTTAACACCCCCATCACACACAGAAAACACAGGTCTGTGGTGAAATGTACTGAGTCAGCAGCACATGAAAAGGAAGAGTTAAAATTAGGAACTGAAGCCCCAGGTTTGCACTGAGGCACTTCCTGCAGTGGGGTGTAAGCACAGTCCTGGCTCTGTTCCTGTCAGCAGTGAACTGGAGCAGTCCTTACTCTTAGCCCTGCATGGGGAGCATGGGAAGTGAGGGAATTTGTTCAGTCCCAGTGCTGGAATGGGAACTTGTTCAGGTTTCAGGCAAGTGTCTGTGCTCCAGCAGGAGCACCAGCACTTCTAATGCAGTTTGTCTGGAGCATCTGAAACTTCAGCACTCCCCTGACAATCAAGTCTGCCTGGTAAGGCACCAGCGCCTTGTCAGAGTTCTGAGCTCTCTGCTCATGATTTCAGCAATCTCACGTGAATATCAGAGCTTTTGGCCAGGTTGGACATGAGGAGGTCTGGATGGGGCCAGCACGTGCTGGTGACAAAGAGCAGAGTGGTTTGCGATCATCTCCCACGTGGGAGAGTCAGAACCAGGAAGCTCAGCTGCGGGGCCTTGTGCACAGACCGGCACGTGGACTGACCCTGGTGTCAGGAAAAGGGATTCCCTTGTGGTTAAAAAGCAACTCTGCTCCACTTCAGCCCCCTCCCACTGCGCAGTGGCACTGGCCAGGACGGTGGGGACAGCTGTGACAGACCAGCCTATAGACAGCATGGCTGGCTGCCTTTTCCCTTGGCTCCTCCCCTCGGTCAGAAGTTACATGGAGCTATTCTGTGTGTGCACTGACACTGTGCAGGACTGGGAATGGAAACCTGCGTGCTCTGATTGCTCTTGTGTTTACACTGCAAACTGCCCGTGTTCTCCCCTGCTGAGCTGATGGCAGCACTGGAGGATGGAGAGGATGGAGAGCACGGAGGGAGCCCAGCTGGGGGTGCCTTGGCCTCCCTGCCTGACCCTGAGCCACAGCCGGTGCTCTGGGGGCAGCAGAGGAGGTTCTGGGTGCAGAGCATCCCACACTGGTGAGTTACTGGGCTGGTAACAGGATTACCTCCCACTGTCCTGTTTCCATAAAGCACTTCACAGGGGATATAGTATTTCTCACTGCTTTGATGCAAATCCCCTTTCTGCTGGGAAAAAATGCTGTATGTACAAGGGCAGCTTTAACATCTTTAGTGCAGCTTCACCATAACTGTGTCTGCAGGAACTGTTCTCCAGAATTGCCCAAGCTCTGTTACGTGGTTTATTTTGTCCTGTCAGACACACCACAGTGCCCTGCCCAGCAACAGTCCTGGAGCACACCTGTGGCCACTTTCTTTACTTATCTTTTTGCTCCAGATTTTTCCTTGCCTGCTTCTTTCCCTGCCAACTTTTCCTTCAAACGCTTCTCGAGCTCCTGGTAGGGGCCAAGGAATCTGCGGACCATTGTACCTTTCCACCAGGCCTGCACCTGGAAGTGAGAGAGAAAGAGGCCTGAAGGGAAATCACCTGCTGGGGTACTTGGTACAGCTCAATGCCTGGAGAGTCTTTCCTGTGCTCCCCAGCCACAGAAGGGAACCCTCAGCCCAGGCAGGAGCCTTTGGGCCTGTGCTGGTTGTGCCAAAGGCATCCACAGCTGGGCTGAGGGCACCTGTTGCTGGTGGCAAGGGACAAGCAGGGGCACCACCCCTTGACCCTCCCTGTATCACCTGTGCAGTGATGTTTGCAGGAGCCTGGCTGCTCCCCTTTCATTTCCCACCTCAAACCTGCAGCCAGCTGCTGGCTCTGAGTGTGCCCCAGCGAAAGGAACAGGCTTTGTCCTTTGCTCATGCCACCACCCACCAGCCAGCTCTCTTGGGCTGAGTTCTGCCTGGACAGATTATTATTCTGTGGCACAGATTATTAACTCTCAGCTGCTGCTGGAGCAGCACTGCCTCAGCTTTGCTGCCCTTTACCTTAATGGCACTCTTTAGCTCCAGGGCTTCCTGCTCTATTTGTTTTCTCTTGGTCTCCTTCTCTGTCCGGTCAATGATGATGGTTGCCTGGAATGTCAGGCACTGCAAGAAAGCACAGGGGTGGTAAAAGCCATGACAAACACATCCCCTAAAATGCAAGGCCAGCCTTCAGGGCTCACTGTGCCCAGCCGTTGGCCAAAGCAGGGCTCACCTGAACCCCGATGCAAGGATTCTTTCCCTCTGCTGCCTCCAGGACTCATCCTTGCTGCACACTTCCCATAGCCCTGCCAGGACTGCTCAGGCCCGTGGTTTGTGGTGTCCCTCTGCACCAGGGAGCTCCAGGACAGCCCAGGGACAATGTGTGAGTGGGGGCTTTCCTCCCTCACCTCCACTATTTGATCTTTCCTAATCCAGATGGCAAATGTTGCTCATTACCACTGTCAGTCCTCAGGCACTTGGAGCTGCTGCCAAAGTGAAACTTCTCACAGCCTGGGTGTAATTAACCCCCTGATCCTGTGCTGTAAAATAACTGGATGATGGCTTCCCAGGCAACAGCTGGTGGTGGGGAGGACACTTGGTCCCCCAGGCTAAGCAGCAGATGATGAACACACACACTTGGGACACTGAGATGACAGTGTACAGAATGAAAAATGAGCCCACAAGTAGGGAAACATCCAGCTCCGTCCCATCGTCTCCAACCCACAGAGGGTAAGGAATGTTTACGAGTAAATTCCTTCTGGTTTTAAAACACATTTTTCTAGATGCTTCTCTCTGTTGTGTGCTGCTGCTCTGCTGTGATCAGAGCCCAGCAGTTAGCCAAGAACCCAGTGGGGCAGGAATGGTTCTACCCAGAGCCAGCTCCCTGGTAACAGGGCTCTGTGCAGCTGGGAATGTTTGCAGGATGGGATGAGCTGCCTTTTCCAGTCTCAGCCTGTCTTACCCTGATCTTCCTAGAAGGAGCAGATTTGTTCAGACTCAGGCAGCAAAGTAAGGTGAGGCATACTGATGGGATGGGACAGTACCTCTGCCCCTCACAGGGGCTGTCAGCAGCTCTCTCATTACTTGCTGGTATTTGAAAATACCTGTAGGGGAAACATCATCATCCCTCCTTGATGCCACAGGTGGCTAATAGAAGATGACATCTCAGCTGTTGTCTTCCCAAGACAAGTGCTATAATCACAGCCTGTGCCTCAAAATTACTGATTTTTTTCCATGGTCCTGGTTCCTTATCCAAATGAGTGTAGGAAAAAGCCCAATGCAATTTTGCATGGCTCAACATTGAGATGCTGCTGATGTCTTACCTCCTTGGCAAATCTCTGCATCGTTTCCAAGTTCTCTGCCTTTAATGCTTTTAGATCATCCAGTTCTTCATCTTTTGCAGTAGTGTCTTTTTCATACTTCTCCATCCAGTATTCCAGCTTCTCTTTCACTTTCTGCACAGGAGAGAGTGGTGAGAGGTTTGCTACTATGACATGACTTGCTTTCAGGATGGTGCTGAGTGTCCTGTAAGTTGTGCGTGGTCAGTGTTTCCTCCTCATCTTGAAAGGATCAAACCCCTAAGACTACTCATAAACTACTGCAGGGCTAGTTTTGTGTCAGTCCTGATGAAGCAAGTGACAGCCAGAAGCCATACTGTGTGTATACAGAAGGAGGGGGAGTTAAAAAGCACAATTTGTCAGTGGGAGAGCTTTTATCCTCTGCCTGACTCCCTACCCACTTTCTGGATTAAGCTCAGCACACCAGGAATAAGGTCCCAGGGGACAGCACTTCACGCTATTTCAGGTTGTGAACTTGGCTTTGTGTCCATGAATGGGGCAGGTGTTTCTGAAACAGTCACCCTGATGATTTCCTCCTATTCACCAACGACTTCTCCATAGCAACCACCCTGATTGCTTCCATGGAAAAATAATCTGAGGAAAAGCATCAATCTCATTAAGGCATCACAGCTGGACACACAAGGGGGATGGAGGGCACGGTCACCCTCCTGTGTGCAAAGCCACCAGCTGCTGTCTGAGCACTGAGGGGCTGCTGCTGGAGGTCAGCCAGGCTCAGCATGTCCTTGGGCAGCCCCCTGGCTGGGAGCATGGATCAGACCAAAGCTCTGGGGTGCACAGCACACTGTTCAATTACTCACAAGATACAGCACTGCTTTGCACTCAAATTACATTTTTAAAAACCTGTTATTTCCTGTTAAATTCTGTACTGGCTGTGACGTCAGGTACCCTGCAGTAATCCAGGGTTTCTTCCCCTCATACCATTTATGAGAGACTTTGCAGCATTATTCACTGTAAAGTTACTCACTGGTAATGATAGGAATGCTCTGAACCTCTGAATCAACACCACAAGGATATTCCTGCTGCTGAAAATGTGTACAATAGTTGTGGGTTAGCCATGATTCAACCCCAATTCCTCCTCAGAAGAGGCTGGACTGGCCTTTTGGCCAAATGGACTGGCAGTTTGTGTCACTCCCTCCTCAGGGTCCCCCCCTCTGCACAGCCCTTAGGTCTCTGAAGCTGCTGCCCTGACTTTGGGCTCTTCACTGGGGAGCTGGGAGCCCCAGCAACTGCCAAGGAGGTTTAATAAAATTCCAATGAGCCAAATACAACCACCTGAGGGAGGAAAAATCCAGAACACCTGAATAAACAATGTCATTCATTACATGCACCCTAATTTTAAGGAAATATATCTATTTGTAGCAAATCCCAAGCCTGGGAGAGCTGGGTTAATTAAGATTTGAGGACAAGTAATCATTCAAACTGCATCAGTCATGAACCTGGTACATTTGATGGAGCAGTAACTGTTTTCCTTTAGGCACTAATCGATGATATGGTGTTTATAGGTTGCTATTTTAAGCATTAGCTGACAGTCATACATACCTGATACTGTTGTGTGAGGAAATTTTCAGTCTCTGCGTGGAGTTTAATCTCCTCATCGGTTTTGCTCTTCAGACTCTGTGATCAGAGCAGACAGAACACGTGTGAGACAATGTTGGTGTGTATGTGTGTGCACACACTGCTGCTGAAAGCTGAGTAAAAGTGCTAGAGCTCTGTGTAGTCCACAGACATTTTTTCCAATGACAAAATCGGCTGAGGCAGTCCTTGCTCCTGGGCCATCCATGAAAAAGGGACAATTAGATCAGACCTTGATCAGTCAAAAAAAGATGCTTGCCAAACCAGAATAGTTTTCTAGTCCAGTTCACCTTATGGCCACACAAGCAGATCTATCTGTACCTCTGCTGGGGGCACTGCTGGGAGCTCAGGTTGCTACTACCTTTGTAAGCACCCCTTTGGAGATACTCCTGGGTCTGGTTTTCTGACCATGGCATTACTGTAAGCATTCCCTTTCTCCTAAAGCCATGCCATCCTTGTTGTTGCTGTTTGCAGCATCATACAGAGAAATAGAAGAGATAAAGGTGTCTAACCCCAGTGAGTTTCCTGATCCAGTACAAACAGCTGTGCTGGTGACTCTAATGGGGAACAGAGAGGGCATCTGGGGAGCAAGGGAGGGCTCTTCCCTCACTAGATGGAGATGCCTTCCAGTATGGGCCATGGGGAAGGGCTTGCCTGGATTTCCTTCTCCAAGGCATTCTCTGCAATGCTGCACTTCTTCTGAGTTTGGTGGATCTGGAGATCTGCGTTTCTCTTCATGTAGTAGCTCTCTTTGTTCAATCTGGCCATCTTCTCTTGAAGCTTATCTTTGAGGCTATCAATAACATTATCTTGGTCCTAGTGGAGACAAAAGCAGCACAAAAGCAAGCCTGGAGACTGAGGTCAGCTCACCATTCCTTAATCTCTCCACTTCCTGATAAGGTCAGAAGACAAAGCTATAGGCTTCACTTTTCCTGAATGTTGCTCCATTTCAAGGAGCATTTCAAAGGTTAGTTTGATCTGTAACCCACATGGACAGCAATAAACCCATCAGCAAGGAGTGATTGCCTCTGGAGAGGGCAGAGTGAGGAACAGAGTGGGACAAGAAGGCAAGCCTGTTCTCAGGTCAAGAAATTGATTCAGTCATGCTTAGGATAGAGACAAAAAAAGCCAAAGAATTTTAACCACTTAAAGTTAGGCTTTAGTTTTACTAACTCCTTGCATCAGATCATCTCAGTGAGTGAGCATCTGTAAGAGGAGGGTGATGTCTCAGCCCCACAAAAGCCAAAGTTTGTTATCCTAAAGTATACTCTATTCTTTGGAATTTTTTTATTTTAATTTTTTTTCTGTCATGCAGCACCTGTATAAACACAGCCTTAGGAACAGCTGCCAATCTAATCCTGACTTGCTCATATTTTCAAACTTTCAAACAGTTTTTTCTTGAAATCTTATCAGGTCAATGGTGCCCACTTTGCTATGAAAACGTACACCCAGGGCAGGGAACCAGTGCCAAGGAAAAGCTGCCTATGAGGTCCCAGCCTCTGCCCATGCCTTGCTTTGCAATGGAGCTGAGCTTTCCTGGGACAGAAAGCTCAGTTTTCTGTTCCCTAGAGTTCTCCCATAGGCCAGAATCCTGAGTGGATGCTCAGGAAGCAAAGTGCATTTGCTTGATTTGGGATTGCTGTTTTGTTTACTCCTTTTTAATTAATTCATTTGAGTAACAGATAAAGGTTCATTACCCTGGGGTTGGAACTTGGGACAAATGCCTGTAAAATGAAGACTTTTTTATCGAGTTTAAAAGGTCATCAAAGCTTCCTGTGTAATTATGCAAGATCAATGTGAATGCACCCAACTGCTCCATTACAGCCCTTCTCTTTGCTTCCCAGTCATGCTGTGGTGGGTTTGATATTCATCAGCCAAACCTCCACAGCTGAAGATGAACATGAAATACCAAAGTGCTGGCATTTTCTGAAGCCCACATATCTTGCCTCTGGAGCACCTCACATTCCTTAGCTGTATAAACATGGAAAAATGCCACAGGAAGAAGCCAGCTCAATAGTGCTGTGTTTGAAAGCCCTTGCAGCATGACTCATTTGGAAAAGGTCTCCTTATAAGAAGAGTTTGGAACAGTTAAAAGCAAAGTCCTTCCTTGTCATACAGAGGTAGAGTACATTTATGAGGCACAGAATAACTGGGGCCTTGGCTGATGCTGTTTTGTGAGTTCAAAGGTGTTCCACATATTTTTGAAGGTTTCAAACACTAGATACTATTTTTATGGCCATATCATCATTTGCAGACAGCTACAGACCTGAGCTGTTTGTGCCTTGTTAAGGTTTCTGGTCGTGGCCTTTATTTTCCCTGGCATGGAATTCTGATGGCCCCTGGGAGGAGTTGTGTTCCCTGTCAGTAGATAGAGGATGTGAGTGTACCACTCTATTTTGAGATTGCCTTCCTGGGTCATAGTAGATTTGTGTCTAAATTGAAGAACCAGCAGAGAGGCTGAGGAGATGCTAATTTTAAAAAAAAAAAACAAACCCACAACTTTTTGTGCCACTGAGGCTCAGGAAAGTCAAGCACTGCTGATGTCAGTGTCTTACTACTATCTGCTAAAGATCTGCAAACTGGCCAGAAAATAAGAGTTCAGCCTAGGTTATAAAGTACTTAGAGAGTTGGGACAGAGCATGAACTTCTCACCAGGTTATTTTCTTTTTCATTTCACATTTGAGTAAAGAAAAAAGTGCTTTTGATTCTTGTGCCCCAGGCCTCAGCTGGGATGGGGGCCCATCTGCTCTGTTGTTTTCTCCACTGAATGGCATGTCTGTGGTTTGGATTAGGTCTGTGGTGTTGTAAAACATCCTGGTTAGAGGTGGGGAGTCTGGGGGCTTGGTTACACAATCCATAGCAGACAGGAAGTGAAATGCAAAACCCAGGGGTGGTTTACAGCAGCATCTGCCTGGCCAGGGAAGGCTGGCTGCAGGTGTGAGGGCAGCTCCTGCTGCAGGACCTGGTGCAGCAGAGCTGGGGCACGTTTGGCATTTGGCTGAGGGTAGGAAATGCAGCAGTAAATGCCCACTAGCTGTGGGTACCATCTGCAGAATGTGCTGTTCCCTGAACTTCAGGGACAGTAACTGGGAAAATGAGCTAATATTTATTCATTCTGGTTTACCATAGTAAAGGTCCATGCCAGGACACAAATGCTTTCAAAACTGAAGCAGTAAATCTCTGCGCTGCTTATTTAGGATGACTTCAGCATTGCGTCTGCCAAACCAAATCATCCCTCATGTCCAAAATGATCAGAAAACTGGCAGAGACCAAGATCAAAACCCAGGAAATAGTTGTCAGGAACCAGTCTGCTTCACAAGCAGGTAAACAAGCTGATTTTCTGTGATCTCTCAGCTCACAGACATCAGCTCAGGGGCCTGTCTGCTGTCACCTGGTGCCACAGGAGTCTTCCCCACAGATGCTGTTTGGCTGCAAAAGCAGCTGCACTTAGCTGGAGACCTTATCCACACTCCTGTGTTTTCGTTTACTTTGATTTATCTCTCTTGTAAGTGCTACCAAGATCTCCCAGCTCTTCCATGGCAATTAGTGTTTACAGTCATAAAATACAGCTGGTTACAATAATAGCCCACAGGAGTAAACAGTCTGAGAAATTCTCCAGCAGTCCAGTACTGCCCATTTGGCAGGGGAAGGAGTTGGAGGAAGGCCCTACATTGCTCCCACACCAGGAGCTCAGAGCTCAAGGCTCTTGTGGCAGCTGCAGCATCTCAGCTTGCAGGGCCTGGAGATGTGCTTGGATCCACACACCTGCTGCAGCCTGGGCTCACTCCCCTCGAGGCACAAGAGGCAGCCCTGCAGGCACTTCAGTAAGGCTTTGCCTGCACCACTGTGCCAGCTCCAGAACACTCTCAGGGAATGTCTGTGCCCAAGGGACAGCAGGGCTGGCTGTCACCAGAGTGGCTTCTGCAGCCCTTGGCCAGCTCAGTGCCAATGCCAGCAGCTGTGGGAGAGCCCTGGCAGAGGGAGCAGACCTGTTGGCAGCAGCACTCCTGAGGAAAATCCCACCCCTCTGGAGGCAGGGCTGGATCTAGTGCACCAGCTCCAGGTCCTGCAGTGCTCCTTGGGGCTCTGCCAGCAGTGAAGCTCAGGACCATCACAAACCTTGTGCCTTCTTACTGTAATCATCCTGTGCATATCTCCAGTAGAAACATGCACCAGTGGGTGTATGTATGTGTTTAAAACATTCCACAGAACACTCCATTGATGCATTTGTCCTCCTGGGAGAGGAAAAGGGAAGAAACATGATGAGTTTTAATCTTACTACTAAAAGCATGACTGAGTGATGCACTGATACATTGGATCTGGGTGTGTTATGACAACTGACAAAGAATTAAAGTTACAGACCTATTTTCACTGGTACTGTGGTGCAGTGGCCTGGATTTCTGTCTGTTTGGTAGTTGTAATATTATGCTTGTTATAAAATAACACCACTACCTGCACACATGTATGACATGAGTACACCACAAAACCTACAGGACATAAAAAGTCTTTGGGTGAAGAGCAATGCAGGAATGCTAAATTCTACATTCATAAATTTTTATGTTAAGCCATATAACCCTATATGATACTCATCTGTTTCAAAACCTGCACAGACTGCTGTTACTTGTCCAGGAAAACAGAGAAAGTGAGTAATTTTATAGAAACTAGAAAATGAACACTGCAGCAGCAAACAGACCCCCTGCAGCCAAACCTGAGCTACCAGTGCTGCTCCTGCACAGAGGTAAGAGGAAAACCAGATGTACCATTTCAGCTCCTTTAGAGACATCAGTGCTTTCCAAGAGAAAACAGAATAAAGAAGAACATTTAGCATTTGATTTGTGTTCCATTAGAAAGAAAAATGAGCTATTAATTAGCATCTTATTAAGAGGGAGAAAGGCTGGAAATACAAATTCACAGCAACAGGAGTGAGACAAAGGCTGTGTTTTTCTGGTTCCAGGATTAGATTTGCTCGCTTTTGTTTCCTCAGCCATGTAGGCTTTTGTCTACAGGCCTGTGCATTATTATTGTTGTTCAAAGTACTCCAAAGTCAGCAAAGCTGTATTTTTATTTTTAATTAGTTGGCAAGGTGACAAATCATGCAAGTGTCTGTAAAGCTGCCTATGGGAAAATCCCATATGAAGCAAATAGAAATTATTCTCCCTTGGGAGACACAGTGAGACACCATTATTTTTGGCACAGGAGGAAAGCAGTACTTTAAACTACTCTTGTCTTTGATTTGTTATCAAAGCTGAAACTACAAGGAAGCTCAGAAAAGGACTTTTAAGCTTGAAAAAAATCCCAGATGAGTACAAATCCCACTTGATGAGGCAAAACTTAAGATCTGAATTAGCATTGAAAGGACAAAAAGAAGAGCCCCCTCTCTTGTGAGCACAGGAGCTACACACATTTTAATGACTGCAGGAGGTAGGAGAGGTGCAGAGCCGGACACAGAGAAGTGGCCCCCTGGCTGCAGAGTGCTAGGACATTGCTGCTGGTACAAGAAAGGATGATTACAGCCCCTGGGAAGGCATTAAACCAGGACTGGGTACATACATTGTGTGCAGGAACCTCCCAGGAATCATCAGAGTCTGACTGAGAAGGGACAGTGTGAGAAGCAAATAGGTCCCTCATGTTTTCACAACTGTGCTGTATTTACAATTGAACTTTCCACTGCATATGCATCCAGGCTGCCAACACAAAACCTTTGTGTTTTACAAACCAAACTTCACCAGCATGTCTGGGGCTTAAAATTCCTCTCTGTAGTCAACTATATCCTGGCTTGATTACTGTCTACACTTTTGTCCAAAGACAAAACTCAATGACACAAATTCTTTCCTCAGATGCCCTTGCTGTCCTCTTGCTCACTACTTAACCAAGTGTCAGATTCTTGCTCCTTCCCCCAGCACCTGTACAGGTCTGCCTCAAAGTGCCTTCTGCTTGTTTGCTCTCTCACATCTCCTGCCTCAGCAGGGCCAGGCTACATTTGCATGTTGAATGAGCATCAAGTCTGAGCTGTCTGGTGAGCATCAAAGTGACCAGTGATAAGCCATTCAATTGATCTGCACTTGTGTAGCAAGCCTGACATTTCCAGAATATTTACTGTGCATGCACACACCCTTTGCATGGTGCAGACAGAAGGGCTGAAGCTTTTCAGAAAGATTAAGTTGACAGCATATGTGCAATAACATTGATCTGCCCTTGTGTAGGCACGTTTGGGATTTTCTGATGTCTGGACACCTGGAAAAATAGATTAATAGAATGACACTTTCCCCAGATGAAAATGTAGGTAGAAAAACGGCCTTCCCCTGTGAGAGGTGTCTGTCTTTCTCACTCCCTTTGGCACACTTCCTTCTGTGCCAAATGATCTGCCATGACTGAGTATGACAGAACCTTAGATGCTGTTATCTGCAGATAACCTCTTACTGATTGCAGGTATCTGTGCTTTGTCACTCCCAGCAGAGTTTTTGGGATATTCTAATTTGACAACGGTCTCTCATGATTATGAGCATTTTGAGCTCCCATTTGAAAACCATCAGACACTGCTCTTGAAGTCATTGGTGGGCTTATTCCAAATACAAATCTTTACTGTAATTATTCTACCTCTGTACTCCTAAGAGGTGGCTCACGGCATATGGCCGTGGCCTCTCTGAATGTGATTTCCAGGGCAGTTCCTAACAGGCTTCCCCCTGGCAAGATGCCCAGTGCTAAGTGCTCTCACCTGAAGGTATTTATTAGTTTGTTTCTTGACATCTTGCAGCTGTTTCTCGAGTGCCTTTATCTCCTTCTTTCCTTTTTCCTCCCTGAAGTAGGAAAATACAATCACTTGAATATATCAAAAAAGACAAGAGCTGTTTACCTAGAAGGGCAACTTCCTGTCTCCTGATACATTGTGGTAAGATAAATGGAGACTTCTCACTAAAACTCCTGACTGGGTCAGTAAATCCTGAAAGAAGAAGTGCACAGACTGAGCAAGGCAGATGGGACCAGAAGGGAGAACAAGCCAAAAAACAAGGGGATGCTCTTGTTGAAAGCCTGGGATGGATTTGAGGATGATGCAATTACTGTAGCAGAGAGGGAAGATGCCTATCATTGAGTCACTGTTTCTACATTTAGGCAAAAATGTCTGTGATTCTATGCAGAAGCAAGCTGAGCAGCAGAGTGCCAAATTGTGTTATTATGTGTATGAGAATGTTGTTTCTTTCATATCAGACCTAAAGTCTTCCACTGTCCCAGGTTCTGAGATCTATGAAGGGATCTGAATGAAGACCAAAAGCTAGAGAAGTGTTCATCTGTCTAAAAAACCCAAATGCAGTAAATATTCTAGGTATTATGTTATTTCACTCAGAGTGCTTTTCTAAGCTTTTATGCTTATAACTAGTTTTAAAACTAGTAAATACTGCAGTTGATCCCTGAAACTTTCTGTCCTCTTCCAACCTTACAATCCAGATGCATTTCATTTTCAGAGTCCTTATTTGGGTGACTGATGAACAAAAGCTCCTGATGAGGAGTCCCCTTGTCTCACTGCAGATGGCTTTCAGAACAGTGTATTTACACAAAACCAGGCAAGTATTTATTATCTTGAAAGACAGATCAAGTTCATTCCATGAAAAGAAGGTATAGTACAACAAGACTAGATATGATTGACAGAAGGGGATAAAAAGGATTATGTCTTTTCTGATTATAATTTGTCTGCTCTTTCCTACCTTTCACTACTGGATAGTGACTCCACAGCCAATTGCTAATCTCATTCTTGCTGTCTCTTCTATGGATAAACAATAAATCCTTTGGTTTTAGGCAGTGGGAGAGTTGAATTTCATGCTTGAAGTCACACATTCCACTGAAGCTGGGGATTTGCCCTGGAGGCAGATCCCTGAGCCACCACAAGAGCTGTTCCAGTAGGCTGGACTCCTGACAAATCATGGCTGAGAGCAGCTTTGCTGTGCACCCTCAATGATGGGCCTGAGCTGCTACACTGAGGTAGCTTTAAAGTGGTCAAATATTTGTCTGATGACAGCAATTCTCTCTGACAGTCTTGGGATTGAACCAGAGCTTTGCAGGCTAAAAAACATCTAACCTCTAGAGCTCAAAAGTTTGAGCTAAGAAATCACCAGTTTGAGCTGAGATGATAATAAATGTGTACCCTGAATGATTTGGGACAGAAGAGAATCACAGTGCAGTGGCTGGTGGATTAGCCTTAAATAAGACACCTCTGTCACCATCTGTGCTAACCCCTCATTGCTGCCTATTAGCATATGGGTCAGAGCAGATTCTCCTGGGCATTAGACAACCTAAAGGCCATATGTTGCTGGCCCTGATTTGAACAGATCCTCTGCTGCTCTGGCTTTCACTGGGGACAGGAGTTAAAGATCAAGGAGCTCCTACATCACATTATGTTTTAATTGAAATGAGGCATTTGCACTAATCCAGCCACTGGTGTCCACCATGGCCAAAGCTCAGGCAATTCCTAGCTCAGATCAGTATCAAACCCAACCACTGTTTCTTTCCAAAGGGGAAGATTTGCAGTTTGCAAAGCAAATAGAATAATTCAAGTTTAAAAAAGTATCCCTTCTGTATTTTGGTTGTATTGGGTCCTATTTCCTTTTCAGCATGTACTTAGTGGGAATGGCTTTCAGCATTTAAACAGGGAAGAAATGAACACAACACTGACCTGATGAGGCTGTCATAAAACTTGTTCCTTTTTGCCTTCTCTCTCTTATTAGCATCTGTTAGGCTACTAAATGTTCCCAATTCCTCCATCTTTTTCATAGTGACTGTAATTACATCATTTGCATATTGCCTGTCAGGAAGAAAAGGAACACAACAATACTTTACAGATGCTGGTAGCACAGTGTCTGGCACTTTTATCCATTACTGGTTACAGTAAAATGTAAGGAAATAAAAGATCCCTTTTCTGGTCTTATGTCCTATCAAACTCAGGAGTGCTTCTCCCATGGTATCTGCTTATTGTATGTCTGAAGAACTCAGTATTAGGAGTTGGTTGAAGTTTATAATTTGAAAATGCTGTCCTGCATGCTACTCTGGGAAATTGCAAAGAGACACAAGCACATCCATGCTGTGCCAGACTGTGTTGCCATTAAGAAGGCTGCTGGATCTTGGAAAACGAGACCTGGCAATGCAATACATGGGCTTGTCAGGTTTATTGAATGTCATGATGCATGTGGCATTTACATTTTAGCTGCATTTTTCTCATTTGTGCTAGAATCTTCTTTAAACCCATTGTTGAAATGACATTAAATGACAATGACAGCAGCCAGGACAGGTGAATGCATACTGAGCATTCAGCCCTATAATCTATTTCAAACCAAAGGTTGCTGGTGTTTCTGCAAATCAAGGCACTGGTTTAGGTGCAGGAATAAAGTTTGTTTTAAAAAATAAAGAAAATTTTTAGTCTTTATATACATTACCTCTTCATAATGGCTATAACTGCCACAGAAGCTCTGTGTGCCCTGCAGAAGGACTGAGTTCAAAAACAAGGCTCAGCTCTCCCTTTGATTGTGGGATCTGCTAAAGGAACCTGACCAGAACATGAGCACTGATTAATGTCTGGCATGGTTTCTACCCAGGAAACCATTATCAACAGGGTAATGTTTTGCAGCTCCATTCAAAATAAACTGCTGGTCATTAGGTAGCATCCAGAGGCAAGCACAGGCCAGAACTAACTGGTCTATGAATATCACTATGTATGCATAGACTATGAATGGTAAGGACACCACTGCTGTCCTTAGAGAAACTCTAGGACAGAGGCTGCTGTACTCTGGCAGTGGGAGAGCAAGGAATTTGTATTTTTGCTTTCAAGAGATAGACTGAGAATTTTACAGCTCTGAGCAGCCCTTATAGGTGCTTCACTCACATGTCAGCATAAATTTTTTTGAGCTTCTCTAGTGCCCGAGTGGTGGATTTCTTGGAGGTTTTGGAAGAATGGCGGGGGCTTTTTTGATCCTCAGTTTCCCCCTGCTGCTGCTTGTGTTCAGTGTTTTCCAGGGTTGTTTCTCCACTCTCTTGTTTTGCTGACATAAGTTCTGGGGGCTTCATATCCAGCTTCTCCTGAGTCATTTCTTTTATTTGCTGGATGGGAAAGAAATAAGAGAATAAGGGAAGAGGGAAAAGGTAATAAGAGAGACCTGCTTGCACACTGCACAGCAGAACTAAACCCCCTGCAACATTATGTGAGAGGAAGGAAACTTAGAAATAAACTAGAATGAAGCTATACTGAGAGCAGCTGATAGTGCATGTTACATCCTGCAAAGAGTGGAAGATCAGAAACATTTATGTTGGTTAGTTTTCAGCACACAGTGTAGCTCATTGAAGTTTATGGCCTCAAAACTCCTAAAGTGGCAAGACTAGAAAAGGCCTAAAAAGGTGAACTCATCCCCCCCAAGAGATGATGGTTCAGACTGTTAATCTGACATGTTCTTAATGGCCTCCAGCAGTGGAGACTACACACCCTTCTGTCAGTGCCAGCACCTCACAACTTTCTCTACCATAAGAAAGGTTTTTCTCCTCAGCAGCATTTGAACACCTATCTTCTTGTCCTGGTCTCTGCAGGCACAGAGAACAAGTTGTTCCCTCCTTTCTTGCAGCAGTTTTTACAAACTGAAAGACTGTTAGACTGTTTCTCCTCCTCCTTCTCTCCATCTTAGACATTTCCCACTGCCTGTCACCACAAGCTTTCCCTGCAATATTATTGTTATAACTAGAGCTGTGTGGAAATAAAGGTGATAGACTTTCTGTCTGCTACCTGCTTAGCAGGTTTTATGAGAAAGTAACAGCAGAGGAAATATAACATTAATTCAAAGGATATATTCAAAATATTGGCAGCTCTCTCCTTCATGGAAAGGTATCTTGTGATTGAGTACAATTTCATTAAAAAAGGAAAAGCCCCCAAAAATGCAAAAGCACATTATAAAATCAGCTCTTGCTTCTAGGAAATTCTCTGCTTTATGTTTTATGGGTAAAATGCAAGTGTATACACTGGGACATTAAAAGGGAACATTTTCTTGCCAGCCTACCAGCATTTCTGTGGCTGAACACTTCATAACAGCTCTGCTGACTGCAGCTAACACAGTCTCTGCCAGCCCATCCCTGTCTGCAGCTGCCTGCTCCCCACCCTGGCTGCTTGGGGAAGTGGATAGAGAACTCACTGTGATGAAACATTTTCCAGCAATAAGGAAAAAAAAAAAAGTTATTTTTAGCAGCACCAGTTCTCAGTCCAGATCCTTCCACAACCACACACACATTTGTGCCAGCAGAGCAAAGGGCAGAGTTAAAACAAGTGGTCAGGGCAGCAGCTGTGGATGCCAGGAGCATTTCCAAAAAGTTTCTTGTCAGGCAAGTCAAGCAAGGCTCTGTCAGAGGTCTGCTGCAGTCTGTGAGGGCTCTGCAAGGGACTGCTTCATGCTGAGTGTTTTGGACAACTCTGGATTGGGATGGATCAGTCCCTGGCAGTGCCTGACTCATCAGTGACTGGAGAAGGAGGCTAAGTGACTATGTGCTTAATTTTTGGACTGTTAAATTTACATTAAATGAATCACATGCAAAGCATATACAGACCAATGAAAATTGCATTGTTAATTAGTTTAAAAAGGGCTTAAATAGCTGGTTGGTGACAACTGTACTTCAGAAAGAACTAATTTTGGTAAACAAACTGCTTTAATATCATGTAGATTTTATGAATGTTCTGATAGATGTTTTTTAATGTCTGGGAAAGTTCAAGACAGGCAGTAACTGGGTTGTCTGTAAACAGTAGGGATTTACACACTAGTAATCAACAAATAACTGTGTAAAAGCAAGAAGTTTGTAAACTGCATGTGTTATCATCTGTGTAGTCTCCTAAGTGCTTGTCTGTTGCCCAAAATTCAGCAAATAGAAAGGCTGCTTCCCTCTGGGGTATGCACTATGTGAAGCAATGTGCAAGAACATCCAATCTGGAAAATCTGTGAGGTGCTAGCCAACACTGTGACTAATCCTCTCAAAAATGTCATCAACTGAAATTTAGATGTCAGTCTTTGAAGATGCCTTTGATTTGTCTGCCTGATAGAACTCCAGGATACTTTGCAAATACAGATCTTGTATAAATACAATGAAAACAGCCAAATGTAAACTGAGAAACAGGGAGGAGTAGCAAATTACAGAGCACCAAAGTTAGCAAGTAGCTTTCCTAAGCCATTTTCTTGTTTCTAAATTGTTTCCTCTTTGATTTGTTTTGACATCTTTAAGAACATAAGTAAGGTTTATAACTGGTGAGAAAGTTGTGTTCTAAGGAGTGACTTGGTGAAAATGAGAATCTGTGATTGAAGAGAAAAGCAAAGGTGTTTTCTCTATAATTTAGATGTACCTTCAGTAAGTCTATCAGCCTGAGTCTGTGTGTCTGAACTCCTGCTGTCCCAGAGATGCTCTTTCTCTGTGTTTTGCTGCTGGCACATGAGAGGGAGAAGCATCCTCTGGGAGCAGTTGAGGCTTTCAGGAGAGCAGTGCCCTCTATGGCACAGTCTCAGCATCGCTCCCGCTCTGAAATTCACTTTAACTCCAGCTGCTGCTGCGGCTTTGCCATGGGGTGTTTGAAAAAGTAACGTGGAAAGGAAGCACGTAGAAAAAACATGATTTAACTTAATCTGGCATTCTTAAGTGGTACATTAGAGAGAGTGAACATCATTAGATGTCAAAACTCAGATACCAGTTTTTATTTCCATTCTGGTCATGAACTTTTTTCTTGAGTTTGTCTTAAAAAGGTTTTAAACCTTCTAAAACTGGAAAGAGCCTGCTGTGTCACTTATATCCAATACTTATAGACATTTGCCCTTCAGAATGGTCCCATCCTGATTCCTATGTCTAACAGCTACCAGAAATGTCACAACACCTTCCTCCACAGCAACAAACCCCTGCCTGAGCATTAGGAATTCTCTGTTCTCCATATCTCTGCCCAGCTGTCTTAGCTATGACACCTATTAGAAATCACCTAATAATTAATGATCACTAAGAAAGGGTAGTTACTAATATATTTTGAAGTGCATATTTCTTAATACATTGTGGGAACTAAAGAAACTTTGGCATGGACTTAGAGAGGAATAGAATTACCCTGGTCTTGAGTACTTTGAAATAACCTATACCTTTCTACATTTAAAATTGCTCTGTATCTACAGAAGAACCTATGTATGTTTTGCTTCCTTTTCCCTAATTCTTTGCTTGTTGTCTAACCACTGAGATTTTAAAATTATAATCTCAGGAACCTCATCTTGGATCAGTAGGGTCCTTTGCACAAATTCTTGAGCAAGGCTTCTCAGTGATGCTGCAGTATAAATATTAAAATTAGGTCACTTTTATTGTGTTTCTTCACACAAGTCATAGAATCATAGAAAATATATTTGAGTTACTTTTTTTAAATGCTGGTAAAAAAATATAAAACCAAGACAAAGGGAAAAAAAAAAAGTATGATACATGTCTTTTTAAGCAGTGGCACATACATGGTTGATGTCTGTCTTGTCCTCGTGTGGAACTGGCATGATACACCCAAGAATTGCAAGTTGATCCACACAGTTCTCCAGCACAGCACTAAACATCAGAGCTTCCAGATGAGTGATTTTTTCCATTTGTTTAGTCTCTGTGTTCTTGCTAGGAGGAACAAAGATAAAAGATACCCATCAGAAAAATGCTATGCTGTTAGCAATGCCAGTAACAGGAGTTTAAACTAAAGGTAGACTCAAAATAGCATTATTTGCAGCCTTACATATACTTCCCTGGCTTTGTTTATAACCTTCCATACACTGTTTATAAGAGGAGCTGTGCTCTGCTAATGGCTGCATTCAGGGACAGTGGGAATGTTTAGCTTTCACAAAACAAAGAGGTCCCGGTCCCTCCTCCAGCAGATCTGGGTAGACAGGCTGAGAAGGGAATGGGCATGGAGGGCACAAACTGGGTGAGGTGCTTCAATTATTCATTTCTGGGGGGAGCAGTGGTTCATAGTGGAATTTGGGAAACAACAGAAGAAAGGCGCCTTTTTAAAAGAAAAAAATAAATCCACATGCTATAAAGTGTCAGATGGGGAACCTTGATGCTTAATCATTACTCAGTATTACTGTGTAGCCTTCACACTTTTATGACACTTCACACTCAGCAGGAACTGTTACCATCTTAAGATGGTGAAAGTTAAACAAGAACCAATACCTGGACTGAGTAAACCACCTTTAACTTTCTGTATTATTTTAACTTGCACTTCAAACATGAAACTGTTCTGACATACAATTAAGAACCTCTTAATTGTATGTCAGAAGCCTTCAGAAGCCTTGCCTTCAGATGGAATATTGTGAAAGCATATCTAAGGAAAAGTGAAAATTCACTATTAATCCAAAAATACCTAAGAAAACGCATGCACAACAATGAAAAAATTCTCTGAATTTTAATGTTTTGATTAGTCAATCCCTCCAAAGCCTGTACATACAAACCAGGTATTTTTTGTACATGTGGCACAACTGCAGTCTGAGGTGGCTGAGATCTTGAGTGTCATTGCAATGGAAGTGTCAACAGCCACTAACAAAATCTTAATTTGGCTGCTCTACCTACAAGTGGATTTGTGCCATCTGTAAAACCCTTGCATAAACATATTCTAAGCCTGCAAAGTATTACAGCCCAACCTGTAAGCATGCCAAGGAAACACATCAGACAGTCCCTGTTAGCATAAGACATGGCCATATTCTATGAAAGTTAAAGAGGTTTGGATGCAGCTGAGCTCTGCATCACTGGAAATTTTATTTCATAAGCAAGTGTGTAAAAAGATTCCTACTTGCTATAACCTCTCTGAAGCTGTTGTCATTTGTCCTTCTTCTTTGTTGTTTTTGTTGAAGAAAATATATAATTTATGGTGGGACCATTAAGTTAATTTCACTTGGCAGAAAAGAAGGGCCACTTCTCAGTGCAGGTTTATTTGATGTCTTTTAGTACAGAATAGATAAAAAAAACAAAAGGAACTCAGATTTCACACATGTATTTCCTGGTGTCCCTGTCTGTTGCAGGAAGTTGTTTAATGCAACACATGTTGAAATGTGCTGGAAGGGGCCACGGCTTTCCCTGTGGATAAGATTAGAAAATGTGCACAGGGCAGTGACTGGGATTGCTCACAGTAAATCCATATTTACTAGCAGATACCAGGGAGAGACAGAGGTGTTAAAGGATAATAGTGCTCTGGGTCAAAGGAGAGTCATTTCCCCTAAGCCAGGCAATTATGATAAGATTTCCAACTCCTGAATGGATGAAAATACAGAATAGGGTAATGGCAGACAGGTATTTCAGACAAGGCAGTGGTAGAGGCACCCTGCTTTATTTCAAGAAGCTTGTTTAAATCATGGCAGGAAAAGATAACAGCAAAGTAGCGATTCTGAACACTTTCAATATGTTCACTATACTTGTATTGTTTCTACCCACTTAGCTCTAATTCCTTGGAGCAGAGCTTTCAATGGTCACCTAGGATGAAGAAGGAACTGATTTCATCTCTACTTCTGAGATTTTTCTCTCTTTTAATTATAAAAAAATGTAACAATGTGAGATCGGAGTCTGATAATAATGTTAATAAAAAAAAGGCAAATTACCTGTATAATACACTAAACCCATCACTTTTCTTTTCAACCTTGGAATCAATTATAGAAGTGGAGATGCAGTATTTTTACATCAAGAAAGTCAGGCAGTGTCTCCAGTCAACAGGCACTAAAAAAATACTATTCAATGTTTTGCTCATTTTTATCTTTTTCAGAAATCTGTGATCCATGTTTTGAGTCTAAACAACCTAAGAATAATCTATTTCATGTAGAGTCCTAATGCTAAAAATATGGTGAAAAAAGATGTGTTTGGAGATAGCTGTGACAGATGATTACAGCAGCATTATTGGAAGAAGAAATAACACATACAGCTCACATAGGAAAAAGGGACTTATTTGGAAACAAAGGAGGATGCAACAGCTTTTCCTCTTTTCCATCAGCAGCTTCTGACCAGGAGAGAATTAAGTCAGGATATTAATATGTTTTAACAAAGTTGGCAGCTGGAATGCTTCTCTAAAGCCCCTTTGCTGCTTTGCTCCTCCTCTGTATCTTCTCTTGCATCCATATCCTTGCCAAGCCAGCAGGGTCTGGGCTTTTGTTAGCTTGGACTTGAGAAGGAAACCACTGCCTGGGGCATTAGCAAACACTACAGATATGAGCTGCTTGCTCTGGATTTTGGTGTTGACACAATGCCCTCAGACCATCCACTGCATTGCCCTGCATTGCTGTGTGTGCTGAACTCATTAAACTCTATTAATAATAATTTTTTAAAAAGAAGTATGTGAAGGATTCAGCTTTCCCCATGAGTTTTGGATGACATTCTTTCCCTGCTGAACTAAAGGGAAAGAAAAACATATCAAGTAATAATTTTTTAAGCAACTGTATAAAAGGTCTGGCCTCCTGTTCCTTTGGGGATAGCAACTCCCTCTGCTGTGTGAGAGTCCTGGATGTACATTTCTCCCACCCTGCTGCCTGATAAACGAAAATGGATTCAGGAGCAGCATTTTGTGCAGCATTCCTTGTAGTCAAGCAAAGAGACTCCAATAAATTCCAGTGAGAAAATGCATAGCTGAGAATGTCACATCTCCTTTAGCTCTGTTTGGCAAATGATTGGCAAAGAGAGATTCTGAATATCCACAGGAGCAGCAGTTGAGCTAGAAATCACAATTTCATTTTTACCAAAGAAAGGTCTCTTTGAAAGTAAAATAGGTGTGGCCTTACCTTACATAGCTCTGCCTCCTGCTAGAAATATTAGGACAGCAGGGTACTCATTTTGAAAAAAAAAGGAGTGAGGGGAAGGGGCAAGGAAAGAGAAGGAAAGGGGAGGAATGGAGAGAGGAAGGGGAAGGGAAAAGGAAAAGGACCATCAAGGTTCCTCAAGGTTTCTCTTCCCCTCACCTTCCTCCCCCTAAATCACTTCAAGTGCTCTGAAAATGCACCTGAATTTCTGGCAGTGTGAGGGAAATGACAGAAATCGGGAGTGAATAACCCTGAGTGAGCAAATGGGTAAGTACATGCTTCCAGATCTTATTTGGGAAAATAAAGGAATGGGAGACTTGGTGAGATCAGAGGACGACGGGCAGGCCCAAGGGCTGCTCTCTGCCTCAGCGCTGCCTCTCTTCGGGCTCCTCAGCTCGTTCCGCCGCCGCGGCCCGTTTTCATTCGTCCTGCCCGGACCGGCCCGGGCTCCCCTCAGCCTCTAACCGGGATCTGCCCTCCTTCCCCCTCTCCCATTCCCGATCCCGGTCCCGATCCCTGTCCCGGCCACCTCCGCCCTCACCGGGAAGCGCCGCCCGTCTCCATGGCAACCACCACGCTCGGGGGCCTCGCGGGGCTGCCCGGGCGGTGCCTGCCAGCGGGGCTGGGGCCGCCCCTCCAGGGATCGCTCTGGCGGGAATCGCCCCCGGGGAACGCGGGCACGGGACAAGGGGCACGGGGCGGACGGCGCGGGGCCGCGGGACCGCCTTCACCAACTCGGTGCTGCTCACTCAGGCAACGCTCGGCCGCCCGCTCGGGCCCTGGCGGAGGGTTTCCCGGCAGGCAGCGCGGGGCGGGTCTCTTTCGCCGCCATCTTTGGGAGCTGGGGTGAAGTGGAGCGGGAGCGCGGGCTTGGAGTGGGACCGGGGGGTGCTGCCGTCGCTCTGGGGCCGCCGGCGGGCGCGGGGCTCCCGGGGTGCGGCGGATGGCGCGGTCCGGGGCGGGGGCAAGGCGGGATGGCGCCGATGCGCGGCAGATGGTCCCAGTCTCTGGTTGGGGCCGTCGGCTGGAGCGGGGCTGGAGTGGCTGCGCTGTGGCGGCCTATCCGGACCCGGAGCCCAGGGTGGCTCCCGGGTAGCCCCCGGCTGTGCGGGGTCCCGCTCGCCGGGCCAGGCAGAGATGCCGGCCCGAGGCTCATGGCTGTGTGTCGTTTCCAGGCCTGCCGGGACCGGGTCTGCGGGAGGACGCCATGGCCGGGAGGTGAGTGCCTGAGGTGGCTCTCGGCTCGGTGCTGTAACGCTGCTGAAACGTTCCTGAGAGTGTTTGTCGAAGCAGTAGGCGATGAGCAGCGTTCCTCTGCCCTGCGTTCTTGCTGGGCCCTGTTAAACGCCCACATCTGTGTGTCCCTATTCTGAAGTCTCTTGAGCTGGTTGTAGTTGCTGTTACGTTGTGCCGCGTTTCCCTGACCTGTCAGTAAACGTCAATATAAAATTTATGGCTTTGTTAGCACAGTGTTTGTGACTGTGCAGTGTACGGTGGAGCTTTGACATACACTGTTTCCTTGAGTAAAGGAAGCAACGTATTTTTGCCGTGGATAAATTTCGTATTGTGCCACCGAAGTTTCTTAAGGATGTGGACGTTGAGTTTTAAATGGAGGGATTAAATCTGAATACTGTGCAGTTGCCTGGAGAAGCTGTGGCTGTCCTATCCCTGGAAGTGTTCAAGGCCGAGCTGGATGGGGCTCTGAGCAACCTGATCTAATGTGAGGTGTCCCTGCCCATGACAGGGGAGTCACAGCTGGATGGTCTTTAATGTCCCTTCCAACCTGAACCATTCGATGGTTCTGTGAGTCACAGCTTAATGTCCTGGTATTTCTCTCTGGAGTTTATGTTCTGTTACACATGTGGCAGGTAGAACTGGATATCTCAGTTTGTTCCTGCTGTATCCCAGGGCAGGTGCTGGATGCTCTGGACAGATCTGCTGTCTGCTCAGTGTGTGGGACAAGTCATACACGGGCAGTGCAGGCAGGACTTTGTCCTGAAGAATTGCTGGGGAGTTTGTGTAACATCTGTGTCCAGTGGATGTCAGGCTGTTGCTCTGGCTGTAAACTCCTTTGAGGCCACAAATCAGGGGTGGTTCATACCTTTTATAGCAGTTACTGCAACACAGGAGACTTCTTGTGGCGTGTAAGAAAAAAAGCAATCTTTGCTCATTAGTGTTAGTAAACATTTGGAAACTTCTGCTAATGCTGAAGCATTTGAAACATAGTATGAAGCTAGTACTGCAGTGCCAGGAGTTTATGACAAGCAAAAAGTGCAATGTTCTCATAAATACTTCATGTTCCATGTATTCAGCTTTCCTCTGCTCATTGAACATAAGTGTTTGCAGTGATTTGTAAGTCAGCTATTTCCTCTGCTAATTTCTGCAGATTTGGAATTAGTTTCTGCTGAAACAGCCTGTGATTTGTTTTTACTTCTGTTATTTTGGAGTGAATTATAATTTGCAGATGTTTTCCATGTCTTTAGGCTGTGGTGCAAGGCCATTTTTGCTGGCTACAAACGTGGCCTCCGAAACCAGCGGGAGCACACGGCCCTTCTGAAAATTGAAGGTGTTTATGCCCGTCAGGAGACAGACTTCTACCTGGGCAAGAGGTGTGCCTATGTGTACAAAGCTAAAAAGTAAGTAACGTTTTATTCTTGTGCTGAATTAGCCAATTCCTGTATCGACTTTTGCAAATGCTAGGAGATAATGATAGTATGTGATGTGTTAGAGAGCAAGTGGGATGAGAAACAAGTTTTGCCTAAGATTGACAAAAACTGAAGGTGGATTGATGGAGTAGAGTGAAATGAGTGAATTTGTGTACAATACTATGAACTGTTGAGTTACATAAACAGTAAAGTGATTTTGTGAAGCCTGGGTGAATTTATATTCTGACTTTTGTGTGCCCATCTCTGAGCACTGTCTGTCACTTCTGCTCTGCTGCCATTGGTAGACACCTTGGGAACAGTTGCTTATTCCACTTCCTTCTTTTTCCTTGAGTGCTGTTGTTACAGTTCAGAATTGCCTTGAATAAAATTAATCAGACTGATAACTTGACCGCCTCATTTCCAACATGGCACACGGCTTTTTATTTAAGGCAATTCCTGCCATCTATCCCAATGGCCTATTCTTCTCTTGCCTTCAGTGTGTCTGGAGAGATAAGGTGTTGGCAATTTCATATTGTTGATTTTTCAGTTTAATCCTATTGGCAGAAGTGTTTTCCAAAATTTTGAGCTCTTTAAGCTATTAATAGCTTTCCAGTGGAACTTCTGATGAATTGCAAGATACGATTACCCCTTTGAAAGGTACAGTGAAAATCCCAGGCCTGGAGAATTTCACAAGTAAATGAAAGTGAATATTGGTCTAATTAAAGATGGCTACAGAGCTAAATTATTGAGGTTCCTTAGAGAGATCCCATTGTCACTGCTGGTGACAGCAGAGCTGTGACTGCCCTGCTCAGGTGTTCTTTGCCTCCTTTTCCCCAGCAACACGGTAACCCCCGGAGGCAAACCCAACAGGACACGCGTGATCTGGGGGAAGGTGACGCGTGCCCACGGGAACAGCGGCATGGTTCGTGCCAAGTTCCGCTCCAACCTTCCTGCCAAGGCCATTGGACACAGAATCCGGGTGGTAGGTGGATGTGTTTCAGCAGCAAGATTGGCAGTTTTTGGGGTGCCTTTTAATTCCACATAGTATGAGGGAATATTTGAACTCTGGTTGTGTTATTTTGCTGTTGGATGTTCAGCATGGCTCAGTGACTGTTCGTGTTGGAGCTTAGAGAGGTTTTTTCCTGGCTTCCTGTGCTGAGGGGATTTGTCTCATTATTTGTGTGCTTGCTGTCAGGAAAGGCTCTTCGGTTGCAGGACTCAGCTTCTTTCTAAAGCTGCCAATCTGTTCTGTAGATTTTTGCACCCTTCTACTCTTCTAGTTGTTTGATTTATCTCGTACCTCCCAAATGTTTTTAACTGAGGGAGGGGCTGTCCTGTCATGGCCACTCCCACCTGCTCCCACAGTTGGCGTTTTAGCCACAGGACTTCAGTGGGACTGTCTGTTTAGGTCTCTCACACAGAGTTGTGATGTAATATTTTCTTAGTGATGTTATCAAAAGGAGTACAAGAGGGGTGCAGTCCTTCCTTTCTGTCTTTCTCCTGTGCCTTAGAAAAAGCACAGTAGCAGCAGCACAGGTAATTCATGAAATCCAGAGCCATAGGAACTCCTGTTGGTGTACAGGAGAGCTGGCTGCCACAGAGTCTCTGCCACCAGCAAAGTGCTCCTGCACCAGCTGTTGGGCTTTTCCATTCTCATACCTCTTCTGTGTAAACTGGGGATTGCTTTTATAGAAGTTGAAGAGATTCATAGAGTTGATTGTAATTGCAAAACTCATGTTTGAATACAAAATTTCTAACGTGATTCTGTCTGGTTTTGTGTTTTACAGATGCTGTATCCATCTAGGATCTAAATTTTTATTGAAAATAAAATGGAGAGTCTGTTTAACTTCTGTGTATTTCTGGTTTTATTGCCTCTGCCCATTTTGAGAAACCTCTTTCTCATTAATGTATCAGAGTTGGCACACAGCACAGACAAAGACATTAAACCCTGGCAGATGCAAAGCCTCTCTCACATCTCACAATAGTAGTCCTGGTAGAATCCCAGATAATGAGCCCATGTGTACCTGGGCAGAACATGGGCCTGTAGTGTCTGCCCTGTGTGAACTATTCAAACATATTTTCATTGCATGGCTCTGTGGTGCCCAAGTTAATGCTGTTTTCTTGGCCAGCCTTATCCCAGCACGTCCTGTAGGGCAGTGAGCATCTTCATGGCATTTATATAGTTCTTTAGGTTTGCTGAGCAATAATGTGGTGGAAAATTAATTTATAGTCTTGAAGTGCAAGGCTAGAGTTTCTTATCTCTGAAAATCCCCCCAAAATACTGAGTAGTTTAAAGGGAGCTTTGAGGCAGGTGCAGGTTGTCACGGTTGCTGCTGATGTCACAGTCCCAAAATGACCTGTGGATACCCTGTGAGGGCAGTTCCACATACACCAAGTAGTTCCATCATTTTCAATGCATCCCTAGTTGGTCAGGCAGGTGAGTCTGTTGGCACAACCACACCCTGAGCCCACTCCAGCACAGTCCCTCCTTCCCAGGGCATGAGAACTTCCTTCTCCTTGCCTGGCCCTGCTGCCTGTGTGTGTCAGGGTGCCCTCTGAGCTGTTGTTGGCTTTGCACATGCCCTGCAGTGGGCTGGTATTTCACAGCTAATCCTCTTATGAAAGTGGTGGCGTAGTTCTGTGTATGGAATATGTGGTCAGGTAAATCAAAACTTGGAATTGGAATTTAAAAAGTTGACCCAATTCCGGCTCTAGTATAGAAATTACTTTGCTGGACTTAAAGACCTAAGCCTGCTGCCACTGCTGTCCTTCACAGCAGGACAGCTTTTGCCATGGAAAACTGCATTTTTTTAACTCGTGGAGAGAAATTGCAGCTTATGTGATACTGGGCCAAGTCAGGAAGGACTTCTAGTCTTCCACAACTACCAGCAGGTTGGACACAGTGAATTCAAGAAAGGATGGGTGGAATGTAATGCCAGCTTTAGGCATTACAGGGGAAAGAGGAAGAAATGTAGTGAGCAACGTGAACTGTAAACGGGTTGGTAGGCCTGTGGTCACTATCATAGAGTTGAGTTTTGCTGATAAGAAGGTAGTATGTCCCTTTGAGTTTAATACAAGATGTCCAAAAATATGTAATCATCCTTTCTCTCTCCCCTGTCACCCTTTCTATTGTACTAGACTGCCAATGTACAAAGCTTTTTTCTGGGAGGTTCAACCTCAAATAGCACATGGCAGCAATTTGTGAATCTTTGTATCAAAACTGCTATTTTCACATCCTTTTAGTCCCACTCAAGCCAGCGCTGGCTGCTCAGAGCAGCAGGTGTTGCCTGTGTTGTGCAATTGCCTTTGCTAGTTCCACTCGTTTCCCCAGCAGCGCAGTAAACTGACGTGTGAGAGGAAGCTATGGCGTCAAAGGAGCCGGCCTCCTTCGTGGACAGAACCACCTGGGATTTCCTCAACCTGCTGGACATGCTGGGGAGCCGGAACGGACGGGTGGGTGTGATGGAGGTGGACCACGCTGAGTCAAGAGCTCCCTCATTGCTAGTGGATTTTACCCGGGACCTGTGTGGCACAGGGGACATCAAGCATAAACCACAGCAAGCAGAGAATGAGGGAAAGGAAGAGGAGGACCTGGTTCCCCCACATCTGATTTTTATGCTATGGCAAGCCAGTGTGTTGAAAAGGCTCATGCAGTGGGAACACCTGGAGGAGGCTGTCCGGGATGTGAGGAACCTCCTGCCCTGCCTGCCAGACGTGCTGGTGCTTGTGATGATCCGTCCTGACTCCCCCGAGCACCTGGACCAGGCAGTGAGAGCGCTGAGGAGAATGCAGTGCGTGCTGGATGGGGCCCTGCAACTGACTGTGGAGACTGCAATTTACAGCCCAGGCCAGCCTGGAGGTGTCCTGGAGGCAAAGAAAGCTGCCTGTAGGGCACTGAGAGAAGCCTTGAACTGCCATGAAGGTAACTGGGTAACAACACAGCTAAACAGAGAGGGGTGAGGGACACAAAAACATGCTCAGGGCAGAGTCTGAGGGACAGCATAGATGGAAGTGGTGCTTGTTGACTGGATTCAGATACAAGAGGGAAGACAAGCTGGACCTTGCAGGCAATGTGAGCCAGAAATAAGGATGAGGGTTTACATGCCAGGATGGAGATGGGCAATATGTCTGAGCCAAGTGTGTTCCCTCTTCCAAGTCAGATGGTATTGGCTCTTCCTTGCCCCAAAATGCACATGGCAGTGGAAATGGTGCTCAGTCTAAGAGCTGCAGTCCTGACTCCCTGCTGGAGCTTTCTGTGATGATGTTAACTGCTTCACAGCCTCCCTGACCCTGAGTCCTTCATTGGAGGCATGTGCCAACCTTTTTGGGTGGCCACAGGCCTCAGCTTTGAAAGGATGGTGCCAGGTGTTCTTCTATCATTTGTGTTTCTTCCCCTAGAAGTCGACTCCCAGGAGCCATTTGTTATTTCGCTCCCAGAGCTCAGATACTGCCGAGTTCTGCCTGAACGTAGGCAAGAGAAGGTATCAAAGACAGATGGAGAATGAATTCCCTTGGGCAGCAGAATCTGTCAGGTTGGTTTTAGCACTGTCCTGCTGGATGTCCCTTTGCAGAACACCTCCTTCCTGGTGCATTGCTTGTCTGCCCAGGATATCTGCATGGATGAGATTCAGTGTGTGGCTGCTGCCAGAAGGGGACACTGTGCCCTCAGCATCGCACTGTCCTTGCCACAAGCTCGGAGTCTTTGCTGCCTTGGCTGAAACTTTTATCAAAAATCACTGAGTTTCTGCTTTGCATTAAATGCCTTGCTTGATTATCAAAATGTCTCTAAGAAACCTGTCCCTAAGAAAACTGTCAGCAGAGAGGGAATCAGAGCAGGACAGAAACTTCTAGATTTTAAACTGTCCCGAAACAGAAACAGTGAGAGAAACTCAAGACTAAGGTCTCAGACCATGTTTTCCCAGGAGAACCTGGATGCAAGTCTTTGGTACATGGTTCTCATCAGGAACAAAGCTCCTGAAACTCCTCAGGGTTCTTTGTAGCAGAGAGTTGACCTTCCATACAAGCGACTACACATCCAGCAGATTGAGTTTCTGGGATGGGTTATTTTAGATGGGAGGAACTGTGGGAGCAGTACAATATTTTAAAGTCCAATTACCCATATAACAGCTGCACCCATTTCCCATCCTCTCTGGACATGGCAAAACACTATAGTTAGCTGCACTTTATTGCATTGGGAGTTTATATGTATTTTTTCTGTGGTTTTCTTTGTAGATCTTTGTCATCTTAAGATCTTCATTATCATCAAAAGACGGATTAAAAATCTGATATTTATCTCATTTCTCTGTGTCTGTATGTATCTTATGAGATTTAAAGCTTATATCTAAGATTGCAAAACTTGCTGAAGCTGCAGGTTTGTGCAGTATGGTACAGAAGGAGTGGAATTTGAGGGGAGTACTGATCCTGTAAGCCATTATTTGTCAGAGAAAGGATTCTCCACGTTATCTTTGAAATACAAATTCTTTCCAGATCCTTAAGGATATGGCTTTACGAAGCAAAAACAACGTTGCTGTAAGTGTTTGGGTGGTGCTGATGCTTGTCAGACTTTTGGATGAGGTGACCCAATTGCTCTGTTGTGGAAGAGACTTTCCATGAGCATTTCCATGAGATGAATTCTGCCTTTCATTACTGAGGACATTGGTTTTTGGGTTTTGGTCAAGCTAATGAAGAAATAGTTCCCTTGAGTCAAAGCAAGACATGTACATGTTCAGGCTGTTTGTGAGTGAAGAAAGTTTGGCTTTAAAAGATCAGCATATTAGGACATCCTCAAAGCAAGAAGCCACAATGAGGTCCTGTGCCTCTGTTATTTCCTGTAGCATCTGAAACACACAGATAACCACCCAAGTCCGGGCATAATCCATGCAGCTCTCAAGTTTCTCTGGCAGCATGTTTGTACTGTGTCCAGGCACTTCTGTTGCAGGGTGATGTGGGGCACTGTCAAGATGAAAGGGGGGAAACTGAGATGTAGCTCAGATGGGAGCACAGGAATGCCCTGCAAGGGCAGATGATGTAGCCACAGTGATGTGTGGCTGGAACAACAAGGAGTGTGGTCACTCAGAGAGCTGAGGAGGAGAGGAGGCTGAAGGCCATCCATGGGTGCTCTCAAGCTGCACCCTTGCTGCATTCCCCACCTAAACCTGGGTGGATACAGAGAAGTCTTAGCCTGGCCCTGGAGGTGGCTGGGTCTGGGGACCTGGGTCAGAACAATGTGACCATCCAGTTTGGATTCAGTTGTGACTGAACTCATCACAGAAAGTGTTCCTGTCTGGTATGATACAAATTTCAAGCTTCAATGGGTGAAAAGTGGGAAGGTGTTTGTGTTCAGGGCCCAGAAAGATTGGGGGGAAGTTGGGGGAGGTCAGTGGAGGAAATAAGAAGAGCCATGGAGGAGTGAACAGGAAGCAGGCTAGAAGGGAATCAGTGGGACTGGGATGTTGGGAACAGGAGTGGGGTTTGGGGTATTTTCTTCTCTCACAATTACCTCCTCTGCTACTTCTTTGGGGGACCCAAGGAGATCTCCATGGATGAAGAGCTCAGTGAGTGCTGGTGCCCTGCAGCAATGCTCTGGTAGCAGCTGGTAGTGCTACACAAGATGCTTTCCAGCATCTAGTAAGGATGTGTTTTTCAAAGTAATAATTGAAGCAAGTTTGGAGAACAGAGCAGTGGAAGAGCGAATGTCCAAAGGTTTGCTGAGGCTTAGCTTGTCTGCAGCCAGGTCCAGCTCCTAGCTGGCTTAGAGGCTTTTCTGTGAACACCAAAGCTACTGAAAGAAAGAATTTAAGGAGCTGGACTGGATCATTGGGCTCAGAACAGCTCCTTCTTGCTCATTCAGTCTCTCTGTTCTTCTATCATCAAAACTGGCACAAGAATCCTTTTTCCCTGTCCTCTTTTCACTCTCTTCAGAAGAAAGGTTAATCTTGGTAAATACAGGCTCAAATGCAGTGGACTTTTTTTTTATTTTTTTTTGTTTAGGCTTCAAGGCATTACTAATACACATGCCAAATTTCTTTCTCTGAACAAAGCATCTTCACTCCTCTTTTGAAGTAAAAAATGAACAGATGTTTTGTCTGTTCTGGACAGCTACAGGCATATGTAAGGGATGTGATGACGCTCATTTAGGGTTGTCTATAGTGATTCTCTGAAACTATGACTCGGATGTTTGATGGAGTGTCAGGTCTTCTAAATACATCTGGTTTTGCTCAGATTCCTGACAGGCTCTGAAGACATTTTGTGGGGGACTACAAATACTGCTGAGCTCATGACTGCCTCTGAACTTTTGAGTTGTATCTCTTTAAACAACACAAAGGGAGTTGTGTGTGTTAGATCTTACCCCTGTTAATGAGTAAAGAAATGTAAACAAAGTTGTTTGGGTATTGTGGGTGACATTCACCTTTCCAACTGGCCTCTGCTGGCAGTGTTACATGTGTACCCAAAATAAACTAAAGAATTTCAGTGGCCATGAAGAAAGCTCTATGTAGTCCCAAATACTAGTTTTTAGTAGCTGTGCTGGCAGTTTGAACATCGAGGCCACTGCAGAGAAGTAGGCTGTGGTGTACCTGAGTTAGGAAGAAATCTCCAATTTTTTCTATACCTTCTCTGTGAGAATTATCTTCATAAATCTGGGGAATTGCCAGCTAGAAAGCCAACTTCCCAATGCCTGAGGCATCATAGCATCTCTAGGTGAGTCACTGATATAGTGCTGTTCTGGAAGAGCTCTGTGAGAGTTGTGCTTTAAAAGTCTGCACATCAGTGAGGCTTTAACCAGTACCAGCACACCACAGGCTGTGCTGGCAGCTCATGAGGAGTTTAAACACTCTATGGATCTTGTGGCAGTTTTCCAGAGCGATGAGGGTTTCTGGGAACCAGCACATGTCCCTGTCCCCTCCTGCTGCTGACACAACTCATGATGCTGATTACACTCTGGGCTTTTGTCCATAGGACCATGAACAGGATTCTGAACAGATGAAAAAAAAATCCTTGTAAATACAAAATCTGGGCAACGCTAAGGCCAGGCCTGGCTGCTGAATTATGTCTTTGTAGCCCTCCCATGTTGACAGCTACTCTCAGGGCTACCACACTGAAAGGGAGCATGGGAGCAAGGGGTCTTGCAGACCCTGATCTTTGAAAGAGGAGCCTAATCTTTCTGTTTTACTTCCACCTTTTCACTCTGCCACATTTGCTTACCAGCACTTGTCCATGAGTAAAATACTTTTGCTAGGACGCAGTGCAGAAAGTCTCTCTTGAAGCCCTCATCCATGATGTCAGCCTGGGGCTGTGTTTGCTAAGCCTGACATACTGGGGGAAATATTTTCCTTAGATTAAAACTGATGCCACACTGTGACATTCCCGAGCTGCCACACTGCTGTTGTGCCTGGGGATCAGCCTGTGGCATATCCCTTCTGCTGTGGCTGCTGATCTGCTGGGCTCTGGAGACAGATGGCCACGAGTATGGGCAAGCAGCAGGCACGATGGCTCAGCCACATTTGTGGCATGAGTGTAGCTGAATACACGTGTTGGGAATCATTGATTCAGGACAGTCATGTGGATTTTGGTTCTGCCTTCACCTCCAGTACACTCAGAGTCCTCCACCCATCCCACAAGAGATAGTTTGGCTCCAAAAATCCTCAGAGAGCAGCTGGCCAAGGTGACTCTGGCCGTTTGCATCTTTGAGCTGGTTATCCCTTCCCAGGTTCTTGCGATAAGACATTACCAGTTTGGGGGAGCCTGTTCTGATATGGTATCAAGGAAGTATTTACTGCATGCTATGGATTGGAACTTCTCCATGCAGGTGTCAGGGCTGGGCACAGTGGCTTTCATTCACTGTGGGCTGGCAGAGATACATGTAACAAGTGCCAGCACTGAAGCCCCGACTAAAGCTCTGTACTTAACCCTGGAGACATTTGTGCTTTGATGGGTTGTAGTGACATTGACGCTCCTTGGCTTGTGACTGCGGGCTGTGTTTTGCATGGAGGTGGCAGAGGGGAAGCCAAAGGGCACTGCCTTGGGAAGGGACTCAGAGATGCAGCATGTGGTGGGGGGGCTGCAGCTCAGCTGTGTGCTTGTGATCAGTGGGGTGTGTGTGTCCTGTGAGGGTGTTAATTGTTTCCCTAAGTGGAATTGTTCCCAGCGGTGGCTATAGCCTGGCCAGGCTCTGCAGCAGCACAGTGCACATGATGCCAGAGAGGCAGGTCACTCTATTACTGCTCTGGGGTATGAGATGCCACACCATAGGGAGCATCTTGGGGATGCATGATCAGCTGCTCTCTATCATAACCTCGTAGGTGTCCCACTTCGCAGCCACCAAAGCCTCTCCTCATCCTCCCTCTCACCTTCCGAGCCCCTCCACAGCGCAGTTGTTTGCCTGTATTTTATCAACTCCTCATTGGCAACAAGACCTGCCTGTGTGAGAGCTCTGAGTGCGGTCGTGTGGCAGATCCGGGGGCTCTTCACTACCCTCTCTGCTGTGCCCACCCGGCAGCAGGCAGGGGCTGCTCACCGCAGGGCTGTGCCGGTCCCGGGACGAGGCTGGGGGCAGGGGGGATCCTTGACACCCTCTCGCCCCGCTGCCCCGGGCTGTTGCTCTGTGCGGGGCCAGGGCTGGTGTAGGGTGGCGGGGCGGGTGCGGGCCAGTGGGCGGTGCGGAGTCGGGGCCAGGGAACATGCAGGTGCGGGCTGGACAGGGAGCACGGCGGGGGATGGCGGCGGCG
>VZTB01010552.1:1816552-1888517 GCA_013397245.1 Thryothorus ludovicianus
CCCCCGGACCCTTCGGACCGACCCGACCTCCCCTCCGAGGGCAGCCGGGTGGCACCATGATCACCTCGGCCGGTGAGGCAGCGGCGCGGGGCGGCGTTGTCCGCCGGGGTTTCGCTGAGTCAGGGCCGTGACTGAGCGCCGCCGCGGCTCCGCGGGGCCACCCGTCACGGGGCTCCCCCGGCCCGGTCACCCCCAGACGGCAGGGAGAGGCCACCCCGGGGCCCGCCGGTCCGGTACGACCGGCTCTTGAAGGCCGGTGCCGTGTCCGTCCCCTGCCGGTATCTCCGGTGGCTTTGCGGGTCCCCGGGCAGCGGCGCGGGGTTCCCGCGATGTGAGCGGGAGGGTTCAGCTGCTTCAAGTGATCGGCGAATTTTCGGTGTGAAACCGGAGTGCACTCGGGAGGTGCGGCAGGGACTTGAGAGGGGGAAGAGGAAAGAGTTCGGAGTTCAGAACGAGAAATGCTTTGCAGAGGAAACGTCGGTCTGAGGAGTGCGGGATAATGAAGCGTGTGAGGACTCGGATGTTATGCGGTGTTTGTGCATCTCTTGGGAACTTGGTAGTGTGAAAAAATATGGAAAGTATTTCCAGAAATACTCAGGCCAGAAATTAACATGCGGCTGGTTGTGGCTTGGCCAGAGAAACAGTGCAGAGGATGACAGTGTTCAAGTAGCTTTCCCTTCCTGAACCCTTTGCTTTGTCTTTGTTTTAATTGAGGAAAAGTAGGAATTAATTTTAGAGACGTTTAAAAAATGTAAAAATGGCATGTGGGAGCGAGGTATGTAGATGGTGTGTAGGAGTGAGATTGCATTCTCCTGCTAGATCAGGTAAATGCAGGAACTTATTTAAAATAATAATAATAATTTCAAAAACCCTCGAAGCAAACATTTGGTGCAGAGATGCAGGAAATGGCTGGAAGGAGCTGGAAGTGGGATGGCTGCTGAATCTGCCTTGTTTGCCTAAGAGCCATGTTGGTGCTCCTTCAATTCCTGTTACTGATGGATGTGTGTCTAACCTGGTTTTTAAAAACAATATGTGATAATGGAGGTTCTGCATCTTCATTAGGCAAAGGGATAAATGTGTTCCTGTGAGAAAACTTTTCACATCATTAAACCTCATTCTTTGAGGCTTCACTAAAGCTTGGTGTTACTGTTCCTGTTAATATCTGACACAAAGATCAGATTATTGCCTTCCTGCTGGCAGCTGCCCTGAGCACTGCACCCTTCCAACCAGTTAGGAGCCTCCAGCCACCCCTCAGGAGCTGCCAGCCAGAGCTCCCAGTTCTCACTGCCCAGCTCCACCCCGGTTTGCTCGTGACTCAAACGTGGTGTCCCCAGCCTGGGCACGGGAGTCTGGCCAGTGGGGGCCTCTTGGATCTGCCAAGAACTGCTGTCACACATCTGTGTGAGGTTTGGCTTCTCTGCCTCCCACTGCAGCCAAATGATATTACTGATCATATTTCATCTGTGCTGTTCAGATTCTGTGTTTGTACATTTTGGGTTGGACCTGCACATGCTCCTTTTAGATTTGTCAAGAACTTTTGGAAGCCCAGATCAGCCTTCCAAAAGCTTTCTGGCCTTTCCAGTTTCATGCATTTTTTCAGATTTAAAGAAGTTGTCAAGCTGTACAGCAGATTAAAGATTTAAAGCAGTGAATTGTGTTGGACTTTGATCAGATCATATTCCAACCCTTTCCATTGCATCTTTGCAGTCTGACAATGAAACCACCTATCCCTGTTCTTCAGATTAAGCTTCTGTGAACCTCTGTGATGTCAGTTCAACAGTATTTCTGTAACTGTACAAATGTTCTGGGACAGGATCAGCAGTCAGAAGCATAAAGCTGTGAGGTACACCCACCTCCTCTTTTCCATGAGGCCAGTTTCCTTGGCATGGAAAAATTCTTTGTTTTCCCCTAGGAAGGATCACCTTTTATAAATGTACATTTTCAGTTATGAATTCTGAACTATTTTGCATTATATTTAATACAAACTTGAATCTGATCTTTAAAGTTTTATACTGAAGATGTAAAATCAGCATTCCAGAGACAGCCTTCTTTCCTGTTCTGTTGGTTTTGAACTAAATGACAAGCTTACTTTTGATATAGAGAAACCAAAAGTAACTACGATTTTGTTTTGCAGCTGGGATTATCTCTCTTCTGGATGAAGAAGAGCCACAGCTCAAGGTAAACTCTTATATCTGAGAGCAAATAATAGCAAATGCATTATGTGGAGAGCTTAAAATCAAAAAGGAGCAGATTTCAGTAATTTATGTTGGACAGCAACAGGTGGGCACCAAATTGTGTCTAGCCTGAAAGCTGAAAGAAAGGGTTTAAATAAATGATAACAGATTGCAAACTTCCTTGTTTTGAGCATGGATCAAACTGGAGCTTCAAATGCAAGAATTTCTATTCATGAAAGATCCTGTCTCTCTGGTGGTAATGGGGCTTTATTACTTAAAATTGTTCCAGAGACTGGATTTTGACTACATAAAATTCAAAACTGAAGAACAGCTCAGGTTTTTAGAATAATTTAACCAATGTAGAACAAAAATCACAGTTACAGTTTTCACTTGGAAAAAAGTCACAGTAATAGTATGAGAGGAAGAAAACAGCAACAGAAACTGTCCAGTGCACAGAGGGTGTGAATCCACAGAACACCAACACTCAGAGTGGTGATGTATTGATGGAACTTGCACTTTCCAATATTTGTAATTCCCTAATTGTTTTTCTTGGATACAGACATAGGTAGTGATGGACCTGAATGATCCCTGATTTTGCTGTGAACTTATTGCAAGTGACTGATTGTGGTTTGTTTATCATCTAAAGTACTGTGTCCATATAAATAAATAGAGTTGGCTGCTGTAGGCCACAGGCTGCTTCCATGTGCTACACAAAGGCTGTCAAAATTTCATCTATCATACCCATCAGCCAGTCATTCATCAGAGAGAGGCCATGGAAAGGAATGCTAGAATTGTCTTACCTGTGAAGTGAACAGATTTTGGTTTGTAAAGGAATTGCAAAGATTAGTGAATGCTTGCAAAGATCTTTTAAAATAGAATTTGCTATTGAAATGGATCAGTGTTCAGTGTACATTTGAGAATGTACTTAATTTTTACTGAGGAAAGGTGGTAAATATATTTTTAATATTATATAACTTTTTTTTTTTTCTTTGCAGGAGTTTGCTCTTCACAAATTGAATGCTGTTGTCAATGACTTCTGGGCAGAAATCTCTGAGTCAGTGGACAAAATGTAAGAGAAGACACTTAATACTGCTTAAAAACATATGAGATATGAAATGGATGTAGTTCTTGTTTCTTGACAATGGCTAATACTGCATGTAGCTCCATATTTCCTAGAAAGCTCTAGTATGTGGATGTGGGGTTGGAGCTGTGATCCCAAAGATGCAAATTCAGTCAAGCTTGTACTTGAGTGTGTGGCCTTAAAGAGATCTGAGCACACAGAGCTGATGCTCTTCTCTCCCTCCTCTGCAGTGAAGTTCTCTATGAAGATGAAGGTTTTCGGAGCCGCCAGTTTGCTGCTCTGGTTGCATCTAAAGTTTTTTACCACCTGGGAGCCTTTGAGGAATCCCTGAACTATGCCCTGGGAGCTGGTGACCTCTTCAATGTCAATGACAACTCGGAATATGTGGAGACGATCATTGGTAAAGAACTGTTGCTGCAAAGGAAAAGCTCTTGTGTTGTCAAAGCTGCTGTAACTTGAAATTTTACTTGGTTTAGCTTTTTTCTCTGTATTCTTCTTGCTATCTTTGTGTTCATTTAAATCAGTGCTGCAGCTGATTTTACCCAGTTTATTTGTACTTTCTTTTCTTTTGGGATTCTGTAATGGAACTGGCTTTGGAGTTCTGGAGTTTTTTTCTTAATCTTAACCCTTATTCTATAGTTAATTCCTAATAAGAAAATGGCTTTGGTTGTTTATTGTCTTTTCTCTCATTTGTGTGCTGATGTTATTATCAATTTCAGCTTGACTTTGGAAATAATTGACTGGTAAGTGTAGCTGCACACCTAATTGAGAGGGACAGTAGTGTTTATCCACCCACAAGACAGCAAGTCAGCAGTTGACTGCAGGTATAATTTGAATGCTTTTTAAAAATCTCATCTGCTGGAATCACTTGCTTTGTACAGGATGTGATGGAGTTGGGCTGGCTTTTAGTCCCCCCATCTGTTTTTTGCAGGGGAGCTAGGAAATCTCCTACTGCTGTTTCCTCATTTATTTGACATGACACTTGAACAAAGATCATATCCTTGGTTTAATTTTTAAAATACCTACTTGATTTCAGCCCAAAGATCAGAGTTTGTTAGGAGAAAATAGAAATGTTTTCCACTACTATCTGTATATGACTACACAAATGTGTAATTTCCTGTACTGTACTTGCTGGTAGAACATATTCATGCACGTGCTGGTCTCTTCACCAGCAGTACAAAACTTCAAAAATCTGTGAACTTGACTTTCCCCCCCCATATTTGTTTATCTCTTCAGCAAAATGTATCGACCACTATACCAAGCAGTGTGTGGAGAACGCGGAGCTGCCGGAAGGGGAGAAGAAACCCGTGGATGAGAGGCTGGAAGGGATAGTGAACAAAATGTTCCAGAGGTGCTTGGATGACCACAAGTACAAGCAGGCCATTGGCATCGCTCTGGAGACACGCAGGCTGGACATCTTTGAGAAAACCATCCTTGAGTCGGTACGTGCCACAGACAGGAGGTGCCTGTAGCTAGGCTTTTCCAGGTATGGATCCAGAAGTCAAGTGCAAGATCCATGTTGCTGTGGAACTTGCCTTGTTTCCTATGAACAGAACAAAAGATAAGACTCAGTTCAGTTCAGCATGTTCGTAGAAAGCAGAGCCACTCAGGACTATCAAGTATAGGGGGATCCCCCCTAACTTTAAGAAATCCTTGAGCTACAAGTTTATGGGAAAATATTCCCAGGCAGCTTGACTGTGTGCCCTCTTCTTAAGGTATTCCCTGTTAACTCCTGGCAGAGATACAATACTAGGATAATGAAAGAAAAGCTCTTTCATTTAGTCGTGCCTGTCATCTGCTGTAATTCACTGTAGGAAGGGAGCCTTAGGGCTGGGTAAGTGATTTATTAATGGAAAGCAAAAGAAAAAGCTCCATTAGGTGGGTGAACTGCCTAATTTTTAGTGACTGTGTGCAGTCTTGGCCTGCCCTGACTCCAAGATGGTGCACCTTGGATTTAAAATCTTTCACTGAGGGTTTAAAGTTTAAATAACATGTTATTGTTAGTGGCAGTAAGAGAAGCAAGCCTATAATCATCTGCAGCAGCTCAGCAGTTGTGTGCTGTCTTGTTATGCTGTGGTGTTTCAATCATAGGCCAGACACATAGCTTGAATCCTTTACATTTTACTGCTTTTCAGTTTACAACTTTCACGTATGTTTGGATGTTTCTCATTTTTGTGTATAAGTGATAATGATAAGACATCCATCTTGCTTTGTTTGTTCTCTTTGTTGTCCTGTGCATTTAATAGCTTGCCCATTATAAGTCCCCCATTTTGAATTATCTTTCTGAGGTCTGGTAACCAAATCAGTTTCTCAGGCTTGATCTTTTCTTGCATAGTTTATTTTGCTAACATTTTATGTTAGTGCAGTGAATTTCACTGCATTCAAAACTGATTGTTTGAACAAGAAGGGTGAAGGGAAGATAGTTTTTAAGTTAATATTTTTCATGTTTTAACTTCTGAATTAAGTATTGGACCTTCATGATTGTGATAATGTTTTTTCTTTAAACTGCAATACACCTGTGTATAAGCTTTTCTGAAAATAGGAAAGGAAACTGAAGATTTATATGTGTATTTGGTCTGCTTTTTAAAATAGAAAAAGGATAGCTTTATTTTTCTCTCTAAATCCTGCTTGTCAGTCTCAACCCATGTTTGATATCCCTGAATTTTATTTCAGAATGATGTTCCTGGGATGCTGGCCTACAGCTTGAAGCTCTGTATGTCTTTGATGCAGAATAAACAATTTCGTAATAAAGTCTTGAGAGTTCTAGTTAAAATCTACATGAATCTGGAGAAACCAGACTTCATCAATGTATGCCAGGTAAACTTTTCAAAATCATATTTAAAGATAATATAAAGTTACTCTTCTTTAGGTATATTTGACATGACATCTGCCTCTTCTCTGTCTTTTGTTCAGTTAAATGAAATATCTTTTCCTGGTTGTGTGCTTCCAACATACATCAGAGTGAGACCAGCTTGAAAAAGAGATGTAAAGATTGCATATTTGGTCAATTTATAGAGAAAGAAATCCATTCAAAGGCAGTTTGAGGACACAGACAACTCTGACAGAATATTTTAAGCCTATGTAGGGAGTATCAGATGGTAGGTTCACAGCTTGGAATTTTATTTATTCCTCACAAGAACATTTCCAGTGCTTTGTTTATTTGGCAAGCCATTGTCTGAAAGTGTTTAGACAACCAGTTGTGAAGTTACTCAGATCTTCTCAGATCTTTGCCAGTCTTGGTATGCCACATACACGTGACTCAGCTTTATGCCTGTTACATTTCAGCTGAGACATCCTTACAGAATGACTGGTGCTTCTTCGATGTGCTTTTGAAATTTCTGTGTCTAGTAGGACAGGTCTTATTTTTCTATGAAAACTCTTCTCAGTTTCCTATTGTCTTCAGTGAAAGACAGAAAAGTTTTCTGTCTTTGAAGATGGTTTTCTGTGGAAGCAGCAGATGAGGGCATTGGAATGTGGCCTTGGGTAGTGTTGCTTTCTCATTCTGAAGTATCTAATGTGTTCTCCTATTTTTTGTTGTTTGTTTTTTTTTCTGTTCTTCCCTTTCTCCTGCTCAGTGCCTGATATTCCTGGATGACCCACAGGCTGTGAGTGACATCTTGGAAAAATTGGTGAAGGATGATAACCTTCTCATGGCCTACCAAATTTGCTTTGACCTGTATGAAAGTGCGAGCCAGCAGTTCCTGTCTTCTGTCATCCAGAATCTCCGCACGGTTGGAACTCCCATCGCCTCCGTGCCTGGATCCACCAACACTGGCACTGTCCCTGGATCAGAGAAAGACAGGTGGGAAGATTGGCTTGGGAGGTGGTGGAGTTGTTTGGCTCCAGTCCTGCTCTAAGGGAGCCTCATATTCTGTGTATGGGTGCTTTTTACAAGCTATCAAGTTACTCCCTTTTCTTTAAGTAATAGGCAAGACATGCTATTTGCTCAAAACAAAATTGAGTATTACCAAAATCTACTGGTTTCTAAAGGCATTTTTCTTTGCAGTTGAGATAAGCACAGAGCAGTTATACTGGGGCTCAGCTAATGAGAATTAATTCATTAAGCCTCAGCATGAGTTGTTTGGGAGTCCTGATTCTGTGTGGTCTTTGCAGCAACTTGCAGAGCTAAGGAAGGGGAGAGTTCAGGGAAAAAGCTCATCACAGCTTTGTGATGTTTGGTTTCACATAACAGTGGGAAGAGGGAGCTCAGATGATACTGTGATGTCAACAGACACTTTTGTACTTGCATTTCAGAAGAGCTACTTCAAATCTACTTTGAGTTTTTAAAAATGTGTTCAGTGGTCAGTATCACTGATCTTAACTGCAGGAAGCTGCTGTTAAGAAAAGTCTAAGTTGACACTAACCATTCTGTCATCTTGATTTCTTCTTTTGGTGACTTACTGGAGAATTGGCCAATCTATGCTAAGGTTGCTGTCCAGTTCAGGGGCAGCATGGAAGAAGTTCTCCATCTGCTATAATCACCATAGAATGCTTACTGGTGCTTTCACCAGAACTCCTCGTGCACAACCTGCTCCCTGCACTCTCTATGTGGTGGAGAATCCCACCTAGATCCAGGCTGGTTGAATATAAGGACCTATCCAGCTGTGGAGCTGAGTATAGATACTTTTGAATCAGTGATGCAGGCATGGCAAGCATTTTCCTCTTCCTCTCTTCTTTTCCAATGAAATAAAAGGAAAGACACAGAATAATTTATGTCAGAATGTGAAGCATTAGAACAAGGTGTTAGCAACAGTTTAATATATTTCATTTCCGTGTCAGCACTCTAGGATCCATGCTAATAATGACAAGCACAAGGCTTCTAGGAGAGGATATAATTATCCTTGATGCCTTGTTTGTTGACCTTGTTTTCTCACCTGTATCTGTTCATTCCCTACAACCATCTTTATTTTTGTTGTCTCTGTAAATGGAATAAGAGAGTAGAGTTTTCCAGACCTTTGTCTTCAAATTCCCTGAAAACTGAGTAGAGGGGGAGTTTTCTGCTCAGCAGTAAGCTCCAGATAGTCAGCCTTTTTTCTATCAAAGTCCTCTTTTCCAGTCATCATCTCCAAATCCCACACTATTCCTTCAGGACAATGTTCAGCTATAGTTCAGTTCTTGACTTGTTCCAAGTGATGCATTTTTCATTTTTATTTTATTTCAGTGATGCTATGGAAGCAGAAGAGAAACCAGGAAGCACTTGTGCAGCAGGGAGGTCTGCAGAAATTGTGAGTGCTATTTCTGAAACAGACCTTACTTATTTTTTATTACGTATTCTCTTTAGATGTCTCGTATTTCTAAATTGGTTTGGCTAATAAAGAATGGAATTCCTTTTCTGTCTTGCTTGGAGACAAGGTGACAGATGATCTCTGAGGGCCAAATATCTGACTTTATGACCAGAAGTTCAGATACTGAAAGCTGTGTGAGAGTGGGAAATGGTCAGAGTTCAGGAGTTACTGAGTTCTGAAAAAAGCAGACTGGAGACTCTGGCTCATATGGCTTGCTTTCTGATATTGAAACAGCTCATCCCCAAAGGAAGGGTCTGAAATTTAACTGCTGTTGAGAACCTTAGGGAGTGAATTAGCTGGATGCATTTTTTCTTCCTCTCTCAAAAATCTAATTGTAGTTCTGGTTGGATAGAATTGATACTGTTCTGCAGGAATGGCAGGAGAGGATGCTGGTGTAACATAGTTTCTTTTCCATAAAGGCATGAAATTACCTCAGGCCTACATGGTGCTGTGTTGCTGGGCCAGTTGGTTGGAATCTTTTTGTTTAGTTTCTTTTCCTAAGTATTGGAGAAAGTGAGTTCACTTCTGACATGCACATACAGTTGCATTTCAGCAACTATATAGAATAGTTAATGCAGTTTTGACATTTCCAATGCTGAAGACAAGAAGTGCTACCAGGGAGGAAGGTAAAACCCAAGACAAGTTGTTTTTTGGTTTTCATCTTTTTCCCTATGCTAAATGTTTCCAAATAAAACATGGAAATCTTTGAAAGATTATTTCAGATCAATTAAAAATTAATTAAGGGCAAACAGAAGTGTTTTTTTCAAATTGTATTTCACAAGGAAAACAAAAGATGTTGAGTTTCTTGCCCCAGAAGGAACCTTGACAGTGCTTTTGTACAGGAAAGGTGTCCTGGATCAGTTTCTGCTGCATTGGCTTTGCTGATTGTGCCAAGTACACAAAAACAATATGTGTGGCCAGATATGTTCTTTAGCTTAATCTTCCACAATTCAGAATGCTGACTACAAAGAAATAATTGAGGGAATTAGTTTAAGGGCTGAACTACTCATGCTTGACTGGTCTGTGACCAGCTAAGAATGTCAGGACAAAGAGCTACACTGTACTTTTCACCCTGCTCAGAACAAATTCCAGTTTCTACAGATCCATTTTCAATTGTTCCATCATGAGGAAGAAGGAGACATTTCTCAAAGAGCTCTTGAAGATGAATGTCTTAGTTTCCTAGTGTTACCAGCTGTGGTTCTCAGTAAAGTTTGTAGCTCACAAGGATGAAGCTGCAGCTCAGCACAGGGTCATGCAAAGTGTTGTAGCATTGTGGCCCTGTCTGTGAAAGTTTCCATGGAATTACAGGTTCAATTATAAAAGGGTTTGCCTCTGGCAGGAGATTTATTGTCTCTGTAAGGCCAAACAGCAGCTTGCAGAATGTCAGATGTCACCCATATCCTCTTGCTTTCAATGAAAGAATATTTTTTTTTGAAGTCTCTTCTCCCACCTGCACTGCTGTGCACAAAAGATTTGATTTCTGGGATGTTTGGGCTTGTTCACCAAGGACAGAAACAATGTCTTTTTAGTCCTAAAACCTGGTAAGTTTTGGAATATGGTGATAGGAAGAGCGGTTTTTCATTAATTGTGTTGTAACAGAGCCATAGCTGGGTTCTCATGGAATTTTTTTTTCCTTTTTGCTTGTATATGAAGAACCCAGAGCCTAAGGACCAGATCTCAAAAATGATTAAAATTTTAAGTGGGGAAATGGCCATTGAGTTACATCTGCAGTTTTTAATACGAAACAACAATACAGACCTCATGATTCTCAAAAACACAAAGGTAAGAAATGTTCTTAAATATGGTTGTCTTGGATTTATCTGATTCATCCTGTGTTAGTTTTGACCATGCTGCTATTGGTTTTAATGATAGGCTGCTATTAGCATGTTGATATTTTAGTTTTTTTCTGGTTTCTCACCTTTTTTTTTTTTTTTTTTGGTGGGTTTGTTTTTCATCTTTAAAGTAAGATGGGCCAAATTTACCCTCCAGCTCCATGTCAGATCTATTGCAAATGCTGCTGGTTGGGAAGGGAGGAGTCAGCCAGGGCTGTGGGTTACAGTATGTTGGTATCTTAGTTGAGATGTTAGGTAAGCCCACACCTTCAGCTTGGCAAGGGAATCCTGGTATGTGCTAAAAGACCAGGATTTCCACGTTGGAAACAAAACCAATCAGATACTGTAATGTGGACAGAGTTAGTGAATGCAGTTACTGGTTTTGTTTTGGATGTTACTCAAGAGTGGGCAAATGAAAACTTATGGGTAAACTAGGATCTTAAATGCTTATTAGAAACTATAGGAGAAGTTTTTTATTTGTGAAATAGGATGCACTTCATTGGTAAAAGTAGTAGAGGTTGCTTGTTAGTGAGTTCATCTGTTTCAGATGACACTTCAAATGTATTGGAAAACCTTTTCCATCTGCTGGTGAAGCATTCAGGAGTGATTCTGAAATAGAGTTCTGGGAACAGCCTGGAAATGTCAGCAGCACTCTCTGTGCAATGCTCAATTCTGGGAAGTGGAGGGGGGTGGTTCTCCAGTTAAGTGGCAATTGGAGTAATCACATATCTGAAAGAAACTCACAGAAAGGATCATTTTGCATGGGAGAGATGGCTTGAGGATATGTTAGAGTGTATTAGCAATCTATTAGCTGATTACAGGGAAATTGCTTGTTTAATTGAGGATCATTACAGTCCATTTTTTTAGTGCACTGGCAAGCTTGTCAAGCGACCTTGGGCAGATCTTTTGCTGAGTAATGCTGTTGATTGTTCTTGTTCTTTCAGGATGCAGTGAGGAATTCTGTGTGTCATACAGCAACTGTTATAGCAAACTCCTTTATGCATTGTGGGACAACCAGTGACCAGTTCCTTAGGTAAATCTATGGCAAGGAAGCTCCAATGTCATTCAGAGGTGTCTGAATTAAGGGTTGCCCCCTTAACTTGATACTTCCAGACTGGTAACTGCAGAACTCTAAAGATGTTAGAGAATTGTTTCCTTTTCTCTATCATTCCAAATTGGCTTTGTTTGACTGCTAACTATATGAGCAGCCCTTAGGGGGAAGTTCTGGAATTTCTCTTCTCTTTGTTTACCACTTAGAGAGTTCCTGAGATGATGTATCTTTTTACAGTAGAGGCTGACAGTACTGATTGGCTCTTGTAAGGGAAATGCTAGGGCTAACCTTATGAGGGGCTTAAGGAAAACTGCAGAAACTCTGCCAAAGTTTCTCCCAGAGAATTGGTGGGCTGCATATTGACCAGTCCTCCTCTTTCACTGAGATCACCTGTGTCTAGAAGCTTGACTACAACCAGGCAAAAATCAGGACTGATGAAGGGGAGAGAAATGTAAAGTGGAAATGTGGTTAGCTGCCTTCCATTCTGGAGCTGCTTTTTAGTTTGAAAGCAGTTTTCAGTGCTCTTAAACCCTGCTTGCAGGATCAGGAACAGACTGTGTGGAAAAACTTTGTATAACCTTTCTGTTTTCATCTTCTAGAGACAATTTGGAGTGGCTGGCCAGGGCCACTAACTGGGCTAAGTTTACTGCTACTGCCAGCTTGGGTGTTATACACAAGGTAACATTGCATTAATTTTCCTCTGCTCAGTGTAAATGCTTGGCTTGTGAACACTGGAAATCTGGAAATGGGGATTCTGAATGGTGCCTGCACTCCAGTGTACCTGGCACAGCTCTAGCATATTTTGTGTCTTTGCAGTAAAAAGCTATGTTTATATTATTTCATCTGACATCCAGTATAATTTATGGTATGTTTTGCTGAGAATCTAAAAGATGCTAGGATAACATGGCTCAAGGAGAGAGTATTTTTTCTAACTCTTCCTTTGTGAGTTGAACAGATGTACTAGTTCCTAGGTATTAAAATTGCAGGTGGTTCTTAAGTGATTTTGGGACATACCAAAATTCCTTACTGTAGTAACTTTCAGTAAGTTTGAACAGAGAAGTGTGACACTGAAACACTGATTTTAGTGGAAAAAATAATGACTGTAACACATTTAAATATTACTTTGCTGTTTTTTCATGTTTCACTTCCCACTGTCTTCCCTTCCTGCTGGACACTGGACATCCAGGGTCATGAGAAAGAAGCATTACAGCTCATGGCAACCTACCTGCCCAAGGACACCTCTCCAGGCTCAGCCTACCAGGAGGGAGGAGGCCTCTATGCCTTGGGTCTCATCCATGCCAACCACGGCGGGGACATCATTGACTACTTGCTGAACCAGCTGAAGAATGCCAGTAATGATGTGTGTACTGGGCTCAGCAACGAGCCTTTGTTTTGTTGGGAATATGCAGGAGGGTGCTGGCTGGTTTAGTAGTGGGGCACTGAGGTAATTAAGCAGCATTGTGGTGCTTAGATCTCCTCTGGGTCTTAAAGATTGGTTAAAGGTTGGTTTTAACAATCTGTTGCTTAAGGTTTAGTTAAGATTTTTAGGAAATTCTTACATATTTGACATTGAGTGTAGCTTCATCATATTTACTACTTGTTATATCTGCTTTGTTTTGCTAGTGGACCTGCAACATTCAGGCACTGTTACTGTTACAGTTTAGTTGTTAAGGAAATAAGACACAAAATGTTTCTGCTGACCTGACCTGTAGTTTTAATGCATTTTGCACAATAGGAAGTGTTTCACTTCTGCACTTAGTGTTTGTAGACCTCTAAGAAAAATCTTTTTGAAGTTGAGAATAGGTCATAGTCCTAGCATGTTCTCTCTTTCTCTTCATGGAATCTCAGATTACTTTTTTTTTCAAATTCCATGAACAGTCTTACTGCAAATGTATCCATTGTTAGAATAAAAGATGTTATAGACTGTTTTTAAGTGGGTACATTTTTATTTAAAAACTATTATTAGCTAATGATTTTTACACATGGCACAGATTTATGGTTTTACATAAATCACTCAGTGGGGGAAAGATCTTGAAGTTTCTAGAAAGTCTGTGCTATGTGTTAAGCTTCTGTTACTCATTGTTTATGGGCTTTTGAATTGCACTTCTTCTATTTTCTGCCTCTTCCACTGGACCTACTGCCTGAGACTGTGAAAGTGGTATTTCTAGAAGGTCAAGAGATCATTTTGGGTTGGTTTGGGGCTAAAAGGTAGCAGATTTATAGTGATGGAAAGATGTCTCCTTCAGCTGAAGCCATACTGTTCCCTGTTTTATGACTGAACTCGCCTGTGCTTCTCTAGATTGTGCGACATGGTGGCAGCCTGGGCTTGGGGCTGGCTGCCATGGGGACAGCACGTCAAGATGTGTACGATCTGCTGAAAACAAATCTATACCAGGATGATGCAGTGACAGGTAAATGTTCTGCTTTTAGAGCAAATAACCATTTGAAGCCTTATCAGGCACTTGGGGTTTTTTGTCGTGTTTTTTTTCCCAGGTTTTCTGTCAGCAGCATAGATTGTTTCTAGCTGTGCTTTATTTACTGACCTTTTCCTGATCATTATGGTTCCTTAGTTATGTGTCAGTAAAGTTCAGAGGTCCTGTTCACAACTGGCACTGTGGCAAGTTTTGATAAGACATGCTGGGTCTTTAAACAGCCCCTTGTTTTGCTCTGTTCTTTTTTTTTTTGTCATATGCTTTTTCTTTAGTGTGGCTGATCTCCAGAGCCATGTGCTTTTTTGAGCTGAGAGATAGCTTGGAGAAGCTTGTGGGAGATACTGCTATATTGGTGGTGGGGCTCATAGGGAAATGATCTCAGCAGCTCTTGGCCCAAGGAGGAAATAATTGAACTTGGTAGAGAGAAGTACTAAATTGTGGTTACAAACACATTTTGCTGTGAATAATGGAGTTGTTGGGCATGGTGATGTCCAGAAGTGATCTATTGGCCTACATCTGATATGATTCTCTAGATACAGTGTTTATTACTTTTGGGAACAGGGTTGACTTTTTTGCTTTTCTGTACTTTTCAGGTGAGGCAGCTGGCCTGGCACTGGGGTTGGTTATGTTGGGATCTAAAAATGCCCAGGCTATTGAGGACATGGTTGGCTATGCACAGGAAACCCAGCACGAAAAAATCCTGCGAGGCCTCGCGGTTGGGATTGCTCTGGTCATGTATGGGAGGATGGAGGAGGCAGATGCTCTCATTGAGAGTCTCTGCAGAGATAAGGTAAATTGAGCTGTGACTTAAGCCCTGACTCTTGTGTTACATGTCTGACCTTCCTGTCTGTTTTTGAATCTCCAGCTGTGGTGGGTTGGCTCTTTTGAACCAGAGAAGTTCTATATATGTCTGAAGTAGAACTGTTTCACAAGTTGCTGCACTCTGATCAAAAACACAATAACAGCACTGCTTAGTTGTGTATTTCTTTAGCCTTATACTTGGTCTTCATAACTATGTGAGCAGCAACACAGAATAGAACAGGATGTAGTGGTTAAAAACAGATGAGACTTCCTTTAGGGGGGTCGTCTGAAAGCTCTGGTAGTGATCATTGCAGATAGCAAAGTAAGAAGCAGAATGACACCTCTGCCCTGTACTCTTTGGCAGCCTGCAGCATAGCAGGCTCTCTCCCTCTGAACCTGGTCATGACAACCCTGCTTTGGTGATTGTCCCAAATAAACAATTAAGCAATGAGGCTGACCTGTGACCTGTTTGCAGATTGAAGACACAGGAATGGAACAGATTTAAAGTTAGAATTACTGAGTCAGCACTTGGATGGATGTGAAAGATTGATGCTTTCTCTTCCAGGATCCAATTCTCCGTCGTTCTGGCATGTACACTGTGGCTATGGCATACTGTGGCTCAGGGAACAACAAGGCTATCCGGCGCCTGCTGCATGTGGCTGTAAGTACTGTGGCCTTAGGAGCCCATGGGAAAAAATCTGTGTCAAGGAGGCAAGCACATCACTTTGTCAGGCTTTGTGTCTGCAGTGTTAATATTCTGGTCCAAATCAGAGATTGTGAAATGGTGAAAGCTTTACTTAGTATTATGAGTAGAACTAACAGGGCCTTCTGACGTTAGGGTAAGTAGTCTTTCAGATTATCAACCTGGTATCACAGAAAAGGGACCTGTTAAAAATTAAAACTTAAACCTAAACTACCCAGCTAACAGATTTGCAATGAATAGTCTGTATAATAATGGGCTGAAGAAAAAATAAATTAAGCTCTAAAAGATGAGGTCTGTCTGTTCTTTGATCATCTTACAGCCGGTGTGCAAACACAGGTGAGGCTGTTTGGGCTAAGGCTGAACATGATTTTAACCAACTTTCTCTCTAATCCTGTCTTCTTGATTAACTGACCTCTGGCCTGAAATGTTGCAGAGTCCTCGAGTTTTTTAGCTGTGTTCTGAATGTGCTGTTTTCCCTTTTGTAGGTGAGTGATGTGAATGATGACGTGAGGCGGGCAGCTGTGGAGTCACTTGGTTTCATTCTGTTTAGGTAAAGTGTCTTCCTGACAGCCTTCAATTTAATGCCTGTTACTTTTTCAGAAAATGAGTATGCTGCCACTTTCACAAAATGACTCAATTACTAATGCAGTGGATTTTGAAAAGTTAAAAAACTGAGAGATTGGTTTAGAATCAGAAGCCTTCCTTAATGTTTAGCAGATGTTTCTTGAGTTTTTCTGTAAGTTTCTGGAGCTGTGGCTTAATTGTCTGAACAGAGATAGATGAAGCTGACATATAGAATGAAAAATCAATCTTTTCAGGACTGGGAGATAATTAAAAATTAAGTATACTGTGCTAGTGCCAAGCCTCTTAAGGACAGCAGTACTCAGACAAATATATCTGCCTAATGGCTATCTAAAATGTTGCAACTTCGATTAAAAAAAAGCCCATAACTGGAGGAGGATCTTGAAATAGTCTTTGTTTCTTAATTCTCCACTGTTAAACTGTGAAAAGTTCCTGGGCTTGCATTTGTAACATGAGCCCAGCACAAAATGGTCACAATGTTTCCTTTGGTTTCCTAAAGTGAAACTTATTGCAGAATCGGTATTTTATCATCCCCTACAGTCCCTTGGCTCAGGGGTGGTTGGGGAATTAGAAGGCTCCCCAGTGACTACACCTGCATTTGTTAATACAATAATCTGTGTAATCTGAGCACTGAGCCAAACTGAGTATGGCTGAAAGGAGCTGGTGCATGCTTGGGTCCATAATTGTAATTTTAAAATAATTCTTCATGTCTTCTTTTGGGTTGGTATCTGTCCTTAAAAGCAGGATGAGAGGTTCTTAAAGATGAGGTTAAAACTTGGGTTACTGATGTGAACAGTCAGCTTTTGTGTAACCAAGTTTTTCCCCACATGGAAGTGACTCTGTGCCATTCTGCTCTATCTGAAGGATAATTGGACTTGGTTTGCAAAGAGGACAGATTCTCTCAGTGGGCAGCAGATGTCTCTCAAGTGCTTCTGCTCTCTTCCTTCCAAGCAGCATAGCTTGTTCCTTGCTGCTTAGGGATCTCTGCCTCTGCTGAAGCCAAAGGGTCTGTTTAGCTGATTTCTGTATCTGTGTACAGAACAAAAATTCCATGCACGCCTTCCATAGTTTCAGGCATCTTTTTTCAAAACAGGTTGTGACCTGAGCTCAGATTTCAGTGTAATTTTTACTTTCAACAAATGTAAAACACGATTGGACATGGATAGCTGTTACCAAAATGAGAAACTTTCAAGGCTCTGAGTGAAACCATTTACCATGTGCTGGCATCTTGCTGGAACAACATAGTTCAGGGCCTGTTCTCTCCATATCCAGCAATGAGGAAATGAGTGACATCGTCTTTGACTCTTTCACCTGCTGTACAATGGTTCAGGTGTTATCCTACCTCTTCCCTTCCCTTTCTGGAGACTTGAAGTTCAGAACCTACTTGTGCAATAAGGAGGAGCATTTCCTTGTGAATTCCAGTGTCCACTTTATTTGATAGTCAAGGACTAAAACTTTTTAGCTAATTATCACTGGCTTCTGGAGGCAAAAGGTTTGTGTTAGGCTGTGGTAGTTGCCAGCACTTTTCAGTTGATAATGAGTTGTGTACTCTGGCCTAACTCAACAGTGCCAGTGTGCAAAGACATAAAGACCAAGTGAGTTGTGAGTTTGTCAGATTTCATGGCTAAAATGACATTTTTTTCTTAGGGCTGTTGTTTAAGTCTAACTGGTTTATTTGTAAAGGCTACTAACACAGCATTGAATACTGGCAAGAGTCAGTGGTTTGTTAGCTGCTGGGTATGCAGAGCTTTTGAATTAAATGTTTTGTGATGAAGGATGAGTAGGTCTGAGACTCAGTGGGCTAAATCCCAGAAATTAATCTCATTTTAAGTGAAGGAAGCATGACTGAATGTCCTATGAAAAGAGTTCTCATTGAATTCTTTGTGTGTGGTTCCAGAAAGGGAGCTGTGAAGTCAGGATTGAAATAAGAGAATACACTTTTTTTAATGAAGTCAACATTTTTCTTGGGGAATTCATGGCATCCATGTCAAGTTGTGTATGCTGGGGGTGTCAGTTTGTCTGCTGGATTGTACACTTTAGCAGCCTCAGTCTTGTGCTTCTATCTGTTACTCCTATAGGAATAGTAAAATCCATATAAGGGTGGAGGTTACACAATCAGAGAATGATAATTTCCTTAAAAGCACCATTGTTTGAACATGACAGAACTACAGCCCACAAACTCACGTTGTGTCATAAATATCCAGTTTGTTTTCTTCTGTTGTTACAACTATCTGTGAATAAATGTTCTTCCTCTTGGATTTGAACTAAAAGTGTCATAAATGTCACAAAACTGCTAATTTTAGGTAACGCATCTGCATTGCAGAACATTCTGTAAGGCTTTGCTGTCCTTGTTTTCCTCTGTGAGTCTTCCTTGCTATCACATGCATTCAACCCTGCATACACTCACTCAAGAGCCCATCTTGACTTTTATTGTTGGTAATGAAAATAGTATCAAAGTAAAATGTGGTAGAACATAATGTAATAAAACATGACATGTAATTTTTAGAGCAACAAGGTTTTGCTTGAAGATTACCTCTCTTGTATTTTTTTAAGCGTGGTAATTATTTTCTTCACTGGGCTTTTGAATTAGTGGAAAAATATACATAAGAATGTATGTGGCTTTTTTCATTATTCAGAATTCATGAATCAAGGTTTAGGTAGAATATTCTAGTCTAGGTTCTTAAGTTTTAGCTAAGATTAAATTTTCCAGGGTGTTATGAAAGATAATAAATCACCCAGTTACAATCCCCCGGAGGGATTTTGGGAGCAGGGATTGGTGCTGCTGTAACAGTTTCACTCTGGAATGTTGGATGCACACTTGCTTGGCTGTGGCAATGTCTGCAGGTGAGTCACCTGAGTGAGCAGAGCAGTATCACTCACACTGCCTGAGTGCAGAATATGTTGGGTATATATTCATATAGCACAAAGCTTCCTTGTCCTGTTCTTGGCTCCCCAAAGCTTTCCAGGAGACTCTGTATGTAGAGTTGAACCTTGACCAGCAGTGTAGCTGCTGTTAATTCTGGTTTTGCTGACTGTTTAGAAGCAGTCCATAGGTTCAGACTGGGGATGGAAAGCACAGCTTGCTGGCTGTAGGACTTGGTGTGGCTTTTTTCCCTTCTTGGCTTAGTGCCATACAAAAATTGGGCACTAACTATGTATTTTGGAGCAGATCATTTTCATGCCACTGTATTAAATTATTAGAAACTGTTTTGGTGCAAGAGAATTGTTTCAAAACTGCCTTCTCTTTTCTTCCTTTTCCCATCTAAAAAACCAGCCAAATTTTGTGGTGCAAAAACCTGAGACTTTATATCTTCTCTCATTTTAAAAATGGCCACCTCTTACAGGAGGCACTTCTAAGTAAAATGTTATTGTAAAGTGATACAGAGGCACTAATAAAGCTTAGGATGTTTGGAGCCTGCAGTGTGGATGCTGGGCTGAACAAGAAGCTGTATTGTGAAATAGGAAGAAGGGAAATGATGTATTGGCTTGGCTATGTTAGGGTGTCTCTATTTTCCCAGTCCTGATCCTTTTGCCAGTGATCACAGATAGCAAACTTACCTTATTGATGTTTATATGCTGGTGGTTCTTTCTGCTGAAGTAGTTTATGAAATATTTATGACTGTTGGAAAACAGTATTTAAAGTGCCTTTGATTTTTAGTCAGCTTTTTAAAAATATTATTATGATGTGATGGAAAACATGATAAATTTAAAGTGTTTTGCTTTTTAAAAATTAAAGACTTATTTTTATCATAATTGTTACCAATTTAGATCATGAATTGATCTTTGCTGGTATTGCAGAGTGAGATGTGATTGGATTATGTACTCAGCCTTATTTTTGCACTGTTAGAGCAGTGCAGAGTATACAAACAATTTATATACAAAATGAGGAGGTAGATGTTTTATGGATAGAACAAATCTGATTGGGAGAAAGCTTCAATGTGGGATGGAGCAGTGCTTGCAAGCATGAAATAAAAACATTTAATGCTCTCATAGCAGTTGTTAAATCCAGGGGAATGAGAGTCGTGGGGAAGTGGGACTTGAATTGTAGGGAGCTGCTTTTGTCTTCATGCAGTACTGTTGGGAAAGGCTGAGGGCAGGAGAGGGAACAATGCAGCCTCTAGAGAGTCCCAAAAGGAAGATGTAGTCTCAGCTGATAAGTGTGGGCTACCCAAACATGAAGAACTGTGCATGGCTTCTGTTCAGGTTTTCATTTTAGGATGATGCAAGTGAAATAGTAATGTTTCCTGCTTTTGTATTCTTCATGTTTACATAGCCTTTGGTATTTTAAGGCTATATATTTGTTAAAAGGCAAACAGATCAGATACTTGGATTTTATTCCAGGAAGACTTGGGCAGTTTGTTTTCTTTATATCCTCTAACCTACCTTTATCCAGAAGGCAGATAGCAGACGATCTGGGTAATTAAGTATGAGGCTGACAGTCACTCTAATGTGATCTGCACCAGTGACTTTTTCAGCATTTTAATTGTGAAGAGGAATTTAGTAAAACTTATCTGCTTGTTAATTCTTGCATAGGAAAGATTAAAAGGGTTTTGTTTGCAATCTAATACATTTTATCTTGTCATATTCAGTCTTCCTGAGAGAGGATAATGAAAGAAAAAATAGTAGCAGAAATCTTACTACAATCAGAAGTCTTAGACTTCCACTGAAGTTGTGCAGGATTTAATGAATTTGAAAACGAGTTGCCATTACCTGTGTAGAGCATTTGTAATGAGGATCCTTTGGAGAGTAAAAAGCTCTTAAAGAGTGTGGTGTTGTTTTTCAGAGGTTGGAAAGGAGCTGAATACCTGGATGCAAGGAATTGTAGCTGTGGCTTGACAAATAGGCTTGACATGAATTATTAAAAATAAGAGTAGAAATGGGCACTTTTAGCAAACCATCTTTCCTATTTTTGTACCTAGCTTCCCATTGTAAAATAAAAGGGCTTCCTCTCCTCTGCAGGGCAAAAGTCTTCCTTTTCCACTGGAGAAAACATTGTTTCTCATGGGAATGGGCACTGATAGTAAACACTGTTTTGTAATGCCAAGGAAAAATTGTGGAAGTTACTTCTCTCTTGACTCCCGTTTTTGCCGTGTTAATGGTTGCCTAGAGAGCCAAAGGGGAAGTGAAACAAAGGAGGACTTTTGGGCAGTTGTCTGTAGGCATCTCTATCAATATGAAGAAAAAAGTCCAATGCTTTGTGGTAATATTAAGTTCGTGCTGAGAACTGGCCAGAGCTCTAGGATTCTTGGGTGCAGCTTGAAAGGCAGAAAGCCAGAACTCTGGCAAATGTTCTGCCTCTTTGGGCTCATGTCTCAGGTTGTTCAGTGTGCCTTTACCAGGTTACTCTGCTTACATTGCTGTGCTTTTTCAGTCTGATGTTACATACGGCAGCCTAGAAAAAGATTTTGGGGAGATGTGGTTTTGTTTGCTTTTACCAGCTTGCAGTGACATGAATGTTTCCACAGTATGAAAATGGTGTAGAAAAGCAACACTTTCTGTGAAGCACAATAAAAAAATCTTGTGTGCAGGTGATACAGCACCAGTTTGTTGCATCAGCCTCTCTTCTCAGTGCCTTCTGCTTAACACTTGATTTTAACTGTATTTGCATTTGAAAATTGATACTAGTATGGCCTAGTGTGATATAGCCAGGAAGAGTTTTATCCTTTAGGATACAAGATAACTGAATAACACATTTTTCTAAATGCCTGTAAGTTTCCTGATTGCTAAAGGCCTGCAGTTTATAGATGGTTTAGGACTGGCTTCATAAAATGCATTTTACATCATATCACTATAGCTGGGATTAGCTGAATTTCTTGCTTCTCTATTTCTCAGGGTGAATTAAAGGCTGGGATTTTTTTTGGTTGATTTTTCTGATTTTGTCTGTTTCGTGTGTATTTTGTTGTTTTGTTTAGTTTTTTGTAAGGTAATCCCTTTATTTGCATTTCCAGACAATCTATTAGGCTTCCAACTCCATTATTTTCCTCTCTGCAAGACTGCTGAGTCCTTATGTCCATGTCTGTGCTGTAATTTTTATTTAGACAGGCAGACAGAACATTAACTAAATGTCTCCTAATGTATTTTAAACAGTTAAACAACAAAACAACCACAATACTTCCATTGTTCTTCCAAAGCGTTCTTCCCATAGTGCTTGGATGTTGCAGATCAGCTTTGGTTTTTATCTTACCTTTTGGTAGTTGAGAAAGAAATTAAATATGCCAGATAAAGGTCTTTGTGATAATGAGAAAAGTTGAACTAGGTAACTCTAAGTTCTTGTTTTATGGATTTTATTATTTTTTTTTATTTTATAGTCCCTATATAATAATACCTCTTAAGTTGTTATATAGAGACTATAGAGCTGGCCAGGTGGCTGGTTCAGTGTGGGTCAGATTTGGAAAGAACTGGCAACATTTTTCTCCAGAGAAAGGAATCCTTTTATTTGTTCGTGTGTGTTAAGTGGGAAGTGCATGACCCCTTCCTTCTGTAAAATTGTTTTGTATTCTACAGCCAAATGACTGCAAAGCTTTATCAGTTATTATTTATACTGCTATCTTTAAGAAAAAAAGCTGTAAAACATTATAATGCTATGAAAATGCTCTCACATTGCCGACAGCATATAAAAATATATTTTTTAAGTTTGTTACCTAAAGACAATACTCATGGATGTAGTCCTGATCCTCCTGTTGTGCTTGTTGATACCACAGGAGCAGTGTTGTCTGTGGTTACCTTACAAACTGGTGCTTTCTTACAGGAGCTTGCAGTGCTCTCTCATCCTGTCTTACTAATGAAGGTGATGTCTTTGTTCAGATCTGTTCTTGTAGATACAGTTGCTAAAACAAGAACTCCACTGTCCATTATGTTTTCTTATTTCATATTGCTGCATCTTCATCTTCTTTGCTCTGTCCTGTTTCCAAGCCTGTTAACTGAGTTCCCAGCTTGTTTGCTGTGTAACTGGACAGGCTCTGAGCAATGTCTTTTTGCACTTAGCATGTTCAGTGGGATGTTTTCCACTTGGAAAGTGGAAGCATAGAATGTGCATGCTTTTTTGGTTGATGTGTTTCTGTGTATGGAGAAATTTTCTTTCCCTGTAGAAAGACTGGATTTTTGATTAGTCACTAGTCCTTTAGATTGAGGTTTGTTATTGCTGACTGAACTCAGTAACTGGAACATGCTGAGCTTCTGTTTACAGTTACTAAAATTGAGAAACCTGCATACTGGCTTGAGAAAATCCATCTCTGTTGGGTGAGACTTTTTCAAGGATTATTTCCTGTTGATGGAGGTCTAAGCACTGATTACAAAGAGGCCTTGGAATCTTTCTTTGAGGGATATTTAGGGCAAACTATTCCTCGTGTAAGACAGATTGCAGACTTGACAGCTATAAAGAACAAGGTCAGACAGAAAAGAACTGAGATACCTCTCAGTTTTTCCAGATGCTGTGAGCCAGATGTGATGTTTCTGCTGGAAAGGGAGAATATAATGTGCTACTGAAAGTAGGTGATTGCTGCCTGCTATATGAACATTTTTGTGTTTAATTAATATGGATTTATTTAAGAGAGTTTTCAAAGATGACTGCTGCATGCTTTGTGATTGCTGGGCAATAACCCCTCAGGAATGGTGTTTGCCTTTTGGTGCTCCTGCTCATGAAGGCTGATTCCTGCATTGTAAATTGTGTATTAAGTTTTAGCTGTGATGACTCTGTGCCATTGGTGTGATTGCACCTTCACCTGGTTCCAGAGCTCTGAGTTAGATAAAGCACTGCTCTGTGGTGTTTTCAGTGACACACCCTGGAAGTTTTAGGGGGCTTGGTTTTTTTTATTCCTATTTCCTCCCTGTTTGAGCTTCAAAGTGTAATCTAGGTCTTATTAAAAGCATTGGATTCTCAAATACTTTTAAGATATTTAGGTATTTACAGCTATCACTGTCCATCCATTCTGCCTTTCAGCTACAGAATCCTCTTTAGAAAGTTATGATTAGGTGAAGAGGAGGATGAGCAGTTAGAATTTACTCTGATTTAAGTGGCTAGTGATGATCACCAAAAAGGGGAGGAAGGAGACAACTTACTGCAAGTATCACAGATGTATTTTAATGCTTTTTCCTGAAACTCTCTGGCAGTTGTTACAGTAAGCTCTGTTTTGAGCTTGCATATGTTTTAAATTAAATATATATAAATAAATGTTCGAAGGACATGTTATCTTTAGTACTTTCTGTTCTGCAGATGAAAAAATCCTAAGCCTTTTGCTGTACATAATTTTAGTGTAACCAAAGAATGCTGAAAACATTAAAAATGAAAACAAAGCCTGAGCTGAAAATTTTACTGTAAATGGAAACTATTGAAAAAATGGGTGAGCTGGCTGCTTGCTGTCAGAACTCCAGTATTTTGGGGAAATCAGATTTCCTTTTCCAAAAAGTTTGGAACTGTCAGAAGTTTCTGATTTCCCAAATAACAGACTCTGTACTTTCATGAATTGCGAGGACCAATTCTTTCTATTAATTTTGTGCTCATACTGAAGTCTTGAGAATGTTTGAGAGAGTGCAAATAGGGACCTGTAATTTGCCATTTGTCCAGTTAAATAATTTTGAGCTCCGCTAAACTGAGAATATGTGCAGGTGTAGGCAGCACTGTTGTCTCTGCTGTCTCATAAATACTTGCTTTTATTTTCTTGTGAAGTAGCTGTTCTATCTGTGATTTTTCTGCTTTCTGTGAGCTACACTGGATGAGGGGAGATTTTCACTGTAGTTTCTATGGTCATTAAAAGGGAAGCTTGTTCATATAAATTATAGGGATGTTGCAGACATTGTGTATCCTGTTTTTCTTATGATCATTGATTGTGTATTGTGTTATTTTGATTAAATAATTCATTTCCTTAGTATGAAAAGAAAAAAGGGCCATTTTCTGTGAATAATCTGGCAACACTGAGCTTATGCATATGTGAATGTAATGGAGATGAAATTCAGGTGGGTGAAATATTCTGCTTATCCCTACAGTAAAGGGATCATTTCCATACATGGAATTTTTAATCATGCCTTATGTAATGGGCTTGTGCATTGGTCTCTGGAGTGAGTGATCCTGCTTGTGATTTACACACCCTTAGAGAACAAGGAAAGCTCCTATGTGGATACTCAGTCTCAGCAGAGGAATGTATCCATAGGAGGGAAAGCAGTGAGCTTGTGTGCTGGTATGTTTACAGAGATTTAAATTAAAACCAGTGAGCTTGTATCCCTCTGCTACTTCCATTGTAGAGCATCAGCCTACAAAGTTTTGTCTTTTTGCCAGAGTGAATGTTAGAATAGTGTTTGTAGAGAAACACTTTTTTTATAAAGATATGCTTTGAAGAAACTGAAGGTGATGAGAACTAAGTCAGATACTTAAACTGATTTCGCTTTTATTTATTTCCCTCTTCCTTAGGCTACAGTTCTGCATGAGTCATTTGTAATGGAATGAAGTTGTGGTTGCCACCATGAGGTTGGGGGTAATGGAGAGGAGACTTTGGAGGAGAGGAATTAATATAAATTTATAAGATATTGCTCGCATAAATAACAAAACAATAGTATTTATACCCTCTTACAGTGCAGTTATCTAGAATAATATACAGTAGTGCTGTATGGACATGCCATTCCACTACACATAGCTGACTTGTTCTTCTGTTTTATCAACCTCGTTCTCGGTGAGCAGCAACGTGTCCAGCAGAATGGCTGATGATGCTTGGATGGGTGAGCTCCTCAGCCTCATTGGGCTCTGGTACATAATGGGGTTAATCCCGTTTCTCATCCCATTCATGACAAAGAGCTTGGAATTTTCTGCCACAGAGCTTCTGAAAGAGATCCTGCTGGAGCGCTGCCGAAGGGCCTTGATAGGCTTTGTGGTCCGATAGTTGCAAGTGATGTACCTGCTGAAAGCCTCCCTAAATGTTTTGTTGAAGAGTGTATATACAAGAGGGTTCACTCCTGAGGATACATACCCTATCCAAACAAATATCTCCAAAAGCTTTTGGAAAATCTCCTTGTTGCAGGAGTTGCAGAGAACTGAGCTGATGTTTGTTATGAAAAATGGGCACCACATCAGCAAGAAAAGAAAAAACACGATCCCCAGAACTTTTGACGCCCTTTGTTCATTGGTTATCGTTTGCATGGACTTCCTCCCAATGGTGGATGTCCTGCAGATAGGCGTGTCACTGGACACAGTCTGGTCCTTTCTGGAGCCATTTAGCATGGCCACCTTTTCTGGTGAGGAGGCAGGTGTTGTGTCACGCTGAAAGACTGTGGACACTGTTGACCAGGTGAAGCGCTGGGGCGGCTTGTTGATCAAATAGGCCTTTTTGCGCAGCACTTGGATTGTCAGGAAATAAGTGACGATCATGATAGCCAGGGGAATGAAGAAAGCAGCCACTGATCCGTACAGAATGAAGTAATGAAAACGATCGGGCGTCAGCCCACACGTGATGTTTGTAGAGTTGCCATTTCCATCCTCAATGCCTCTGATAGGGACGGGAATTGCAATGCCTGTAGGAGAAAAAGCAAGTGCTTCAGCAAAGGGTAATCGCTTGCAATCGCTTCACTGGGCCTGAAGCCTCAGGGTTTCTAAAGAAAGGTAATTCCTGAGCTCTGGAGCAGGCACGGGGTCATGGACTCCACAAGAAGTGTTGTGAGCATCACGTGGGTAATTGGGCAAACAGCGCTTGGTCAGACTTGGCAGGCTGAGCTTTTACAGGGTGCCCTTTCTAAGGAGATTGGGCCTAACTCGTAGTGATTGAGGAAGCAGTATAAAGTTGCCAACTTTTCAAGTGTAAAACACACGAATTGCTTTGACTCTGGTTATTAGAATTGGTATGGCTTTTCCTCCATTGAAATGTGTTTCCCTAATGCCAGCTCTCCTTTTTTTTGTTTTTCCCTCCTCCCCAGAGTAACATTTTCAGTTTTTGAAGAGCAGTTTTGTAAATATATAAATCTTATCTTTCCCTCTTCTATTAACCACATCAAGTGACTGGACACAGACAGCTGATTGTTTTTACCCTGCTTGACTCTTTCATATATACAAGTAGCTAAATAGTTGCCAGAATTATGCAGTGTGTGCTCGAGATGGATTTGTTGTTTAAAGTCTCCTGCATATTTAGGAGTGTTTAAATGAGGCTGGCTAGCTCTGTAATTCACCACTGGTTTAAAAAAAATGTTAGCAGCCTTGTCTTTTAAATGAATTTTTTATAACCACTAAATTACAGTCAGCACTTCATTTGCCAGCAGTCTGACATTACAACAAAAACAACAGGTTCCTTGCTGTCTGGTGAAGGTAATTTGTGCTGTTTTCTGATACCACTTAATGAGATACAGGGATTTACTGTATTCCTCTGCTACTCTGCTTGCTAAAGTTGGTTGAAAGCAGCAAGAACAAAATGGGTTACTCTTCAGCAACTTGATCCCTTTCTTAATTAGAAGCACACCTTCAGATACATCAGGCATTTAAAATGAAGGTTGAGCCAAATTAACCTTTGATTTGGAGAACCTGGCTCAGCTGCAGAGTAGTTTTATAGATAAAAAGAAATTTAAAAGTACAGCGCTGTTTAATGGCAATAAATCACACATTAAAAGGTCAACTTATGAGTGTCTTTTCATGCTAAGTTTTTTTTCGGGGGAAGGGTTGGTGATAGACTAGAGATAGCATCTTTTCTCCTATCATCACAGCTCTTCCAGAATTTTTTTCAACTCAGAAATTTGAGGTTTGCTTCAGCTAAGAAGGTGAATGTACCCATTCTCCTATGCATCACTGGCCTTAATAATGCAGAATAATTTTGTTTGGTCTTGCACACAGAGCATACAGCACTAAGGCTGTCTGGAGCATGCATCAAGTTATTTGAATTAAATGTTTTCACTTCCTTAGTTCATTTAACAGATTCATTTTTTTAAGCATTAAGGACAGCTGAGGTGCCACATGCACATCACAGAGACACTGATATCATAGAAGCTTGTATGTTGGTATAAACTTCATACAAACTGTTCAGGGTTTGTTGTTTTAATTGTTTGGGGATTTTGTTTTGGTTAGACATTAGCCTTTCTATATTCTGTCTTAGCCTTCAATGTTAGCCTGGATGTTACCAGCCATTCATTTATATCTTTGCTATAAATAATTAACCCTTTTGTACTTCCTTTATGTGGCCCAGAATTTTACCAACCTCTATTTAATGCTTAAAATTGTGTTTGGGACAAAATATAGCACCACAGGAAAATGAAATCTTGCTTTCCCAGGAGACATACTATGCATGCAGATTTTTTTTTCTGATTTTTGAACTTTTAGGACTGTGAAGAAGAGTGATGATTAATAATCTGACTCAATCCTTGGCCTTCCTGGTGAGCCTAATAAGGAGCAGTGCTTCAGTCAGATTTTTATGGTGTAGCTGTGTATGATCCAAGAGGTGAACTTTGGCCAGCCTGAGTGTTACGGTCCTCCAATCAACAGTACTTGGCCAAATTTTTCATTTTCTCCACATTTCACCTATTGTTTTGGACATGAGAAGCTTCTGTGTTCCTTTTCCAGTCTCCAGGTCTCACTTACCTATTGAAATGAGCCAAACCACAATGATTTTGATGATTGTTGTAGCCCATGAGTTGTACTGGCTGGCCTGGATTGGCTTTTTTATCGCAATGTAGCGGTCCAGGGAGATGGCACAGAGGTGCATGATGGAAGCTGTGGAGAAGAGGACATCAAGGAACAGCCAGATAGGACACAAGGCAGTTGGTAAAGGCCAGGTATTGTCTGAAAGAGAACAAAAAACTCATTAGAATCTAAGATTTTTGAGAACTTTCAGTGTGTCATTTTCCTGTGGCATCAGTATCTTTAAAAAGTTCATAGAATTACAGGAACTTTGTCACTGCCCCAGACGGGTTCTGGCTTTTATTTTAATTAATTCCTAGCTGCCATGGTTGCTGCCATCATATTCATCAGGTTACTTGTGTACTATAAACCTTTCCCAGTCTTTTTGTCCTTTTGTGGCAAGAACTCTGGATTAAAAAGTTTATAAAAAATGTACCATGATTGTTTGGTTCTTGTGAGCCTGCTGTTAAATGATTATTTTCTGCTTGATAGTCCTGTGATTCAGTGTTATATTAAATGGAGGAGATAATGAGTCATAACAAAATATTCGTTAGTCATTATAGAACCACTATTGAATCTTAGGAATGATATTGAAGAATCTTGTTCACGCATCTTTAAAATGAGTTTGCTGTGTCACTTTACCAGATACACTTGGACACTAATGTGACAGAGTAGGGCTGTTCTGTCTCAGTAATGATTTTATAAAAATTGCATGGTTTTGTGCATGTCCTTTTTCTTTCTTTCCCCAAGAGCCATGGCTTGGATTTTAAGTCTGGCATCCTGTTTCTTAGTTATCTGTCCTTAATATTAATCTTTATACCAACATAGGGTCTGTGAGCTGCACTGTGTCAAGATAAAGGTTTTATAGTGTTCCGATTTCCCAAAGGCGTGTATTTTTGAGAGCTGTGTCTCCCCTATCAATATCTGCAATACCAAATGAACTTTAATGGAACTCTGATTTTTTTTTTTTTAAACTGTTCTGTTTTCACTCAGAATTAGCTTCTATTGCAATCCAGTGTGAGCAGTGTTCACTTTGAGGTGCACTTTAGTGTTGTGTGTCTATAAGGATGTTCTGTAGTCCCAGGGAAGAATGTGACAACATGGAAGATTTTTTTTGTTTCTCATAGTAGAAGTTGATGTACTAAATGTATTTTCCTCCCTTATAAAATTCAGCTGTACTCAATCAGTAAGTACAGTAATAGTATTGCCAGGGAAATCAGTTCTTTGTTGAATGACAATTGGGGGGAAAAATTGCATTTCTAATAAATCAGATTGGTTTTAATTTTCTTGGTCAGCATAAATAGACCTGTGTGCTGAGAACAGGAGCTGGACTTTTGTAATGTTCAGTCTTATCAATGTGGTAACACTGCAGTCATTTCAGATTAAAACATTTTATCACAACATGACTGATAGATGGAAATGATAACAGTGCTGCTTTGACTTGAATTATAAACTCCAGTGGATGGAAAATTTTATGAAGACAAACATAGCAAGTACTTTTCTGCACTCTTACCTGAGCTGGGGAGCCCTTTGTGTTAAACAAAGAGAATGGATGGATGGAGCCCTGAACTGAACCTCAGCCATCCCCAAAGCAGAGGACTCCAGGTGAGGATGACATAGGCAGTGAGGCAGAAGGGAAAGAGGCAGTCTGCTTTCAATTTATTAGCCAGAAAATTTTATTATCTACCATAATTATTTCTGAAAATAGATTATATCATTGAAATTATACTTCAAAAAACTTAGTCTGTCAGGCAGGTATGAGAAAGTTGTAATTAGTAAATTATGAAACATTTACTCATCCTTAATTTTCATGCCTATACTTTTTAGCTGGCAGTAAGGTATGATGCATTTCTGAAACAGTTTTCCTTTAAAAAGAAAAACCAAAATGTATTTGGTCTCATGTAAGCAGCTGTAATTAAAAAAAACACAGTTAAAAGAAGTAACTCATTTGATGGGCTTGAAATGTTTTTGCTCACTCCAGAAAACTGACAGTTTCTTTTGACTTTGTGATGAAGGATTAGTTCAGATAAAACATGAACAATAGAAAGTGTGTTCTACAACTTGAAGGATGGCAGATAACACTGCTGGATTTCAAGTGAGCAGCTAATACTTCTTTTGGATAGTACTTGCATGCCATTCCCTGGACTGTAACTGCTTTGAGTTCTGTGTAAGAAGCCTTTCCATTTTTAGTTAATTTACTGTTTGCAGAAGAAAATACTTTGCAACAAAAGGCCCTTTTGCTTCTTTGAAATAAAGATACATTTAAACAGTGATCTGATACAAAGCAGTCCTGTACACTTTTGCATTTATAAATGCTTTTGTGAATTGACAAGTGCAACTGAACAGAGAAAGCTTTCTATTTCTTTATTATTGTCTAGTTTTGAACTGGGTGCAGAAGGCAGTAGGTTATCACATTAATGACTGTAGCATTATGTCCAGATGTATTTGTGTGTAAGAGATGCTGGGTTTTGTCCAAATAAAATCAAAGTAAAGTTTAAATGCAGTAACTGATAAGAGCTGAAGATTATGGTTATAATTTAAATGAAACAAATAAAACTGATATTTTAAAGTCCAGAAGAGTCACACAGTTATCTAGGATTCGTTCTGTGGTGTATTTTGCTATAACTTAATTTGATTTGTAGGTTACACCTGTATTAGAAGCTTTGTGCTCATTGTTTGAGGCAATGCTCTGGGCTGAGTTCTTGTGCTTTTCTGGTGATGGTGGTGCTGTGTATCACTGTTGGCCTACTCAAATTGTTTAGGAGTAAGGAAATGGAATATTAATTTCCTTTCATGACTCAGAAAGCATGGTGACCTGCTTGGTTGTTGTCCTGCCAAGTAGTGATACAAAGATGTTAGCAGGTCATGCTTAGTTTGGACTGTTCTGATTCTATTACTATAGATCTACATCTGCAGGCCAGACCATTTACAGGGCAGAAATTCCCATTTTTCATGAGAGCTAATAGGGATTGGGTTTTTAAATTTGTTTTTTAAAAAGGCTTTGGTTAACTGACAAAGTTGTCTGCCTGGAAATATGTCTGGTTTCTGCAACTGTCAGGTGGTATAAGTTAAAAAGATATTCCTTCTCCCTACAAACCTTGCCTCAGATCCTCCCAGCACTGCAGCAGTGCTGCTGTTGCAAATTTTGCATATATTGACTCAAAATAAGACAGAATACATGCTTTAAGACTTGTCTTGCACCTTAAGAGAAGTAAGATGAGCTTTTACTGCAACTGTCTACTCTTGATTAATCTTTATTTAAGAAAAGCTTTATTTATAGGAAATACCTTGGAAATGTGTAATCCTTAAAACAAAATACAGTATAGAAGAGCTGCTCTTGCTGTAAGCCAAAATGTTCTTGGAAAGCTTGAGAGAAAGCACTACTTGTGTACATGTGTGAGTATGATTGAGAGAAGTCTTTAAATAAACTTGGAAACCATTTGTTCTTCTGCTGTAAGGGCTGCAGAATTGTGTTACCTGTAAAGGGCTTTGTTGTTGTTGTTATATAATGATGCTTTTGTTGAGATGGAAATGGATATTTTCAGTCACCAGCTCCTTTAAGCCTAAGCTTCAATTTTCACACTGGTGTGAGTGAGTAGCTGTGTGTGGGCTGTTCACCCTCATGGCAGTACTTGGCTCTCTGGGCTGCCAAGGCCTGGTGTCTGCAGGCTGTTCTCTAGGTTTTTTTTAATTTAACCAAAGTTTTTTTTTCAGTTAAGCTTACTTTCTGATGAACCCTTGTTTTCTTACTTATCTTTAGATTTGAGATTTTGGAAAGTAATCCTCAATTCAAGTCTTCTCTGGCAGTTTGCAAAAGCAAGAAGGGAAAATGCATTGTGGTTCATAATCAGTAATGGGGGAAGATTAGGACTGGTTGCTTGTGATGATTAAAATAATGGTTTGCCACCTAGGATGATCAGCATTACTTTCTGATTTTAAGTGGACAGTTATTTCAAGGAGAGAATGTATTTCAAAAGCTGGTACACGTGTTGTCTTCAAGTAGCCCATTGCCCACCAAGCTCTGGACATCAGACTTCTTCCTGCTGCAGGCTTTGCAAATCTCAAGTTAGTTTCTTAATTTCACTATTCAATGAATTTCAATAGTTTTGAGTGTTAGAAATATGGGTAACTGTTTTGAAAGCCAGATTTCAGAGCATGAAGTTATCTCCTAGTGGGCCCTTCTTGGTTTTTTTTAAGAAATGAGAAGAATTTAGCAAGCTATAAAAGCTATGAAATGTTTATATGTTCTGACACTTACACCCCTAAATTAAAATTGCTATGTATGCTTGTAAGATTTTGGTTGCTCTGCTGAGAATAAATCATATGCTGCTCATGGCATTACACCTGCAAATGAGTTTACATATTCATTTATTTACTTATTTTTAGTAGGGGCAGCTCTTTATTATAGACACAGTCCATTAATGAAGATTTTTTTGTGAATGTTCTGTCAGGGTGTGGAGCTGATGTCTGTAGCAGGTTTTGATTTTAAACACATTAGTTTGTACAGTCAGATATTAATGTGACTGCACTTTAGTTCACACCTTTTCCTTCAAATCTTCTCCACATAATTAGATACCAATCCCAAATCGGAAGCATAATATTTGTACTCTGTATCTAGAAGCTGCACTCAGCTCTTTCATTATTATGGCAACATTCCTGTGTGGAGGTGCCAGGAGGCTGGATTTAATTTGCTGTCTGGCTGTCAATGGCTATTCTTTGGTCAAGTAGTTATCTGGCTAATGTAGCTTCAAGATTTAGACTTGTTATGTATTTAATATCTGTTCTGTCTTCATTCCAGTAACTTCTCATGTCTTGCTCATGCTTTGAACTTCTATAAAACACCTCAGCATCTTCTCCCCATTGGTGAAGAGGCAAAGCAGTGTTTCTGGTTGGCTGCCAAAGAGAGACTTGTATGAAAGAAATTTCAGTTTTAATCACTGTTGTGTGGAAGGCGGGTTGTAGTCTTAATTAATTATAACTGATTTTACTACTTTCTGGTAAATTTCTTGCACCATGAAAGACGTTTTTGTCTGACTTTTGAATTAAGATTCCTAGCAGGCTTTAAACTGTTGTAACCAGGGTTTAGCAGTGAATTAATTGAGAGATTAAGAAGCAATAGAGTCCTTATGAGGTTAAAAGGGAAATATTTGTTAGTCTAGCAGAATGAAAATAATAATCAAAAAATCCCAAACAAGAAAACTTCATCACTTCCAAAAACCTACTCCACAAAATCCAGAATTTGCCTTCCCTTTATACTGATTGCTAGTCAATACTTTTTATGGCTAGTAGCTTTATTGTTGTTAGTAATGAGACCTTTGGCAGGCACTAAGCAGTTGCAGCATCCATGTGTAAGTGTGGAGGTGCATATCTGCTTCTTGCCTCCCACACACATGCACATACATGACACACCTGTTTTCTCTGTAAGTACTGGCTTTTTGAATTAGAAATCACTGTGTCAGTTACATTCAGTTTTCTTTTTAGAAACTGTTGCTTGAAAAAAAATCCCTATCCTATGAACTTAACACTGAATTCTGACTTTCCTCCCATTCACCCTTCTCTTTAGGGAGAAGTCTGTAACACACAGAAATTCTCAAGGCATTTAATGAATAAACACATTTGTGATACCAGTTATCTATAGCAAACAGAAGCTACTGATGGCCTTTTGGAAATAAAGTTTACGATTGTGTTTTCTTGTTGCTCAGGCAACTCTTAGAGCCTAGCCTAGAAAAAATGAACTCCTTCATCCTTTCTTAAGACCCAGTGTAACTTAAAGGTAATTATATAGATTTTTAGATTTATTGAAAAACTTATCTCACTGATTTTTTTTTTCCATTTATGATATGAAAAAAAACAATTTAAAATGTATTCTTGAAGAAAATTTTAGCTGTAAAAGAGAGACTTTTCCATGGAATTGCCTCTAATTAGTTGTCAGAAACAGTATCTGAAATAAAACTGGGTGTGAGAGAATGGAAAAATCATGCTTGTTCTATAAGGACTAACAAGAAAGAAAACATGACATCCAATGTTTGTTCATGTGAAAAGGACCTATTTTATTTCATATGAAGCAGACTAAATGAAAAATACGTGTCTCAAACATTAGGTGCATGGATTGAGACTTCCTTGGCTTGACAGATGGTTTAATTGTGATGATTTATGAACCTGTGGCTTTCCCCAAGGTGGGAGAAAATCAGTTTCTCTAAAACCAGTACTGGTAAAGTTTGTTGTTACTGATGATGCCAGGGACCAAGACTGACTGACCATGTAATTATATGACTGCTCATGGAGTCAATACTCAGGTAAAATCAGGTGCATTACTCATAGAAAGTCCAAAACCTGTTCAGTGTACTGACAGATACCTAACCTTAATTTCAAGTTTTTTAAGGGAATGCTACCTGCAATTAGTGTAATATAGTACAACAAATCCTATTATTGTGCTGATGTTGTTAAAAATGATATTACACTGTGCAAAATGTAATTCCCTGTGCTTCGTCTGCTGTTTGAATATTTTTAAGTCTTTGATGATTTTTGAATGGTTTGTTTCAAAGGAAAGAATATTCACATAGTTGTACTTCCCATAAAGACATTAGACTGTATTGAGGTGAGAGGGAGAGAATATTTAGCAGCCTTCAACCAAGTGATTTTTAAAACCGCAGTGCTGGAAAACAAACAACTTTTCTGTTTAAATTAGACCTCCCAAAATTGTACTCTGTATGCAAACCTGGTGAAACAAACATGCTGCACTTACCAAATAATATTATGAGAAGGGCAATTGGCATCACAAACAGACCCACGAGCAAATCTGCCACCGCCAAGGACGTCAGAAAGTAGTTGGTAGCATATTGCAACTTTTTCTCCAGGGACACCGCCAGAATGACAAGAATGTTCCCCCCAATGGTGGGGATTATCAACAGGAAGATCAGCAGCGCTGCCCAGTGCACTTTGTTTCCTTGTTCCTCACTTGGGTAGTCCTGCTTGAGTGCTCCTGTTACTGAGAAAGGTAACAAAGATCCATTGCCAGCTCCAGATCCGTTCAAGGGCTGTAAAGGATGGGACATTTTTGTGTGCAGTGGAATGCCTTCAGGAGCTGTATCTTGTGCAGGAGTTGCGTACGGTGTAAGAGTTCTCTGTTCCTCTCTGGTCCAGGATGGTCCTGAAGAAAGGCCAGCATGGTCAGTATAGTGAACTGGTCATCTGCTATTTTGAGATGCTATAACCATGTCCGAGCTGGTATCCAATTTTTTTATTCTCTGCGTTGCTGGACGCAGAAGAGTTTTAAAAATGAAAGTCCTGTCTTGTGTCCATCTCTCGTTGGTAGGGTTCAGGGATCTGGTCTCCCCTTTATAGCGACGTTCAGATTTCAGAAGATTATAAGGAAAAAATCAGTAGCTGTCAAAAATAAGCAGTGCATTAGCTTCTTCCTTTTTTTTTTCCCTACAGCAGTTAAGAGTGATAGATGAATCTGAATGCGAAACGATTCCCTTAAGGTGCAGTCTATGTAGATTTGCTCCTTCTGAGTACAAACTGATGCAGAGGCAGATGCTCGAGTTGTGTATGTGCAACTCCTCCTCTCCCGAGTGTCTAGTCTCCAGCAGCATGTGCGTAGGCAGACAGCAGTTCCCATATTTCCCCTTATTAAGAATCCTATTTCTCCTCAGAGGGTAACCCCAAAAATATCTTCAGAAATTATGTATGAGGTTTCCGTTTTAATCTCAGCACTTCCTAATTTATCAGGTGAGGGTCAGGAAGCTGCAGACAATAAAACACTGCTGACAGTCTCAAGGGGAGCTAGAGATTTATCGAACTGAGACATCTAAATTTGCCCATTACTTGAAGGGGTGGGGGTGAGTAAAACGCTTGTTTTTGTAATCTGAGCAAGGCTTTTATTAAGCACAGCCCGTTCTCTCCCTCTGTCTTTCTTTCTCTGTCAATCTGCTAAAGACTTCAGGCTTGCATTTCCCCCTTTGAGCAGAGACTCAAACATCTATCCTGGCATTAAACTGAACAAATGCTCATTTACTGAGAAGATTTGATGTGTTGCAGTTTTCAGGTGAAGAAAGCCTTACCTCTTTCTCTTGCATTTTAGTAGAGTTCACTTTGCATCCGGGAGGATCCTTTATAATTTTCTTTTTCATCATACGTTGAAAGTTGAGATTTTTTACTACTTTCTTGAAAGCAAGTTGTTAATTTGCTTTTGGCTTTTATAATATTTCTGAAGCTTGTCTCTTTGTGTGCTTTTTTTTAAGCACATTTCTCCTATCACAAAGATTAAGAATTTCTCTTTTGGGAAAACTGTATTTCTTCTTATCCAGGCATTTTCTCCAACTCTGAAATGAAGGAGAATAATAATTCTTACCACATGTAAAAAAAAAGGATAGAAATAAGGTTGTGTTCTCTTTTTCTGTCCTTTAACTTCCATTCTTTGTTGATTCTACTTAGGTAATCAGCAGAATCTGTGTGCAGCTCTCTCTTTGTTCATGAGCAAAGCTCGCAGTTTGCTGCTCCCCTTGGTCGTTGATGGACTCCTTCCAGAGTATCCAGCTCGAGTGTTTGAAAAGCAGGGAAGAGAGTGGGTGGGGGCTTTGGCTGGAAATGAGACAGAGAGGGTTAATTGATTCACTGCTCCAGCACTATCATGTGTGCTCCCTGTCGCTGTATCAGGACGTGCAGGTCCTGGAAATGACCCTTCACACTACAACAGCATTCTGACTCTGTGCACTGTAGCGTGTCTGTCTGTCTGTCTGTCTGTCTGTCTGCTGCTTGCTCTCTGGCCTTTCTTGCTCACTTGCTTTCTGGACGCAAGCACAGTTAACCCTAAAAAGTTCTGCAGCCCTGTGAGCACTCCAGTTTTTTTCTTTCCTAACTTCATAAAAGTATTGCCTAGCACAATTGTTTTAAGTGTGTGCTCTGTTACTTTAAAACTTTCCTTCTGCAGCTGCTTTTTATTATCCTGAGTGTTCTCTTTTGTTACCTTCCAACTTTCAGTCAGATGTGTGTATAGCCTCATCATCATCATACAGTTCTGCATTAAAATGGAAATAGAGTTCACTTCCAAGGACATTAGCTGCAAAATTGTGTAATAAGTCCTTGAGCAAAGGCCAGAAGAGACCATGAGATCACGGTCTGACCCTCTGTATGACTCCAGCCATTACATTCCATGAATTGCTAGTGCTCACCAGCCTTCAGATGGAAATCAGGTCCTCAGTAAACTGTGCATCAATTTATATATTTCATTAAAAAAAGAAAAAAATTTGTCTCTAGGATACAGGTAATGTGTGGCCAAAGAGAGAAGGCTGCTATGAGAAACCAACAGAAATACTTTTAGTGTATTCAGATCGTACCATAGAATTTTTAGTAGTTTTCACTTGTTCCTTATTTTTCCTGTTTAAAGGTAACTGTCAATAAGATTCCATGCTGTATTCATTTACAATTGAGTGTCGATTTCTTTATTTATCAGAAAAGTATATGTTACAAAAATAAGATTAATCCAGCTGAAGTAATACTGCTTCCTTATCCCTATTGTCACTACTGACAGTACTGAGAGAGCAGAGCACATGAAAACATATAAAAAGTGGAAATTGAGACAGGACAATACCTTATTTGGCTAATGAACATTTGGATTCAATTTTTCTTAAGCTCCACTATGTCTAATCAGCTTCTGGTTTATATTTTATAAATCTTGAAGGATATCCTGCCGTTAATCTAGCTGTACTTGAAGTTTTTACTGCAGTTTGTTCTGATGAAAGCTAATGAATATATTTATATCTAATGGAAAAGGAAATTATTTTTAAAATGTGGATAAAACCGATTATCTTGGGAATTTGCAGAAGATGATACAAGTTTAGTGGTATGTTGGTCTGTAAGGATTTTTATCTCTTTGGTGCATTGTTTAATTTCTGAGACATGAAAAATATACTTGCCCTTTGTGATGTTTTCTGAACTTTACCAGGTTTGAATTGTTTGAGAAACATCCCCCTCTATATCTGTTACAGACCTGCAGCAGGCTCTTCACTGTATTTTCTGGCCAGGCTTTTTGTCCTGGCCCCTGTCCTGCCCCCATGTCCAGCTCTTCTCCTGTGTTAATGATGGTGAACCTTAAATCTTGCTAACCCCACTCCTGGTCCACATTAAACAGAATATTTGAACAGTACATAGATATTACTTTTATTTCCCATCCCTTGCTGTTACTTCTGTTTTCAAATTGCCAGTGCTATTTTATAGAGCCACGACTCCATCAGATATGAGCTGTCTCTGGTGAGTGCTGTTCAGTCAGTACATATCCCTCAAGTTCACTTGCTGTGCTGTACATGAGATAGTTGCAGGAAATTCCTGGTATGGGAATAGCTGGGATCATTTTTCTCCAGAGAGAGAGAGAGATGGGGTGTTTAGTCTACACTGAATATATCAGTTTGTTGCATTTTTCTCGGCAGGTTGTCTGTTTTCTATATATTTCCCTTTCTGTTGCACACCCCCTCCTTCAGAAATGACCACAAACTGTGCAAAATCTGCATTTCTCCTTTGTTGACTCATTCATGGATGAAATGAAACTCCTGTTAACCTTTTTTTTTTCTTTTTTTTCTTTAATTGCCACTGCACCACTGAAACAACTTGTGGAAATAGTTCTGTATAAAATGATTAATTCATGACCAATAGTTTAAAAAAGTTATAAATATTTAGAATCTTTTGAAATATGATTGGGGACACTTAATGAGGAATTTAGAAGATATATTTGACATTATTCTTCAATTCTCTGACATTTCATTTTTCAATGAGTTGTATAGCCCTTAAATATTTAGACTAAAAAGTAAGTGCATGTTAGTGATGCTTCAGATGCTTCCATTTTTAGTCTCAGTCATGAGACCAGAGTGATGGATTTTTTTCAGTATTCTGTATATTTACATACTGATGCTACCATATATATATATGTGGGGGCTTTAATGTTTAAAATTTGCTGAAATTAAAAGAAAAATGGCTGCAATGCATTAACCTTGAAGACGTGCAGCTTACAGGATTGGAGATAAAGTACTCAAAGGATGTGGTTTTAACTGGTCTGTGATCTAAGACTTTTGAAGTGGAATAAGCTCCAAGATATGGCAGTCTGAGTTTTTGGTTTATCTTGTTTCATGTCTCATGGTGAAAAAAGATTACAGTGGATGGTTCAGAGCCAATGTACCTGTGATCCTCAAAAAGGCTCTTGCAGGCAAAGCCAGCTAGGACTGTGATATCTGCAGATGTTGCAATTGTAAAGACCTTTAGAAAAAAAAACAGTTTAGGTCAACACCATGGATAGAAATGGAATCTGTGTCCAGCTGACCTAGGTCGCTTTTTTTCATATTAGCCTTTGTTAACAGTCAATATCCTGGGTTTTATTCTGGTAATTTTTGCACAGAAGGCTGAAGAAAAAATTTCTTTCATCTTTCTTTGGAAGTAATGAAAAATTCAAAATTATTTTTGGTTTCTCAGAAATTCTAGGCTTAGCTGATACTTACAAGCTAAGTATTAGATTTTTATGGAGAGAATATGACATTTATATATGTATAAATATCACTTATATTTATATCCTAGAAATGAACAGCTTCAGGAAGGAGTTCAGAGTTGAGGATAAGGCAATTGGGCAGGAGTCAGGCAGCTCCTCTGTGTTTTCCCTGGTTCTAGTTTCTGGGAAGATTCAAAATCCATAGTGTAGAGTGTTTGTTTCTTGCAGAGGTTTCAACCATTTGGTGAGTAAGACTAATAAAATGCCAGCTGTTATGTTTTACTGAGAATCTCTTATTGCTGTCCTGGTGCATCTTTACTTTTCTTTATGATTTTGTTTGACTTCTGAAACAAACCAAACTGGATCTTGGAGGAAGTCCTTCATCTGTGGCCCATTTATCACAACAGTAAAACTTATCCTGATGTCGGGTGGAAACAAAACTGTAGCTGACTACACTGTTGAAGTCCCATGGAAGAAACTTGAGATTTTTGGCTTCTTTATTAGTTTTGTTTCCTGGTAACAGAACAAAGTTGAAGCTGTTTATGGTATTGGGTTTTTTTGTGTACAGGTCTGTGTTCACTGACGTCTGTGGTTTCATGGCTTATGTAGGAGCAGCTGAACAATTTTCAGATGAAAATGGAGGAAATAATTGGGTCATTCTTTTGTCATCATTTTGCTGTTGTAGTAAAGTGTAATTGCAAAAGCAAACTGCTTGAGTAAAACCAGTGTTAGGAGAAAAGGAAGGAACCAGTGCATTAAAGATAATTTGGTTTTCAAAAATAGACATTGCCTATCTTTCTAAGATACACAGCTCATGCCTTAGGCTTCAATGTAGGAATTTTAAGATGAAATTACTGGACTGTGTTATGGGAAGGTCATGCTAGAGGATTATGGTACATTGCTTCTGTCCTCAAAATATATTAAATCTACTCTAGGCTTAGAATTTTTACTGTGACTTTAAAGAGGAGAGGAAAAATTTGTGTCTGGAGATAAAACTTCCACCCATTGAATCTCCAAATGTTATTCTGGTATTTCATGTGATGCTATTTTCTGTGTTTAACTTGCAGTAATGACAGATATCTGTATTAGTACTGAGTAGGAGTAGCGAGATGCTGAGTGTGAGTTGTGACAAATCATTTCTCTTTTTTAGTAGTGTTATTAAGATTTCCCACACTCTTTATTATTTCTCTCCATCTCTCACCAGAGGTTTCTCCTCTAACCACATTGATTCAGCCATCACAGTCAACAGAGTGCTGGAGGTCTCCGGCAGGGAGCCAGAAGAGTGGACTTGGTTTGGGAGCCTGTGTAGGGCTTGGTACCAGTGAAGCAGAAATTTCCTCCATCAGCAGGAGGACTGCCCCTCTGGATTGTGCTGAATGTCACATCAGCAGCTCAAGGGGCTGTGCTCTCAGTGAAGGGCCAGGGGAAGCAGAACGTGGTCATGTTTTAAACATAGTCCCAGCTGGACTACCAGATGGAAATAATACCATGGGGGCACAATTGCAGCCTGTGACTGCTTATGTGGGCTTTGTAACTTTTTTTTTGATCACTTGACAGAATTGTTTTGGATTTTATAAATTTTATGGAGTGTGGGTTTAGGTTTATATGGGCTGACCTTTGGCATCACTGTGTAGAACTTTGTAAAATATCTCAGCAATAAAGGAATAAGCAAATGTTAATGCTTAAACATTGATGCCAACAGTGCTCTTGTGCACTGAGGTCCTGTTCCTCTGATACACACTTTTGCAAGACTTCCCACTTTTTGATCTACCTTCTAGATCTCTGTTAAGTGTGAAGACACTTTTTGAAGGTTATGGTTTTAAGAAAACTCAGGAAAGTGCTGAGACCCATTAAGTTGCTGCAACTCCTAAAGTGGATTTATGCAAGGCCTTCTGTCAAAATGTTTTATGGATAGCTTTGAGATAAAAGTATTTCAAATAATGGCCACAAATAATTTAAATCTGGCCAAGAATTCCAAAATCAATTAGTATACATTAATCCTGATTTGGCTGATTGAACTGTGTTAGAACTTCTGAGCCTGCAGACACAAACATGTGTCCAAGTTAATGATTCTATAAAATCCAGCTTTCTGAATAGGAATTTAATGAATAATGCTTCAGAGTGCATAACCACATCTTTTCCAGAAAGTGTTTTTCTCTTCTTTGGCTCATAATGTCTGTTTAACATTATCTGAAGTAAAGCAAACACAAAGGTGTTAAGGGTCTTTGTGCAAGAGCTGAAGTCTCCTGTGCAGCTGAATGCTTGGCCTCATTTATTATAGGATTTGTGTCTCCTGGTCTCCACATCAGCTCATTTTTAAAAAAACATTGTCAGCATCTAAGCTGTTACTTGAGCAGGAGACTGATAGGTAGTTTTAAATGTCTTTTAGTTTGTCATCTTCACTCTAGGGCACGACAGAATTGTTCTGTTACCCAGCTTTTCTCCCTTTCTTAACATTTGTCATCATGGCTGCATCTTAGAGGCAGCAGTTTCCAGCAGCTTTGTGTTCCCTTCTCCCTTGTGGGTTTTTTGGGACTTTTTTTCTGCTATTGAAGGCTGGGGGGTTGTAAGGTGGTGATGGTAGATGGATTCCATGTGGATGCTTGGGGAAGACTCAGATGGAAGTGGTGGGTGGGAGGAAGATGTGGCTGCTTGCTGCCATTACTGCTGAGGCATTGAGCAGCCTCTGAAGCCTGAGTGCCTTTGGGTCTCTTCAGCAGTGCTGGGGGATGACTGGAGCCTGTGTGGTGGTGCTGTGATCAGCTGGAGTAGGAGAGAGGAGTGCAAAGAGGAGTTCAGGACTAGGTGTCAGAGAAGACTGTAAAAGTGTTGAGATGGGAATAGGTGGAGTAGAAATGGGCTGATTGTGTAGGATATAACTGAAGTATGAGTGTGTCATTATATGAACGTGTCTCTGTCGCCTGCCACAATGAAAAAACAAAATTAACTAGATTATTGCTTAAAGTCTTTTTTATTACTGTTTTCTATGATTCAGCTATTCATTTAAATAAAACCCATGCTGGAGTATATTCTATAATGGTTTTTCTCTCTCTTGAGCTGTTGAGTGCTTTGACAGGCAATGATGCTGTAATTCCTGTGTACAAACAGGTACTGCTGCCAACCTCCATCCTTCAGTGTAGCAAATGTAAGAAAGGAAGTTAAAACTAGGGTGCTCTTGGGTTCTTCCTAGGTACATTTTAGTCTGAAATCAGTTTATAGCAGTAGTAAATGGCTTGCAAGACTGGTTATAGGATTCTGAATGTGACAATTAAAATGCTAGTCTGGGCTGCAAGATACAGAGAGATGGCATGAAGAGCCAGCCAGATGATGTTCACTCTATAAAGTGATACAATGAAATCACTATTTGCAGTTTTACATCTTTTACATTCTTCATGAGTGTGTATTTACCAACTGCATCACTCTTGTGTTCATCATGCCATGAGACTCGATATGCTGAAATTGGCAGTGTTTGATACTGAATTGTGTGGCATCAAAATTAAAGGAGGGATAGATATGACCATGAAGACAGGAAGGAAATCAATATATTAACACCTGTGAGTTCTGCACTACTTCAGAAATGCTCACTATTTACAAAGCTATTTGCATTAGCAACATATGCTTCTGGCTGTGAGAAATTAAGGCTTTCTTTCATCTTCCAGTACTGGACTGGTGGTTTTGTTGCTGTAGTGACCAGCAGGACACTGGTTTCTAGCTGGCAAGGCATAGACCATATACACCCATTTCAGATCTCTTAAAAGGCAGCAACAGTCCCAGCATGACACTGTAAGGAGGCAGCAGGAGACATTGCTCATAAACTGATTGGAAGTGTGGGTTGTATCAGCATTTCCTCCTGTGCTGTGATTTACAGCAGTAGGTGGGGTGAGGAGGAGTTGGCAGAAGCCATGATTGCAAAAGGGAGTTTGGGACCTACCAACCTTGAAGGTTGATTGAATACTGAAGGTGAATTTTGTGTCTACTGTGGAGAAATTTAGTACTGTGTGTCTCGTGGAGGGTAAACCTCTGCTAGTGGAAAGCCTGTCAAAAAAGCATGATTTCTGGAGATAAAGACCTCAGCCTCAATAGATATATCATTCTTCTGAGTGATCTTTTAAAGGCAGAAAATAAGCACTAAGGAAGACTTCAGTAGTAGGAACTGTGTGTGATTATCTGCAGTGATAGGGAAGTTTATTAATTTGTTTATTAATCTGTTATCTTAGCCCATTGTTCCTCCCCTCTGGTTAAGTTTTGAGAAATGAAAAAATATACAGTGTGGAAGAGCAATTTGAAATTTCCAGGTATGGAGTGAAGTCACCATATTTTGAAGCACAGTACCATATTTTGAAGAACACTAATAATAAACAATATTCTTTTTTTGCCTTTCTCTAGGACTCCAGAGCAGTGTCCGAGCGTGGTTTCTTTGCTGTCAGAGAGTTACAATCCCCATGTGCGTTATGGGGCTGCCATGGCTTTGGGGATCTGCTGTGCAGGCACTGGAAACAAGGTGAGGGACACAAAGAAGCATCTGTGGCCCAAATGTTCCTGCTCCTTCCAGCCACAGACACATTTGTGTGCAAACATCACACATACAGATGGATTTCTCACACATGTACACTAGCAGCCAGCTGGAGTACAGCACTACTTTAAATTCTTTAACTTTTCTGGGCATAGAGTGTCTTTTCCTGCTTGTACAGAATTAGAATGTTGTTATACATTACTGCCACATTCTAGGAATTTTGTCTTCAAAACTTTCCTTAGAGTTTTCTTACTGTCAAGTTGCCACTGAACTTTAAATGTATGTTCAGTACTCCAAAATCAATACTCCTGTGCCCTTGGAGTGCCAGCAGGTGTTTTGCTTAACTTCTTGCTCTCTTCATCTTTCCTGTGATACATGATTCATGGAAGATCTATGTGATAAAGCCAAATGCAAAGAAATTTAATTAAATTTAATATAGTTTTAGGAGTGTAATTAACAACCAGTACATTTTATTCTCACTTTGTAAGTATCAGTGAAGGTTAATTCTGATGGATGGTAACAGACCTGTTATAGTAGGATTCCTGCTTCTGCTGTGGGAAGTGAGCACTCACTGGAAAAAGCAGCAAGTAAACTTGGGAATAAGCTCCCTCTGCTTCTCCCACATGTGTATATTAATCTGTAGTGGTACAGAATTGCAATTTCAGAACAGGTGCACCCACAAAGTAATCTGTCATGCTTCTGAGTCTTTGATAAATCTCTTGCTCATCTGTCTCATCTCTTCCTGTATTTAAACGCTTGCTCTGTGACTCTTGTGTGAGCGCTCCCAAGTGTCACTTGTGCTGCCAAAAAGCACAGAATGCTGACGTGCACTGCCTGCCATCTTTAGCAGCTAAAGCATGCAGATTTGAAAGCAAATCTGAGAGTCCTATTTTTATCCAGGTCTCTTTATTCTCAAGTGGAAGGTGGAATCAAGGAGTTAGTTATTTTTAACCTGCTGCATCTGACAAGTTAATTTAAGTGGAAATGCTTTTAGTTGCAAGAATGAGTCTTGTTTTATTTCCAGATACATTGTGTGGTGACCTAAACCATCTGATTACACAGAGACATGTCTTCCAGAGCTTCTATTAGTAGGTTTTGAAGGCCCAAATAGATTCAGTTTTGGAGTTCAGCTTTTTGTCATAGGGAGTGTTTCATCCACGGTACTGAATGCTTGCCAAAGAGTGAATGAGTCACCTTCAGGTGAAGAAACACAGCCCCCACCATAGCTCAAGAGCAAAAGCAAAAGCAGTCTTAGTGAAGGCATGACGTTATTTTAGATGTGGTTCTTTGAAATAATGTTCTGTATAAAATGAACTTGTTTTTAAATGCCTTACCCTAATGGAAGTAACATCAAGAGGGGTCGGAACTGGGAGTCTCTTGCACTCTGCACTCAGCTGCATTTGCTCATATCCTCAGTTTAAGTATGGACAGAAGGGCACTCTGAACAAAGATTATTGTTAGAACCTGTAGCATTTAGCATCATTTAAGTAAAATATAAGGCCAAGAATTTGGAATGTAATGTGATGAACGCATCTGTTGCTTATACCTGTTATTTAGTTGTTGCCCTATTTCTGCAGGTAGATCTTTTTCCATCCATCCATCACTTGTTTTTAGTGTTTATTTTCTTTTTCTTCACAATTTTTAGATTAAAATCTACAGAAATACAGATTTCTTCTTCATTTGCCAAGAACAGGCAAAACACTTTTTAAAGTGTATCTGACAGCATCAATCTGTTAAACTTCCATTGGAGAACTGAATCCTGGCATACTAAAAATAGTAGTACTAACTCTATGACTCTGTGTTTCTTCATTTCTTTTAGGAAGCAATTAATTTACTTGAGCCAATGACAAATGATCCCGTGAACTACGTGCGTCAAGGAGCTCTCATTGCATCTGCCCTTATCATGATCCAGCAGACTGAGATCACCTGCCCAAAGGTAGTGTGTCACACCTCACATCCCAGCCTCTTAGGTGGGAAAATTGTCTTGGATGCCAAACCTTTAGTGCTTGGCACTGCATGTAAGCACTGGCAAGAGACTGCACATGTTTTGTAAAGAGCCAGAGCTGAATGTACAGTGGGAAGCTCCTGCTGGGATCAGAGCATGTGCTCTGAGTGATGGGAACATGCCTGATGGATGGCAGCATTCTAACCCTGGGCACCACAAGAATAAATGCTTTTCCTTAAAAGGTCTCAAGGCATCTTGTAATGATAGGAAAGTGACTGTAAAGACATTTGTTTTGATGACAGTAAGCTTAGTTTTGGATGTGGTGAACATGCAGAGAGGTCTTGTTAGAACAGTGTTTCCTTTGTAGTTAGTCTTATATTTTTCAGGTAAAACAACTTCAGAACTGTCAGAACTGGCTTAGTGACTTTATAACAAATGCCCCATATTTTAATGGAGTTTTCTGCTCATAAGGCCAAAAGGGTTGCATATGTGTTTAGCTTTTAAAAGTAGGTTCCCTGTAAATGTGTGACAGGTGATGATATGCAAACATTTGTACAGACTAAAAGTCCACATTAGGAGAAGCTCTGAGGTTCCACATTTCACCTGCTCTGGTGAGTGCTGTGGCAGAGCAGTGGCTGGTACTTTGCTGCTCATCTGCTGCATATTGGTTGCTTTTATTTAGAAATTGAACTGTGAAAAAAACAGACACTTTTTAACTGCATTTAGATGAGAAGAAGGAAAAAAGCCTCTGTCCATTGGAAAATTTTACTTGGAAAAGTCAGAGAAGGAAATCTACAGATGCAGGTGTTTGGGTATTTCTAAGTCACGGAACATGAAAATTTGCTGGCAGACAATTTGTTCCTTCAAATTATTAAAAAAAAAAGAACAACATTAGTTTTCACTGAGCAGAATCTGGGAATGTTTATATTATCAGAATTGTAGTTCAAGTGGATAAGCCAAGAATAGTAGTTCACTTGAATAAGCCAGTGGAGAACACTAGAATTCTGTTGGATCCCCTTGTCTTCCAAGATATGAAGTTTCTGTAATGTGAAGTTGAATTATCTCTCTGTGGAAAGAAATTGTTTTTTATTGTTAGTTCCTTGGGCAGATGATTGGAATACCTGACTTCAATATAGGAGATCAGGTTTAATCATTCTGTGTTGCTGTAACACTGGATGAATTGTACAGCTCCTCTGTGCCTCAGTTTCCCACCTGAAAGAATTAAGGATGATATTTTTTAATAGGAAATGACATTATGAGAATCGATTCATTTTAGTTTGCAAAGCACCCTGAATCAGTCAGCCATCCTAAAACAGGGATCACTTGCTGAGTCTGCCTGTTGGAGTTTCTGGCTTTTTGAGATGATAGGTGAAAGACTCTGTTTGTCCTAAGGAAAAATATAAGTAGGAAAATAGCTAGTGAAAACACAGATTATTTGAGGTGGATAATAAGGCAGATCTCTTTTCCCAAAGAGGCCTGGAAACCTTGACTTCCAAGTCATGTGTGATACCTCTGCTTGATAAAAGGGTGGTTAAAATAGTTGGCCAGCAAATACAGGATGAAATGTATGGTTTGGGAATCAGTGGCTTGTTTAAAAATGGGGCCAGAAACATCTTGATGCCAAATTGTTGCCCAATATAGATACAGAAGGCAATTCATTGTCTAATTAAAGAAGCACTACAGATATTAAAAAACAAGCAGAAACAATATTCCAGATTACAAAATAATAAATATTACCTGAAACATTGTGCCAAATCAGGAACTAAACACAGAATTTACCAATTTTGCTATGTATAAATACCCCAAAAGTTTGTTATAACCATTGTTTCTTGCTCAAAAGTAAAGTATTTTGAAGGATATGCTTCCAATTAAGTTATTTATTATCCATGGGAAAGTTTTTGTGGAACTCTCTGCCAGTCTGAAAAAAATATTACTTAACTCTGATGTGAAAGGGTGGAGTTCAGAAAAGGAGCCATTTTTGGGTTGCTGGGACATGTTTTGAGCTGATCAGATTCCTGAGTGACACACTGGACACTGTGCCAGAGGGTCTGACTTGATGGATGTGGGTGTTTGCATTGCTGAATAAGCACCTAGGAAGAGGAGTGTGATGGTTTTTGTATCCCACAAGCTGTACAGTCTTGATGGGGTTCCAAAGAAGCTAAATTTTATGTATCATCATCTCACTGCTTCTAAATACTTGGTGATGCTTTGCATGTGAGAACTGAAGATTTTAACAAAGACTGTGTCATAGAGCCTGGCCAGCTTCCTGTCACTGCTGCTCAGTTTTGCTTCTTCTGGGATTAATATAATTTTTTTTTTCATATATATATATTTTTAGTTAACTTATTATTAGTGAGCTTTGGGTTAGAAATACTTTTAATTCTCTGCTGAACATTTGGGGTGAAGATGGTAGCAAACAATCTTCTTTAAATAGCTCAGGATTGTTTCGGGAATAAAATGCTGTCAGAGTTTTGAAAGCTGAGCATTGCAATGCCAAAATGCCAGGAATAAACAGAGATTTAAGAATCAAAGTATTTTGGTTTAAAAAAAGCCATTTTTATTTTGAGAAAAGGGTAGATGTATGCCTTTGAATTAATTTAATTGTGATCTTCCCTTTGTGTTTGTCCTCCTCTTTGTTATGCTCAATCTTTATTTAAATGAATAATTCAAAGAATTTAAATTTTAATAAAGAGTTTAAAGAAAGGATTGTGAAAGAATTGTAATTACATGAACTCTTTGAACTTGCAAGTTGCTTAAGGGCCAGAAAGGGACAGCAGGTGTTGAGTAAAGGTGATTTGATCTCTTTGGAGTTGAAACAATTCCTCCATGTGCAGCCAACATGATTTTTCCTGACCTCTGCTGATAGATTTAAGAACCATATTAGTGCCAGATATAAAATATTAACAAGTTCATTTTGTGAAATGGAATCCTAAATTACAGATATGATGAGGTCATCATAACAGAAATCAATGACAACTTCATTATGTGTTTGTGACCTGCAGCGCAATTAAGTCAGCACTTTTGGAGACAAACTACATGTCAGACTACTTGAAAAAGTAAATTCAATTCCTAGTTTTGTGTTAGGATAGTCATCTTGGCAAAATGAGAAAATAAGAAACAAGGTCAAGCCTTTTCCTTCAGACATAATTGCCTTTTTCTCCATCTTCCTTCAGTCATATTAGCCTATTGTCTTTAAGATGTGAAGAAACCAGGACCAGATTGCTGTTGGGATTTTTTTTTCCCTCATTTAGATGAAATACTTGGTCTTGCTAGGGTGCAAAAATGATTTTGCAATATTCTGGTAGCACCTTTACTTTATGAAAGCCTGCTACTGTGAGATGCTTCTGCACACCCCTTCAAGAAAGCAAGTGTATGCAGAACAACTTCATCTTTTGAAGAAGATAGATACAACATGCAAACAGTTAAAAACTATTTTATTAGATTTTATTAATGCTTTTGTTCTTAAGAGCTTGCATTTGCCAGAAGCCAGAAGCATCATGCACATCACTTGCCAATGTTTCCTGTAATTAACTGTTTATAAAATCTTGTTCTTGACTATCTCCTGGGCTTCATGTGCATGACTATTGAGTGGTGGAGGGAGAAGTGGTAAACAGCCTGATAAATGACAGCCCTTTGTGGTAGGAAATAATGCAGAATCGTTCTCATATCTCCAAGTCTCTGTTGTTTCCTTGCTGTTTCCAAGGTTCTGTGTTTGGCTTCATTTGAACTCAGTGCCATGTCATTTTGGCCAGCACTGATTATCAGGATGGGGTGTGTGTTTTGTTAGAAAGATGAAATGAGTCATTGCCTATATTTTAGTGTTCCTACTGGAAGTTGCCCAAATAAATTTCTTGGTAGCATTTCCAAATGCTGTAGAATTTTTGAAGTGCGTGAAGATTTCAAGGGAAAAACAAAGCTTCATAGCATATTAAATAAACTTACACAGTAGTTTGAGTTGTGCTTGTTGCTGTGGTTTGAAGGAAAAATAACAGCAGATAAAAGGGCTTTACTAGACAAACTCTGACAGGTTTTGTTTCAGCAGCTTAAGAAATATCTGGCTGTTGACATCTTGCTCCGTTTAGTAGGAGGTGAGTGCCCCAGCACCTTCTCCCAAGAGATGGAGCATTGGCTCCTTGTGAGGTTAATACCTTCCTGAACTGCTGCAGCCAGAGCTGCCAAAGCAGGCTTTCCCTTGCAGCAAGGAATGTTTTCAGCTGGGACCTGATCCAGTCAAAATTCCCATTCCTGTGAAGCATTTGCTTTGTAGGAACAGCCTGAACAAGCATGTGGGCTATTATGCATTTAAATGTTGAGACCTTTCGTCTCAATCCTTTAGTCTGGGTTTGCCTGGTCCCTAAGGCTGAGCAGGATAATCTCTCATCCTTTCACAGAACAATTTTGCTTCCATTGACTTTAAGCTCTGGAAAGGGCACTCTTACTTAGTGCATTTTCCAGGCCATGGCTCACAGTGCACAGATATGCAGAATGTATATGACCACAGAATGCTCTTGAGATGGAATTACATATTTTGTATCTTTATAATGGCATAAGGACTGTTTCTTACTGCAGCTGTTCAGTGCTTGCTCATCGAATGCCTGCTCTCAGCTGATCTGCTGTAACCTCTCCCTGTCACCTGGAGAGGTGGCAGTTGATGTGCTCAGGTTGAGCAGCCATGTTTCTGTCCTTGGTTCCTTGCAGTTGCAAGTGTCTCAGACACCTCACTGCCCTGCACAGGGTCCTGATGCCAGAGCTGGCAGGTTCTTGGTGGGCTTGTTGCCCAGATGTTCTGTTCATGTGCTCTGGACTAATGTACACGTGTGTAGGAGCTGAGGAAGGTGTATCAGGGAAGAGGTGCTTGCAGGGGCAGTGCACCATGACCAGGGAGGTGGATGATTTCCCTCTCTAGCCCTGTCACCTTCCCAAGGGAGATGTTCCTGCTCTCTGGTCCAAGGGCTGCTCCGTCAGAATTCAGACACCAGTGTGAACATCAGCACTTCTGCTGAATGTCTTCTCACTCCACCCAGGGCTTAGTTCTCTGAAGATTTGATTACAGTGTAAATTCTGATTACAGTCCAGCAAATGAACTTTGTAACATCTGTCTGTTTTTATAAATATTCCAAATCCAGAAGCTAAACCCAGAGTCAAGGGAATGATGTGCTCTAAACAGAGGCACTGGAATTCTGCTGCTCACTTCAACAGACAAATAGTTTCACACATTGCCTCTGTCTCCCAGTGTGTCTGTTCCAAATAATACCTGAAGGCTTTGGTTCACCAGGTCTGCATGTGGTTGCCTTTGAGGCCCTGTTCCAGGCTGCAAATGCAAACTGAGGTGTTTTTCCAGTGTACAAAGAGGTCAGATGTAAGAAGCAAACCATTTACATTGAACATGTAAACCTCAGTGTAAGATTTTATAAATAAAAATCGTTAGAGTTTGAAAAAGCATAAATGGAGTGAAGCAAGAGCAGAGTTTGGTTTGTATACCAAGAATAAACCCTGCATTGTGTGTGCAGTATCTCCCTGCTGCACATCTGTCTGTGTGGCTGCCCTGTAATTTATGTTGCTCCTTTTTCTTAGTTTTAATAATTGCAAATTCACCTTCTTTGGGGGACTAATAACTAAAACCATTTTAATGCAAAAAGGAATTGGTGAGTAGAGAACTAATATTAGCACACAAATCGTTGGACTTAGCTGGAAAAATGGAAATAGCTGCTGTTTTCCCCTGACAGTTCTAATAAATGCATCCTGCTCTACCAGAGAATAGTTTTGTTCAGCTTTGCTGCTGTTTAAAAATGCTTGGTTGCCCTGGTGCTTCATGGTAGTGAGACTGTCCATTGGTGTGAAAACATTTATTTTAATGCAGTCCTATTTAGCAGGACAACTTGCTTATATGAATATTAATATCTTCTGATATCACAAAGTGGCTTAATGAGATAAGATGCCATCAGTGCTGAATGAGCTGAGCTGACAAGTATCACTGGGTTACTGGCTGAAAGAGTGAAGGCAGGAAAGATGTCACCTAGAGAGTGTCTGTTCATTTGGACACCCATGTTTTAAGTGGTGTGGTGAGTTACCCTGCATTGAAAACTCTTGCAGAAAGTGTGCTTTTACTCTGAAGTGTCACTGGGTGTGCAGGGCTGCCAAGCAGTGCTGCAGCTCTTGGGTATAGTGTTCATGGGTTGGAGAGATAGTGCTTTCGTTTTTTTTAGTGCTCTGTCTTTTGTTTCCACCCCAGATATTGGACATAATCTCTCAAAGGTCTGGTCTCAACTTCTTCCTGCCTCTGGTCAAAAATTCACATGTGAAATGCTCTGCTAGCATTGCCTGGGCTGCAGGATTACCTCTGGCTCTGATGTGCTTTCACAGGGGATTCTGATCTTGTGCCTTGCTGAGAAACCCCTGCAGAGTGATTTATCCCCTCAGACAGCTCTTCATTCTGTTTCAATATTTATTTTTTACCTTGATGAATCCCAGTTCAACGAAATGTTATTCTCAGCACAGTTCTCATGTCACTGACTCAGTTGTGTGAATGGATGTTTTTTCACAGGTATGAAAGCTTTCTGCAGAGCTTTGAGAATTCCCCAAGCAGGCCACATGTGGTGGGAGTGATGCCTGAAGGCTGTTCCTGCTGCTCTGTGCTGGCCACCCTTGGCACAGCTCTGGAGCTCAGAGTGTCCTGATGTCCTCCAATGTCAGTCACCAAGGAAAATAGAATATTTCTTGCTACAAGCACATCCCAGTGACACTCTAGAGATTCTCAGGGTATTTCTATAAGGTTTTCAAAATGTAGTTTGAAAATGCACGTCCATCCTGAATATTTTAAAATCAGTATATGGGTATCTTCAAATGGAGAAAATCTCTGTAATTAGTTATTAATGGGGTGACTTGTAACACCAGTGACTAAAGCTGTTGAAAATGCAAATGTCATTGTAGGGTGCAGAAACTGAAGATGCTTCCATTAAAGATGGACTATTTGACTTCTGCAGTCAGTTTTATAATCTCTCTCTCTTTTTTTTTCCTTTTTATTGTTTTTAACCAGGTCAGCCAGTTCAGGCAGCTCTATTCCAAAGTGATCAATGATAAGCATGATGACGTTATGGCCAAGTTTGGAGCAATCCTGGCACAAGGCATTTTGGATGCAGGTAATTCCCCAAACATTTAAAGCTGACAAAATTTCTTAAACTTGTTTGGTTGCAATACTGTAACAGCAAATTTCCTTTGGGAGATGAAGTGTTGGTTTTATGCCTGTCATGTCATAGTAGCAAGAAATCTCAGTTTTCAAGGAATTTTAGCTAATTAAAGATATAAACCCTGTTTTGTAGTTTCAGCTTGTATCAGCATGTTTCTGTTAGGAGACACTCAGTGCAGTCATTGGGGCAGAATTCATGTCCAGAAGTCTGGACAAATACAATATTTTTTCTCTAAGTCTGTCTTGTCATCCTGAATGTTGATTGATTATAGCATGATAGGTTGCTTCTTTATTTTTGTAAATGATCACCTGCTCCAGAAATTAAGAAATTATGTGGTATGCAGTCTTCATATTTTTCTTTTTCTGTTAAAATGTTACATAACCAGTTTTTAAAATCATATATAAGTTTTATATTTATGTCTTTAATACCTAGTTTTTACTACTTTCATGATTATTAAAAGAGGTTGTACAAAGGAGGAAGCACAGTTAACTGCATCAGTGTTTTTTCAGAAGACCCAATTTCACAGACTACTGCTACTTTTTTCTAGCAAAGAAGACATCAATTCATGAATATTAATGACTAAATGTTGAGACAGGAATAGGACTCTCTAAAGCCATCAGCATTTCACAAGGGCTGAGTTGCAGGGCCTATTAAGGAAAGTTTCTGTAAGCAAAGAGGACAGACAATGTTTTGAATTTTTCCTTTTGCTGAGGAAAAGGAAAAATTCAAAGACAGTTGTACAGTGCTGTCTGTCAGTGGCAACTCTTTTGCAAGTTTCCAAACACAATTTCTGCCATCTGGTCTCTTGTGCTGAGGCCTTCTCTTGTCATGCACTTCCTTATCCCCTGTAATAAGCAGATATAAGCTGGTTTTTCCTCTGGTACTCTTGAGATCAAGATTAGTCCTGAAGTCCATAAGCAAAGGAATTTGTGCTGTGGCTCAGGCACAGCACCCTGCAGTGTGGGTACAGTGTATGAAATCTCTGCATCTCCAGGCTGTGTGGAGGGAGAGAAGAACGTGGTGCTGCCAGCATTTACCTACATGGAAGCAGGTTTAAAAAGCTTTCCTGGTGGCCATGTGCCTGTCAGGCTGCTCTGTCACAAATGACCAGGCCTGCTCAGAAACAGGCACCACCTTCGTGTTCCCTGGGTGCCCCTCCTGGAGCTCAGACTGAGAAATGTTCTTGGCGTGAGACTCTCAGAATAATTTTGGTTATTCCCATACTCATACTCGGCTGCTGGAAGGACAGAGCCTCACTGGCTCTGGGATTTTTCTCTCAACAGTACAGACCTGTTTTGAATTCTAACCCTTAAGATTAAATCATAAAATACAACTAAAACCTTATTGGCTTTCTGTGTCACCCATGTATTGTATAATGACTTGGAGACCAGAAATGTCCTGTTTCAATAAACTTTATGGGAACTTTAACCCCCTTTTTTATTGGTGACAGACTCAGGGAAGGCTGTGAACTCCTTTTCTTAACCTATTGCCACTTTCATTAGAGCCTCCTAAAAGAACAAATTATTTTTATCCTTCATATACAACTGGAAGTGCTTATCTGAAACAATGAGTTGTAGAATTTAATTATCACTACCAGAAAGAAAATATTCTTTGTGTTATCTGCCACAGTTGAGGCAATTGAATTCAGTTTTTTGTTTTTTCCTTTTTTTGTGGGGCGAAAAGTCCGATTCTCTTCCAATGACAGGGTTTAATTAAAAATGCAAGATTTCCAGTGTATGACTGGGAAATGAGCTGGAGGTGAGATTTTTGCTCTGACAATGAGGCAGCCACTTAGGCTGGTAGTTTAATGGAAGGAGTGGGGTACCTTGGGAGCAGTGAAGTGGAAATGAAGAATTTGGTCATTGCCTAATTGATAAGCCCCAGCAGTAACATTTTTACTTTAATAAAATAATAAAAAATAAACACTACATTTAACTTAATGCTTGGGGTTTTCCCCCAAACCCCCCTTGCCCCAGTGGCAGTGTGAATTCTGGGAGATGGACCTTATAATACTACCCAAGGATCCCTGAAATTTTTTCTTTAGTGTTTCTTGAAAATTTTTTTCCAGGCCTCATGTCACAGCTTTTATTCATTCAACCAAAGATCTGGAATGTCTTCCCTTCCAGGCAGTCAGGGCTGCTATTTAATCATGAAGATAAATCACAATTGTGCAGTATTATGTCTCCCCACCTTTCCTGCTCGCTGAAAAATCCTGGGAGTGAGGGTGGACTGTTTGTGGGTATAAAACAACAGAAAGAAGTAGCATGACAGCATCTTCTGAATATTGAATCTGTTGCTCATTCAGGAAATTCCAGAGATTAGATAATTATAGGTTTTATCTGAATTATAGGTTAAAATTCTGAAAATAAAAGTACAAAAGTTTGATAAAGTCCAGTTAAGCAGCATTCCCTGGGCTGCTTGATTCAGAATATCTGCTGATAAGCAGGGCCTGGCCCTTACTCAGTGATGCAGTAAAATAAAATTCAAAGTGAAAATGGGGGAGAAAACATTTGAGTGTGCAGTGCATGTTTAAGGATAGCACAAGACCTTAGGCAGTCCCTCCACAGTGCTGTGGCAAATTCAGGTGAAAGGGCAAGAGATTTCTATCAGAGAAAATACTAAGCAGCAGAGCAGACCTGGCAGTAGAAAAAGACAAGACCATATCTTTGTCTTTCTTCAAAAACATAGCGGGAAGGAGTTTTCCTGTCAAACAGCAGGAGATTTATTGCTACCACAAAAGGAAGAGGAAGGAGATAGAATGTAGGCAGAGCATCCTACAGGAGGGCATCGAAATGTCCCACCTTCCACTGCCTCCCCTGGGACTAGCCCTGACAGATACCCAAGATGAAAATACTGCTTCAGTCAGGGCTTTCATTAGTTTTGGCAGAAAGAGAGAATTCTGTTTGTCTTTAAAACTCAGCTCTGTTGCTCTCTGGCCTTGCTGAGGTAGCTATTTGTGTGAGGCTGGGAAAAGCTGCTCCAGTTTGGGATTTTCAGATGCAAAGTGGCCTGACTTTGCAACGAGTGGGTGTTGGTATTTTAACAAAGTTAACGCCCCTGCACCAAGTCTTGTCAGCAGTAATGGACTTGCCTGGTGCCCTCTTCAACTCAATGCACTGTGTTCATCAGCAGGCAGAAGATCAGATTAACACTTTCTCACTCTGTCTGCAAGTCCAGTCTATCAATTTTGTTTCTAGCTAGGTATTTCTGCACTACATCAACATACGGAGTTGTTTGGGTCTCTGCTTTGCAAGTACAAATCTAAGACTTGGTTGTCTGGCAGAGATGTAATTTTGCTGCAAAGGTTGCAGGCTCTTGTCTCTGCACAGCTTAGATTGCTAATGTCTAGAAACAACTTCTGAAGTTGCTGTTTACATTTTTTTCCTACTGAGATGGTGTAGGATAAAGAGCTAGGCATATTTCTTCTGAATAACTGATAGTTCAGGGAGGCAGTCACAGAGAGAAAAGTTTCTATATGCTCTATAGGCTGTACATGTACTGTGTTCCACCTGAGCCTTGTCTTGGGGACTATTTATATGCCGTGTTTTGCCTTTTTCTCCCTCTCTCACTGCCTGTACTTTTGTCTAACCTGTATCCTGGCAAAATGAACATGGCAGAAGGGCTGTATTCCCTGATTGTGCTTGGGTACTGTAGAGCAGTGTGGTCACTGTGCTGTCCATCTGTTTCACTGAGTAAGCTGAGCTCACAGTAAAGGAGGGACGTGTGTTCCAGAGGAGGAAACTGGCAGCATTGTGGCCTGGCTTGCCCTGTGCAGCCCTTTGGCAGCAGCTGTTGGAGATGCCTTGCTCAGGGCTCTTTGTGGAGTACCCAGGAATGAATAATTCACTGACTTTCATGATTCCTTACAGGGGGCCATAACGTAACCATTTCACTGCAGTCGAGGACAGGACATACTCACATGCCTTCTGTGGTGGGAGTTTTGGTCTTCACCCAGTTTTGGTTCTGGTTCCCTCTGTCACACTTTTTGTCACTGGCGTTCACCCCAACCTGTGTCATCGGCCTTAACAAGGATCTTAAGGTACGTAACAAGAAGAGACTGAAAAGTTGCTTGGAATATTTAAGTGGTCTGCTGGGCATGTTTATGGATTTGTTGGTTTTCTTTGCATGTTTCCAATTTGTTTGTGCCAGAAAAGGTAGAAGGAGTCTGAAAAACAGGCTTAAATTGCAGAGCTGGTGGTGGGAATGGGCACAAGAAAAATGTAGAGAGCAGACTGATCTCTTTACTTCAAAGTAGCTTAAAAAGAAAGGAACTCTATTTAGATTATTTGGGCAGAGGCCACCCCATTATCACTCTTGAAGGTCAGGGTTATATTTTTTTAAAGTGTGTTGCCCCCCCCGGCCTCCCAGAAAAATTATGTGATGTTCTCTCCTAGGAAAGCTAGCAGTGGGAAAAGAGGATTTGTTTGGATTCCTTGGGGAGTAAACATTAAACTGAGCAGCCATGGGTACTGCACTGTTCTTGTGCATCTGTTCTTCCAGCTATCAGCTGTGGTACAGCCCCTGTAAGCTGTGTGCCATGCTGACTCTCCTGTGCTGAAGAACTAAGTTGGGAAGTTCCACAAAATAGCTTCTGGATGTGGCAGCTTGGGGGTCTTTAAGGACTGGGAGTGGCTATCAAATGATGCTTTTTATCCTTGCTTAAGTAGTTAAGAGTAGGAGAATGTGTGACACTGGTAACTCACCCCCAAATGTACAGTCCTTTGGCAGGAAGGGAATGTCAGTGCTTGGTTTGCCCTCGCGTGCATTGACAGAGCAGATCTTCACTCAGATCTTAAACCAATTTTGTGTTAATACACACAAACACAGCAACAACATCAAAACCACAAAAGCTTTGAAGCAATGAAAACAAAATGTGGTGAGAATAGGATGGAGTATATGGAGAGGGCTAGGAGAGCTTGCCAGAGTCAAATTATAGAATAATTAAATAACATTGTTCTACTTGAACTGCTGCCACTGATAACAGTTTCTCAGCTTCCGGAGAGGGAGAAGGGGAAGCCTGTATTCTTTAGAGGATCTGTGTTTGTCTCTGCTGGAAGGAAAATGAAGCTAAAGTGATTATTCTGCTGTGGATTTTTCTCCTGCTTTTCTAGTTTCTAATATTGTTTTAACTCTTTGTCTTAGATGCCAAAAGTCCAGTACAAGTCCAACTGTAAGCCGTCCACATTTGCCTACCCTCCACCTCTGGAGGTACCAAAGGAAAAGGAGAAAGAAAAGGTATTTGAACTGGCTTTCTGTGTAGAGACTAACTCCTTCTCCCTCCTAGTATAAACATTGACTTTGGTGGTACTATCTAAAGACCAAAGGAAAAATTGGCAGGTACAGTAGTCTCTGAAAGAGAATTCTAGTTAAATTTTCCTGCTGTGCCTGGGACTGCTGCTGATTGTGGCATACAAGTGCTTTGCTACTGAATTGCTGCAGCCTCCCTTGTCTGAAGTGGTCAAGCAGAAGTATAGAATAAAGACCTGCTTTCCATGCCCTACCAACTTGTATGTGCAGCACCCAGCACAGCAGAGTTTGTGACTTGAGCTCCAAAATGCTGCTCCAGTGCAACCACTGAGAATATTAGAAGGGACACTTCTCAAATAGTCCCATATGGAAGGAGCAGTGGGCCCATGTGCTAGAATAATAGCTGTCAGCTCCATGGATTGCAAAAAGGTAATTGTGGCACTGAGAATATCTCAGTATTGAAAAGGAGAATATGAGCCCTGTGGGGTCACAAGTGGGACAATAGTGAAAGCAATTTGTCTCCTGGCACAGGATGGTAAAAGCTGTTGAGCAGAGCACAGCAGTGGGAGACCTCAGGCATGTCATGCTGATGAATGACATGGTATGAAAACTGTAAAATATTTTACCAGAATTGAATGCTGGACAGGACAGATTTCCAAGCCACCAAGGAATCCAGAAATTAACTCTGATGAAAGGCAAAGCTCACTGCTTATAGCTGTTTTCTTGCCTTTGAATAGGATGTGAATTGGACAAATCTTTTCTTTTTACACTTCCCTGGCCAAAAGTTAAAGTGTGCCAAGAGCCCAGATTTATTCTCACCAGCAGGGAGCTGTTGCTCCCTGACCCTCTCAGAAAGTTGCTGCCATTTGTTCCCAAAAGACTCCAGCCTGGGAGGCTGAAACTCAGTATACAGTCACTGAATTGGGTCACACTGAATGCCTCATCTGTTGCCATATCCAGGTTTCCACTGCTGTGCTGTCCATCACTGCAAAAGCCAAGAAGAAGGAAAAGGAAAAGGAGAAAGAGAAGAAGGAAGAGGAAAAGATGGAAGTGGTGAGTGAACACATGGAAACTTAAATGTCTTGTTCCCCACCTTATAAATGTGGAAGGTGTGTCATCTAAGTTGACACTCACTTGTCTCTGTCCTCTTGCCACCTGTGTTATGAGCAAAGCACTGCCACTCCTTGCTGCAGACACTGGTCAGCATCTTTACTCTGTGTGTGCACTGTTAAAAGCAAGACTTGCTGTTAATTGTGAATCTTTTATTTCTGAGAAATAAATCTTCCTCAGTGTTGTTAAGTAACTGACTTCCTTAAAGGCAAAAGCTTGTTTTGACAAAGTTTATATACCTTTAACTGCATGAAGCTTATGGGTATTATTTCATTACCTGCTGGTTTTAGACTCAGAGGAGTTTTATCTCTTATCCATGTAATTTTCTTACTAATGCAGAAAAACTCTTAGTAATTTCTTGTCCTTTGGATCTCTGACCTTTCAAAAAGAAGTGTTGTAGCAGTTGCTTGATTGCATCTAATTCACCTTGAGAGCACTGAAGAGTTTAAACTTTCTGATTTTTCACGTGCTTAACCTCCTATTCTGAAATGTTCACTTTTTTGGCAGCAGTCTTTTATGTGCTTTGCCCATCTATCAAAATGCCAAACACACAGAATTTATCCACACCCAGCTCAGAACCAGCTGAGGTCTGAGCACAAGTTCCATATGCTGCTCAGTAGTTATGGTGATTGCTTTGATCCTCTGATGATTTCTTTCAGCTGATAGACCTGACCCTGGAAGTTTTCATCCTCATATGTGAATAATGTGTCATCCTGGAGCAAGCTGAGTAATGGAGAAATGAATTTTTGGTGGTTGCTGTAATTTGGAAAACATATGGCAGTACTGACAAGAGACCCTTTCTTTTGTGCCCTGTTCATAAATGCAAATATTCAAAGAACAACTGTAAGCTGAAAGTGCATTGTGAACCCATTGAATTCTTTAGGTTTCAAAGACCTCTTAGTCCAACTTAACCCCAGCAATGCCAAGGTCCCCACCAAACTATGCCCCAGAGTGCCACATCTACACATCTTTCAAATACCACCAGAGATGGTGACTCCATCACTCCCCTGGGCAGCCTCTTCAAGTGCTTGACAACCTTTATGAAGAAGAAATTTTTTCTAATATCCAACCTAAACCTCCCCTTGCACAACTTGAGGTCATCTCCTCCTGTCCTGTGTCTTGTTACCTGGGGAGAATGACCCCCACTTATCTCCAGCCCCTCTCAGGGAGCTCTAGAGAGTGATAAAATCCCCACTGAGCCTCCTTTTCTCCAGGCTGAGCCCCTCCAGCTCCCTCAGCTGCTCCTCACAGGACTTGTGCTCCAGACGCTTCCCCAGCTCTGTTGTCCTTTTCTGGACAAACTCCAGACCCTCAATCTTGTAGGGAGGGGCCCAAAACTGAACACAGGGTTTGAGGTGTGACCTCTCCAGTCTCAAGTACAGGGGACAGTCACTGCCCTGGCCCTGCTGTCCACACTACTGCTGACACAACCCACACTGCCATTGACTTTCTTTGCCACCTGAGCACACCCTGCCTCATGTCCAGTCACTGCCAACCAGCACACCCAGGTCCTTTCCCTTTTGGCCTCTTTAATTTAAATTTTAGTCTAACAAACCTCACACATATGGCATAAAATCAAATGTCTGTGTAAAATAACCTTCCTAGACCTACATAGGTATGGACACATTGTAGGCATTGAATGTCATGAAGCTGGCCCAGAAAATTAGTCATCTCATGCAAGCAGGGTATAATCTCTGGATTTTGGGTTTTTTTTTCCTTTGTCAAGTTTCCTTGTCACTAAACATTGCCTTTTCTTTGAATTATTCTTACAGTTCTATCTAGTAGCAAAATGTACTGAACGGATGCATATTTCTTCTAAAATTACTACAACCTACATTTAAGTGCAGGTGTTAAGAGGAAGCAGTATATTAGAAGGGGTGCACATGTTGTGTTCATGTGTGTGTCCAGATTTTTGAGAAATTTCTTTGATTGAATCTAGCAGAAAAGCAAGGACAGTAAACAGGGAGCTTGCTGCCACCTGCTGTGTTTGAGTGTTTTGCCATTGTCCCAATGTTTTAGAGGTATCACTGATTTCCTGTATTCCTCTTGTATGACTAGTAATCCATAGCTTCCAAGGGATCTGCTCAGCAATGAGCAGTTGCTGTGCCAGAGAAAATCCTGTCTGCTGTTACAGGATGTGCCATGCATTTAGTGGTGTTCCCAATAGTTACCTATTGGTTGTTCTCATCTTTTCTGCATTTTGTTTTTGGTTTGCTACTCAAATGTTTCTGAGCAAGATGGAAAAAATGACCCACCTTTTTAAGTATGTAAAGGATGCTGGTTTTTTCCTTCTGCTTTTTGCCTTCAGCTGCTGAGTCATTGGTAAGGGAGGGATTCACTGTAATTCCCTAGTGAGTTGCTAAGGTCAAGTGATTTTGGATGAACTGCTGTCACTACCATTAGTGTGAAATGTCAGTGACAGCTTTAGAGCTGCAAAAATACAAGGGCAGCTTTTGGCAATTTCCATATGCTCAGTAGTGATATTAAAGAATCTTCACTTGTGAATGAGTTTACAGAGAATGTAGGAGAAGGGGAAAGCAGAGGTTAAACTGTTCCACTGCTACCTCTCTCTGGACTTGCTTTCATCTGCAGCTCAGAGTGAGGCTTTGCCTTGTTGAGATCACTTAGATCCATGTAGCATTTTCTGTGCTGATAGATAAATATTAGTGTGTTCCTCAGCAAAAGAATGGCTTCTCACCACACTTTGGAATTGCTGCCTGACTGTACCTTACCCTGCTGAACTGTGAAAGGTTAGAGATTACTGCTAAAATCATGCTGATCTTCTCCCTCCACAGGATGAGAATGAAAAGAAGGATGAAAAAGAAAAGAAAAAAGAGCCTGAACCCAACTTCCAGCTTTTGGACAACCCTGCCAGAGTCATGCCTGCTCAGCTCAAAGTTCTCACTATGACAGAGAGCTGCCGGTACCAGCCTTTCAAACCAGTAAGTGTCACCTTGCCAATCCATGTGCTTGGCAGAGGAGTATTCCCAGTGCTGGACTTGTGTGTAAGGGCTCAGTTCTGTGTGTACATGAGAACTCACAGCTGGTGCAGCACTGGAAAGTGTTACAGAGATTTGCAGCTTTGCTGCTGTCATATTTCCTTTTTTAATGTCCCTCTCCAAATGATCACATGCAGTTCGAGCTGAGGGAAAGTCAGAGCTGCTGCAAACCTTTTCACTATGCTAATGGTGCTTTAATTTTCTTTCTTCTTGTACCTGTGTCAAATGTGCAGCCTGAAAACCAATCAGACATAGTCTGTGTAATAATAACATTGCTAGGAACGTAAAGGCTGAGCCATGATCTTTAAAATAGGCTGAGAAGTTGCACAGGTTCATTGTCAAAGCAGTGAAACACATTAGGACTTGTGCTGGAGCTTTGTAACCCTGCAGTGGGATTTGTACCTAAATGGAGGGGTTTTCTCATTGAATATATTTCCTATTGAATTACATCTGGCCTTAAAAAAGTGCCTTCAGGTCCTGTAAACATAAAGAGAGCATATGATTGTCAGGTGGAGAATGAAGATCTTTTAGCACTCAGCCCAAGGGGTAACAAACTTCTCTGTGAGATGCTCAGATATATTGCAAATCTGGTAAGCTGGCTGCTGAACTGTAAATCTCCAGAGTCCAAGTCTTCTGCCCTGTATTTTTGTTCAGGAAATAACATGCTTGACTTAACCCCATTTCCAGGATTAAGCATGGGAAAATGGTGTTCAGTAGTAGTAATAATTTTCTCTGGAAAATAGTAATGTTTTTAATAAATGGATTTCCTGGAATTCCATCAGCACATTGGAATTCTCTGTGCACTGTTGCCTTTTGAAACATCTCCTTTAGCAAAGCAGTGGAAGGTATTTTCAGTTTCTACCCTTTGAAACGAAATGACCCAACTACTGTTTGGATTGGGAAGATCTGCTGTGTGTTCCAGTGTGTCCTCTCACTGAAATGTGGACATACACAGCAGTTTGCTTCAGTTTCAAAAGAAGCAGAATCCTTGGGGAGGGAGTTCAGTTTCCTGCCTTAAAGCCCCATAAATAGTTTTTGAAGAGAACAGAACAGTGAAGTTTTTGCTGGGATTAGGGTGTGTAACCAAGCTCTTGGAATGGAGCTGTTCTGGACCTTTGCTTTGCCTTGGGGAATGACAGAGTAAAAGACCTCTTTGAAATTCTGTTTATAGCCCAAAATCCTGCTGTGGCCAAAGCCCTGGTCCCAGCCAGGCATGACACAGCACTGCCTCTTTGCACCTTATGTTTCACTCCCAGCTTCAGCCTGCCAAGTTGTTTGGTTGTAATCTTAGTAATTAATTCCCCTTTGTTTTTGTGAGGTTCTGCTAATAGGATTCCTCACTGCAGAAGCTGGTGATCAGATTAGTCTCTGTTTCAAAGAATCTCCTGGGAGAGAGCTACACAGAGAGGCTTCACTAAGCATTGTAAACCTGAAAAGATGAGCCTTATAAAGCAATTACAGTTCAATTAGTTTTCATGTGGAAAGCTTCAGACTGGGAATGGGGTAAAGCTGTGAATCCAGATGTCACTTTCTATTGAACTGAGACCCAGATGGAAGAAATATAAAAAGTAGCCTGGATAGACTCTGCCTGTACTATGCCCTTTCAGACAGAGATCCAGGTGAGTATTTCTCTCTGAAACTCATTCCAGCTGAGGAGGAGTCTCATATGGCCTAGGATACACGGTCACCACAAACACTCCACTATGAGGCAGAGGCAAGCAGCTCTGAATGCTCTTGGCACTTGTCTTGCAGCTTTCCATTGGAGGCATCATCATCCTGAAGGACACCAGTGAGGATATGGAGGAGCTGGTTGAACCTGTGGCAGCTCATGGGCCGAAGATCGAGGAAGAGGAGCAAGAACCTGAACCACCAGAGCCCTTTGAGTACATTGATGATTAAGACCTGAGGTACAGTGTAGTATGCAGTGTCACTTTTTTAAATCTCAATGAAGGAAAAGCCTCTTTGTTCCAACTGAAGCACTCTTGGTTTCGTTTTATGACAGCTTCTGTGTCAGATTTAGAAATATGCTGTGTCCTAATTGTAAGAGTTTGTTGGCTTAGAAATCCACAAGTTCACTCTTTTGGGTCAGGCCTGACCCAGTTGTACTGGATCTGCTCTCTAATCTGGCAGGTTTAACTGCTCTTGAGTAGAGCCTGGCTGGGCAGAGAGCAGTGCAGGGGTCACTGGGACTAGTCAGCTCCTGAAAGAAGGTCCCAGAGGGACAAGTAATTTACATAACAAAACTGTCATCTACTTGACCTCAGGGTGCCAGGATTTGTCAAAACAGAACTACTGTTCTGCTTCCTGGAGTTGCCTCCTCTTCCCAGCAGTTCTTAGCAGAATTTAAAGGCACTTCAGTCGTGGGCTCTGTGATGCTTTCTGAGCCCAACATAAAGATAGTAGGAGGCTTGTTTCAGGAAATAAATGGTGCAGTTCTCAGGTTCCTTGGATAAAGTGCCTGAATGGATGTGCAAGTTTTTTACTGAGAGGCAGAAATCCAGTTGCTTTATTTCCAAATATGGTCTGGCATGTCTCAGGGCTCCCAGGAGCAGAGATTATGCACTTGAATTGGTGTATGGGCAGGAAAACAAACTCCTTGCTAAAAACTATAAATGTTGTGTCAGTGACAGGCTTGGGTGAGTGTGTGGGGCCAAGCACAAGAAGCCTCAGTTAAATAAATTTGATTTTCTGGTTTCTCTCTCCATCTCCTCCAGGGTCATGTCATCTAAAGAAGACACTATGCTTGATATCAGAAAGACAGGCATGAAGACCTTCCTATTGAGATCTGATGTTCAGTGCATGCATCCCCAATCTGTGCTGAGCTAAAGCTGATAGTCCGTGTTTTATGGCTGAAGAACAGATATATGCTATTTAGTGTACTCTTTCACAAAACCTTGTTTTCAAATAAATATATTAAAAACTCTTGACAGAAAACTTGCTGTTTAAAACAAACAAAAAAAAAGGAAGCCTAACAACTTTTGCTCTCCCCAGATGTTAAAAACTAGACTCAAACTGTGCACCCTTGTCCAGCAGAGCTTGACTGACTGCTCCTCTGTACAATCATCAGGATCTGTGCACACCTCTGCACTTGTTGAGGCTGAGCAAGGTCACAGCTGCAGCCTGGACCAGCCATAGCACTGGTGCCACAGAGGGAAGGTCTCTGCTTGCCAGCAGCTGCACAGATGAGGTCTGCTTCCAGATTCCCTCTGATCTTCCCCCTTGCTTATCCTGGTATTCATGTGATGGTGTGGGGCTGACGAAAGGGCTCTGGATGTTAATGATGGGGAAATGGGAGCATGTTTCTCCTTGTTTCACAGAAACTCTTTTCTTTTGTGTGTGTACTTTCACTGCTTTCACCAAACGTGAGCAAAATATCTGATATGAGCAGGTTACATTGCAGGCCTAGATGGAATATCATTAGTTAAGGGGGAGTTGTAGTTAGGGATATGAAATGAGCAGTCAGAGGAAGGAATTGTATTCCACCATTCACTATCCAGCTGGTCCTTCACCTTTTGGGCTGTAACACTTCAAAGGATGTCTCAGCAGCAAGCCAGAAACTGCAGCTCTGGTCTGCTGCCAGCAAATGGAAACAGCACGTAAATGGAATGAGTTTTTTATTGTATCTCTATGTGGGGAGAGTATTTTATCCATGTGAACATACCACAATCTCACATGCATTGGTAATAATGGAAGACAAATCTTGCATGTAGTGCCTGGGAGCTTCTCCAGCAGATAGTTTATTTTGTTGAATGCTACTATAGCAATGGGATAGTCTGCCTCTGTCCTCTGCAAAGCCAAGGAATACTAAGCAGAGATGTAGGACTGAAAGCCGGTTTTGAGTCCTAGGCTTCAGGCAGAAGTCCCTCAGGTTGAAGTATCTCAGGCTGCTGATGAGAGCTTGCAGTTCTCAGCATCATCCAGATCTGTTCTCCAATGGAGTGGAGCCAAGAATGAACCTGGAATGGCTACAATGTTTTTGTCAGTAAAGCTGGAAACCAAGAGGGAACCACTGCTCCAATCCTATGGTCAAAGACGTAGAATTGTGGTGCAAGAAACAGAAGCTGGACAAATGTACATTGGTGAGTGTTCTGATGCTGCAATTCCTTCCCTTTGAATGGATACCTGTATCCCTTACTCCAGCACGTTCTGCCAATATCCTGTGGTGTTTTTCAGGTAACTTGTTAGTAATGCCTCGTGTTATAAAATTCTGTGGAGAGGGAAGGACACTGGGAGGAGAAAAACCCCTCATTTCTGGCCAGAGGCCAGATATTGCTAGAGGATTTCTAAAGTCCAAGTAGAAATGCTGGGAACAGCTGGCTCAGAAGGACCTAAAGTCTTGCTTTGGTGCTTTGGCCAAGCTGTGAACACTGCTGCTATTCATGGGAGTTTTGGCCACGCTTTTCTAATTGCAACAGATTTTTCTGGGTAATCAAAACATACCTGATGCCTGCTGCAGGTCCCCAGTGAGGCTGTGTAAATCTGTATGCACAGAGCAGCTCCCACCAAGCCACTGGGGCACCATGGAGGACTCCTGATTCTTGTGCTAAATTATTCTCTAGTGCCTGTAAGATCCCTAGTGCCTCTGGCTGTGATGTTTCCCCAGAGCTCCTTTACCACAAGCAAATGTAAAAACCTCAGTCCCAAACTGATTTCTGAGTTGCTATTCTGGGGCCATGAGATAAGGTTACACGCCCAGATTTTTAGAGGAGATTTTGGTGACTGTGGAAGAAAAAGGCCATGTGTGCCAGGCTGAGGACACCAGGAGGGAACTGGAAATTGTCCTTTGCCACTCATTGTGTTTTTTCTCCACTGTGTAAACGCATGTGGAAAGCATGGCTTAGGACTGAGACCACTCATAGAAAAGCATTCACTGTTTTGGCTTTCTCCCTCAGCTTCTGTTTTTTCCTCCTTGGACAGGAAGATGCTGGTCTGTCTCATGAGATGTGTAGCTCAGGCTGTTTTCTTGCAGGACAGTGCTCAAAAGACTCCAGAGAGGAGTAGAAATGCTGCTACAAAGTGCTTTGGAGAGTTTGTTTTACAAAGTATGTCCAGACTATAGAATGATCCCATGCATGCAATTTTTTTTTTTTTCTAATCTCTTTGTAATTCCTCAGTTTACTAATCAGGCTGCTGAGGGTGCTGCTCTGTGACCACTTTAGGTCACGTGGTGATTGAATGAGGTGCTGAGCTTTGCTCAGTTTCCAGGGTTTCACTTGGGAAATTTGGAAATGACCAACCTGTGAGTGTTGAAAACAATATAAAGAGGCTTATACAGCCCTAAGAGGGTTCCAGTAAACCTCTACTAAGAGTCTAGGAATGTTCTGGAGATACAACAGGAAACTTCCAGAAAGACTAGAAAAATATCAAGAAAATGTCCAGTAATCTTCTGGAAAGATCCTAGAAAACCTCTGAGAAGGCTCTGGAAACCTGTGGGATCTGCCCCCGTGCTAAGGGATCTGAGCAGTTTCTCTCAGGCAGATGAAGCCAATAATCACAGGACTGGCTCAGTGCTTTGAATAATGTCATTTAGTTTCTGTGACTCATTAGTGCTGATTTCTGAGGAAGCGCTGCTCTCCTGGGGATGCTGCAGAGGGACTCACCCTGATTGTTTGTCAGGGTCTAATTGGACCTAAATATTCCTGACTTTGCCAGAGGGAGAGGCTGGGGTGACAGGAAGTGTTTCTATCCCTCCTGACTAATGGGTTTCATCTCAATTAACCCTAGTGCAAATTAAATCACTTCTAAAGCATGCTGCTCTGACAGATCCCAGAGTCCCCCCTCCAGGAGGCCCTGGACATTTCCTTAGCCTCCCCTTTCCACTCCTTAACTCGGGTGCAAGCCCTCTGCTTGGCACCATGCTGGGAACTGAAGTGATGGAGATGTTGGAGGTAAAGCTCCCAAGGCAAGAGGTCTTCAAGGAGGGGGCTGAGAGCCCTACAGCCCCCCAGTATTGCTATTGCTCCTCTGCAGGCATTCAGTGGCCTCATCCTCTCACCTCTCCCCACACAGCAGAGTCACCCTCCCTATCTCTCCCCTTCTTTCCATGGCCAGGCAAAGCTCTTCCTCCTTTCCTTTCAGGGTGAAGGGTGGGCACCACTGATAATGAGGATGATGTTGTCCATTTATCTCCTGCACCCTGGCAGCTGAAGCACCCTCCACCCTCACCACTGCCAGGTGCCAGCCAGCCCCAGGCTCTTCCCTTGCTTGCTGCTCTTAGTGTTGGTGACAGGTTGGGTTTTCAGCCTGGCTCTGGGGCCACCTTGAGCCTGCAGCAGCGGCAGGATGAGACAGTTGGTAATCATGGACATTTCAGGACAGTGCAAGGCTTGTATTGTTTGCTTGTAACCTCTGAAGGGACCAATGGGCCTGAAGGCCTTCACCCAAGGGTGCTAATCTTTCTCCAGGGTGATTTTATGTGGAAGCAAGGGTCTTTGGTTCCTCAGTGAAAGTAACTGGTTGGGCAGACCTGTTTCAATGTGTTTCTCCAGCACCTGTGGGATTAGCCTGGCCTGTGCTCTGTGTCTTGGGAGGAGATGCTGCCCCAGCCTCGGGAACTGGCTTGACTTGGCCTCTGAAATCCTGTTCTGTGTGGGCAAATGTTGCAACTGGCAGCTCAGATCTGGAGTTTTGTTTTGAGCTCCATGCTCCAGTTCCTGGCATTGCCTGCACAGCTGAAGCTCTGAGTTTTGCTTAGAAGAAATACCTGTGCAGGTGCTCAGGTGAGCCATCAGTGTCTGCCACTGAGAAATCAGTGTTACCCACATATGGCAGAGAGCTGACTCAAGAAAATAATCCCAGACACCTCTGCCCTGGGCACTTGGTCTGATGGGCCCTGCTGCCTGACAAGGTTTGGTTAAGCAACGTGTAGTCTGGGCTTTTTCTTTATGTTTGCAGAGCATGAGCAGAAAATGGGCACAGGAGGGTCTACACAGTGAGGGTCCAGGTGAAGCAGGTCCTGGGGAGCAGGGCAGAGTGCCTGGGGGGACACACTGGACTCGCTGCCCACTGCCTTGGTGCAGGGTTGGCCAAGGGGAAGGACAATGGTTTGATGGCAATAGCATTCCTGGCCAAGGGTATAAATAGCTGCTCTGGTGACCCAGGGAAGAATGGCTGCACAGGCGAGGTTAATTGTCAGCAGAAATTATGGGGACATTGTTCCTCCCAAGATAACCTGCAAGGGATGAAGCATGGAGCAAATTTTTCCCCTTCAGAGTGAAGGAAAAAGGGCCTGAAATATTGATGCAGTGTCTTTGTTCTCAGCTTTAGGGTGGGTCTCCCATTTCATTGTTTTTTTCCATTCCATGTCAATGAGAACCAAGATGGATTAACTTCTCATCTCCCCACCATGCCCTCCCAGAGGTGGAACTGAGATAGCTCCTGCAGGGCTGGGCAAATTCTCTGTTTACTTTAACCTCACACCAAGGACTTTTTATTTTTAGCTTAAGCATGAAATCTGGGGTTCAGGAGTGAACAAGATGCGGCTGAAAATAATTTGCTGGAAATATCTACATTGGACAGCAGAGTTCATAGGCTCCTTCACAGATGAAACCTTACGCTTGCTCCTCTTGCAGGCCTGGAGGTTTTGCAGTTGCTCCCTGAGTGGTTGGGCATTGGTCTGTGTTGGTGGCATGGGACATGTGGCCATTGGTCTGTGTTGGTGGCAGCACCAAAATAAAAATGGCCAAGGGACCCAGTCCTTCCTCCCCCAGGGATGAGCCAAGTGCCTGATGGGCTCGAGCTGGGAAAACCTCAACATTAACAGTTCAAGTTTCATATTGTGGGATATCTGAAAGAGTGTAGGGAACAGAAATGAAACCTCTGGTATAGAGATACTCCCTCTAAATAATTGCCAGCTCAATCACCACTATCCTGACCACTTAACACTGCCCACAGCAACTCCAAAGCTAATTTGAATGTTAATTGTCACACACAGAGGGAGCAATGAGAACTCAAACTAACACTTAGAACAGAAATTAACTGTTCCTTCCCAGGAATTCCCTGGTGCTCTCTATGAAATATCCATGGGCCTTCTAGAAATGTCAATGGGCTTTCTGTGGATTTTCAGTAGGCTTTTTAGGAGCTCAGACTGGGCTCTCGGCATTTTACATTGCTCTCTGAAAATGTCTTTGTGCTTTCCCGGTATATCCTTGTTCTTTCTAGGAACTGCACAGAATTTGTAGGGCTCATGGGCTGGAATTCAAGGGTCCTTTCTGAACGGTTTGAAGTGCTTCCTAAAAATTCCAGCTTAGGAATTCCACTTTAAGAGATTTTTAAAGGAACAACGATGTGTGCTGTGCCTGCTTGTGGGAGAGGCAGAATTGGTATTGGAAAACAAGACTGTAGGAATCGGGACCGAGACCCTGGGCAGGACCTAACTCATCATATAATGTTTTACAGCGCGGAGCTACGGTTTGCTGGAAAGCTGATGTTAATGGGAAGAAGTTCATTAGCACTGTTAATTGAAAAAGGGACAAAGACTCGGTAAGGGGCTTGGCCAATCCTCCCGCTGCTTTGGTGGGGATTCCGTCAGGTAAGGACCTGTCAGACACGGGCGGTGCTGCTACGGCCGGGGTTCAACCTCCTCCCGCCGGACTCGGTCCCTGCAAAGCTCTGCCCTCCTCCCCCGACATCTCTTTCAAACGAAACTCCCCCGCCCGAGGCGGAGCGGGAGCCGCTCGCCATTGCAAGCCCCGAGGCGCCTCAGGCTCCGCTCCGCTCCCCGCCGCTCCGCAGGGGGCGCTGTGCGCCCGCCCGCCGCGGGCACGCCCCCGGCACGTGACGCGCCCGTCCCGGCTGGCGATTGGCTGAGAGCGGTCACGTGCGCGGGACGCGGCCAGGGGGAGGGGCCGTGGTTGCCGGGGCGACACCGGCGGCGGCTGAGGGGGACGGGGGACAGGTGAGAATGGGGGAGAGGGGGGATTGGGGACAGGTGAGAATGGGGGAGAAGGGGGATTGGGGACAGGTGAGAAT
>VZTB01010552.1:1889287-1982841 GCA_013397245.1 Thryothorus ludovicianus
GAGGATTGGGGCAGGGGGAATTGAGGGGCAGGTGGGAATGTGGGAGAGGTGGGACTGGCGCAAGGGAGAATGTGCAGCAGGAGAGACTGGGACAGGGAGGATGTGAGGCAGTGGGATGTGGCACCTCTGTATCTGTGTGTCTGTCTGTGTCTCTCCTCGTGCCCTCTGGAGATGCCGTGGGTGATGGGCTGTGCTGTGTGAGCCTGTGCTGTGCATTAATTCCCCCTTCTTTGTCATTTTCCAGCTTTACCAGTGGGGAGAAGTAGCAGCAGCTTCTTAGCAATGGGTGATGTTTTAGCTTATGAAGCTGAGTTACTTGGACTGGTGAAAGAGGTTGGTTTTCTCTATTTTTTTTTTTTTCTTGTTGTTGTTGAAATGATTCTTGTAAGGCAAAATTTCTCAGTATTTGCATTCAGTGTCAGGTATTGTAACTGAGGTCTAAGTTCTGGAGTTATTTATCTTGCTAAATGTTGCTACACTCTGAAATCGTGCTGACTCCTGTCATGCTCTGTTGGTTCAAAAGTCTCAATATCCATTAAGTGCCAGCAGTAAATTTTCTTCTTTGGTTGAATGAAATTACTGCCTAAACCAAGAGGCATCATTCTTTCAGAGTGGGTGTACACAGTTGTCTCTAGGATGCAGGGAGAAATTTAGACATGGTATTTTCCTACCACAAGGTATTAGTTCTTGGTTTATCACTGCACTCTTTGACATTTATGGACCATCCTGCAGAGGAACTTTGGCATTTCATGGGTCATTCATTGAAGCATTAATCACCTAAAAAAAGGATTAATCTTTTATTGAAGCATTAATCATCTAACAAGTGTTGTTCCTTTATGTTTTTATTTTGTAGTATTTGGACTTTGCTGGATTTCAAGAAACAGTAGAAGTACTTAAAAAGGAATGTAAAATAAAAGGGAAGCCACTAACTAAACCAGCAGATGTTTCCTCAGAAGATTCATTGTCTGTTCAGGTAATGCATCATTTACACTTACTTTGAGTAATAATGAAAACAGAGGCCATTAAACACCCTGTGATTATTATAACAGTGAACTGTCTGAACAGATTCTTCATTATTTAAAGAAATCTCCTGGCAGTCTTCTTCCACTGGAACCTTCAAGTTTGGGGTTGGGTTTTTTTTTTTTCCCAGAGCTGCAGTCATTTTGAACTCAAGGCACTAGCTTTGATTTACACTACTTTAAGTTTTTAATGCTTGAAAATTTGGGGTTTGCTTCTTGTACTGATGCTTGATTCAGCTTCTCAAAGATACGTGAAGAAAGATTATTTGGTGGTCATTGAATGGTGGGACATTTTTGAATAAAACTTCTAATTGGAAATGTTCAGGTGGCACTGGAATTCTCCATTCACTAACCTACTGCTGAGAAAATGTGGCTCTTCTGTATTTGGGTTTTCACTTGATGCTTTTCCCTTTCACAGGAAGGAATGCTTACAGCATTTGAAGATGGTGATCAGAAAGTTTTTTTCCAGCTCTGGGAGGAGCATATTTTGTCTTCAATCCATGACAGTGATCCAGTTGCTCAGAACCTGGAGTTTTATCTCCACATCTACTTTGCCACCTTCCTCTTGAAACAAACTATGGGAAAGCCTGTAAGTTTAGTTCACAATTCAAACCTCAGATTGCTGTTGTTTGTTTTACTTCATTTATTTGTCTCTAGTGTGGATAAGGATGGGATATTTTCTAAGAATAATTCCAAGAATACATATCCAGTTTTGGCCACAGTCTGCATTTTAGTTCAACCAGATCCTTTTCATTGTGGAGTACAGAGATGGAAGTTGGAGCTGTCCTTATCCTGGAATTCCTGAAGTATTTTAAGTTGGAAAATACCAAAATACTTTCACACTTGTAATTGTAGATCATAGCAGATTCTTAAAACACTTACTTTGCTCTGAGTTTGAATTGAAGCTGTGAGTTGAATAATATCTGATGAAATGGGAAAGTTCAGTATTGACCAGCTCAATAGATCATGTTGAGAAATATAAATCCCAAGATGTTATGAAATACAATCTCTGTTACATGAGGCTTTTATGATGAAGAGACATTCAAGTAGCCTGGGCTCAGCCAGATCAGCCAGGGCTTAATAGCTCCTGGCCTTCACCTGGCAGCTGCTGCAGGAGTATTTGGATGCCTGCAGTCTGTTTTCCAGCCTCTAAGGAGCTTTTGTTCTGTTCTGTGTGCCAGCTCCACTTCCCACTGCTGTGCAAGTGGATTTTTTTGTTTCTACACTTACCACTGAAATAAAGTTTATGTCTAAAGTAGGTGTTTTCTCTCTGCCCTGAGTGTAGCAATGGCATTTTTCATTAAAATCTACCCTGAAGTGAACAGGAATAATTTACATAAAAAAGCAATTGTCTGTCTCTTCTTTTTTTGGACCTGGATGACAGAAACATTGGTTTGCATTTTCCTTTATAACTAGTGAAAATACACAGTATGTTCTCTAGTTAAATAAATACTGGTTTTTAGATAACAAATATTCTGGAATCTCAAACTTGGTATTTGCTTTATTTCCTAGGACAAAGCTGAACTTGAGGAAAGGATTTCTTATTTCAAGGCATACCTGGAAACCAAAGGAGCTGCACTGAGCCAGACTACAGAGTTTCTTCCCTTCTATGCTTTGCCTTTTGTTCCAAACCCCATGGTACACCCTTCATTTAAAGAACTTTTCCAGGTTAGTATCTGTGTTACAGAGATGGTTTTATGATGACTTACACTGAGCACTCTCTGCACACCATGTGGGTGGGTGGTTAGGAGATGCCTTCCAGAGCTGTGGTTTGATGTTCCAAAGTATTGCTGGCAGTACCTGTGGGGAAGGTACAGCCACCATTTCACCTGCTGGTGGCTCTCTCCTGCAGTGCAAAAGTGCACCTCAACTTCTCTGTTGTGCTGGAAATGTCTGGTGTGGCTGCAATTGCACTGGATCAAGGAATTGCTTTCTTGCCTGTGAATGTGTGTGTAAACAGCTCCCACGTACACATACCTACACAAATTTGTTTGTAAAGCATGTATACTATTTTTTAGAATTATTTGCTCTGAGTGCTTCCCTGACCATGTGGACTGTTGTGCTGGCCTGGCTGAGCAGCTGTGGGCAGCCACTGGTGCAGGGAGATGTCTTCAGTCTGCATTGCTGCCTCACTGCTTTTGATACCAAATCAAAGCTTAACTGATATTTGCCCTAGGGCTGATTTTGAATGTACCAGCTGATGAGGAGCTTCAGTTCAACACCAAAAAAAGGCATATCCTGCCATATTCCTTGGGGATTAGCTATAAATAATGAGATAGACTGGTTGACCTCAGAGATGGAATATGACTACTCTTTTTTAATTATGCTTAGCAGCAGTTTTTTAGTGCCTTATCTATGACAAGATCCTCAGGTTTATTCTGAGTAACCCAGTGTCCAAGTTCTTAGTCCACACTCACTCATATTTTCTTGTGGGAATTGTTCAACTCATTCCATGTTAGTGTTGAAACACAGATTGTTTTATGTTTGAGAAAGAGAAGCAGTGAGTCATTAGTTTACCAAGCAGAGTTCTTATGGCATATATTTTTCTCAGGCATCTGATGCTTTATATAGCTGGAGTTCCTGTCAGTTTGTGTAATACATCTTGAAAAATCATAAGCACTCCTCTCTGTAGGAGACAGGGTTCCTTTGGTAACATACAGTGTGCTGTGGGTACACCACTGTCTGGATACTGAGATGGTAAATGCAAAAAGTAAATTCTGTACACTCTCCAGCATGGTGAAATAAGGGCAAATCTGGCCTGTGAGAACAGCTTGCAACATATATGTATACAGCAGTAAATTTAGGGAGCTCCTGCTACTTGGTGGAAGAAAGAGCTTTTTTTTTTGTTGTTGGCTGGCTTTTTCTCAAGCAGAACCCAGCTTCCCTGAAGGCTTGAAATAGAAGACATGAGTATTTGGTGGATTCCTAGGTGTAGTTTGACTTCTTTCTTTAACTGTTATTTATTTGTGTGTATGAGACACTACGTCAGGCAGAGGACAGCATTCCAGTTAATGCTGTTGGTCTGTTCTGCTGGTGTATTTTTCCTGCATGAGCTGTTTTTCTCCAAATCCTTTTTTTAGAAACATTGTACTCACCAGTGTCACCTCATGATGCTTGCAGTAGTTATTGACAAAACTTAAAATGCACAGATCTTGTTGGGAGCAAAGGATGAAAACTGGGCAGCGCAAAATTATGAATTTTGTACTCTATTTAATACATGTGAAAATAATTTTTTATCTTTTTGTCAAGTTGCCTGTCTTTTCAAGGTGCTTTTACTTTTGAGGCAGTTGTTACGTGTGCATACAAGACACCAACACTGTGATAAATTTATACTTTAAATAAAGCTACATTGTGTTTCTAGAACTCTTCTCTAGGAATGATGCTGAACTCTCCTCTGACTTCTGTGTGCTTTTATGGGGAGTGAGCAAATACATTCACTTCAGTAACAGTGAAGGGAAAATCTTTTCAATCCAGTGCTGACTGCCTTGTTTACTAGTGGGAAGTTGTTGTGACCCAAGCAGTACTTTTTGCAGAGTGTACATATTTGGTGAACAACTGTCATTATTTGTTTTTCTTTTCAAGGATTCTTGGACATTGAATTTAAGGACAAGATTGGAAAAATTCGTGTCTCTGACTCTCAAAGCCAGACAGACTCCTCGGCTTCTCACTATATTTGTATCCTTCTAAGAAAACACTTTGCAGATAATTAGAAATACTGTAAAGAGGCAGTATAATTTATTGCAAGAGTGTGCTGCTAAGATTTATTGCAGAATTGCAGTAGCATTGCAGTTCAGTGTTTTTGTGATAGGAAACATTGTTTATAGTCCACATTCAAAGATACACTTTTGAAAAAGTCACGTAAAGACCATGTACAGATCCATATGAAACTACATGTTTACCATGTGATTATTCTTTATTTCTATGTGTAAATTCAGGATACCCAAAGGCACCAGCCTGACCTGACTTCTTTCTTAGCATTTCTAAAGCTGTTAGTCCTTTAAATTAGCCATTTCAGGGACTAGCTGTAAGTTTTCCAGGGCTTCTAGGGATTCTAGAAATTATTTGGTCACTCATAGGTCAGCAAAAGATCTCAAGTCCCTAGGCAATGTTGTGAGTTGAGCACTTACAAGATTTTTCTGTATTTATTATTGACTTTTGTATTCTGTGGAACATCAGGCACTGGCTGTTGGCTAGGACAGTAGGAATATCTGGCTTGGTTGAGTTTCTCATTCTGAGTCTCTGGAACAAACACTGAAAGGATGCATATTTTCCTGAACTGCTCTTACTCGTGCAACAGAAGGAGAGTGGGCAGTGCAACAAAGGTAAGTACTGGGCTGTGGTAGGGGTGTTCTGTAAAATTGTAAGGGGCTGTGAAAGTAGTGGGAGGTTCACCTGCAGGGGTGGGGAAACCAATGATGCATGGCAGAAAATCCTTGGAAGTCCAAACCTCAGCTTTGGTGATAGCTATTGATAACTTTTTGAGCTCAGTAAGGTTCAGGCAGTCAGTATCAGGAAGTATGGACTAGAAATGGGAAAGGGCCTAATAGTTGGATTTGTATTAAACATATATTCTGTCCTGAAATGTGTTAAAAACAAGTGGAGAACTCACTCCAAAGTGCATACCTCCTCTCCTTTTCTAGTTCTGATGAAATAAGTTACCTCAGGTTCCTTTTCCTTGCTTCCAGGTTTTACATCTCATTCAGTTGTTCTGATTGACTGTCTGATGACCTTAGAGTTTATTTTTGTTCCTATTTACTAATTTTTTTGGAATAGTACCTCCTAAAAGAGTGTGTATTAGTAGCTCCTGAATAAGAATGTGTTCATTTAAGTGTGACTGGCTGATGTGTTGCATTTTGAGGTAAGCTGCTTATACACACTTCAATGTGTGTATGTGACTTAGAGCCCTTTAGGAATAATAATTTCAGTACAGAATCCTGTTAGATGCTGATAACACTTGAAATATGTGCCTTTTAAAAATCAGTTCAATAAGTAGAACTTAGATTTCCAACTACCTTGTATCCATTTTTTCACTCTACTTTCTGCATACACTTTCTAGTTAGGGATCTACATGAGACCAGTTGGATTCTTAAAATTACTTTTCCTCTGGAGTTATTTTAATCTGTAGGATTACTCTGAGGATTTACTTTTTGTCGATTGAATTAAGCAGAAAGTTAGGTTTTCTCCCAGTGTGAATTCCATGTGTTTTCTTTGTTATTTTGTGTTTTGTGTTGTTGCATTAGACTTTCACTGAATAATAGAAAGGTTTTCTGGATTTTTCTTTTCCAGAAGTTATACTTTTTCTTGTGGAGGACTTTCCTGAAGGCAATAATCCCATGCTTTTACTAAAAACTAATAACTACACAATTGGACCTGACTTACTTGGGACCTAATTATTTTTAATTTGAGCAGGTTCTGTGCTTTGTACAGGGACTGTCATGGAATTTTATTCATGCAGGTCAGCCTTAATTTGCAGATCTGCTATGTGCCTTGGAGGTTGAGTCAGTTTGGATTTTTCATAAGGGTTACTTGAGGACTGTCTCATGTGAAGGTTTTGGATCCAAGAGGTTATTTTTGCAGTATCCTGCTGGCATTACTTGGGATCCACATCACTTACTGGCTGCTAGAGAATATTTACTTTATCAGTGAAGGGGAAATGCAAAGAAAATTTATAGGCAACACATGAATGAAGAACAGTATGGCAGAGTCCTGAAAACAGCCTTTTGTAAAGAGTGGCTGTTCATCACTCTGACCTGCTGAAGTGCTTCAAGTTTGGGTGAGGTGGTGTAAATGCTTTTGAGGATGTCCTGGAGTGTTCAGCATGTTTACTCTGCCTGATTTACCTGCTACAGTCTGGCTTTTACCCATTTGCTAAAAAAATTCAGTTCCTGTATAACTTCCAAAGCTATTTGTGTGGCAGTTGTGCTTGAGCTACAGTTCTCCCATACGTTTTCAGTTTGTCTGGAAAGGAAAAAAATTGCAGAATGGTTGGCATCTTGCACATAGAGCTTCAGACCTTCTTTGTGTCCTCTCTGCTAACAGGAACTGAGGAAATGAAGTATTTGGAAGTGTATTCAGCTGCTGTTCCCTTCACTGCCTCATTACAAATCTGTGGTTGAGTTCACAGCCACTCTTCCACCCTTTTGGGGAGAGGGAGAGTGGAGGAAGTGTCAGGCTCCTGCACTAGAGAAGGTGGAGTGTGACCTACCTGTCTGTGAAGATTTGCCAAAGTCTAAATGACTATTTATGGGGAAAAATGTCAGTTTAGAATATGGATAGTAATTTTTAAGCAAGAAGGAGACTCCTGCTTCTCCTGAGAGTAAGATTCAGTGTCCAGCAGCAGCTTCTGAGACCTGCAGCTCCTCTTGCTCAGAGCTCTGCTTCACTGTGTGCAGAAACTCAACTGGCTGGAGTCAGTGCTTCTGGACAAGTGTGTGGAGGTGGGTGAGATTAGACAGAAAGACACAGAGCAAGCACAAGTTCAGGAATTGTTTCAGGTGTAGGTAAGTTGTAAAGGAAGACAATGAATCTCTCAAGTAGAGAAAAGGCTATCATGGAATTAAGTGCCTATGTGTAGCTCTTTGGCTGCTTGTAGGATCTGGAGGTAGAAGACTTGACAATTACACATGAGAGAGCAGGCAAAAATTCTAGTAATACATGCAGTAGTTCAGATGATGCCTAGTGCCATTTCCTCCTCATATGAATAAAGTTTCTGGTAGATATTTGGTCCAGAGCTTTGTTTTCCCTCCTCAGTTAAACTTACCATATGTACAAGGCATTTGCCAATGCTGAGAGTTATGTCTGGGAAGGAGAAAAGCCACAGTGTTACTCTGATTCCTGTAATGGTGCAGTTTCATCACTTCTCCAGGGTGACATAAATGTCAGCTGAAATTCCTCTGAAAGGTACCATTTCCTTTTACCTAATCTGGACTGGGATGGTAATGTTCTAACGTTTTAAACAAGGAATTTAATATTATTTTTTATTTGGGCTGATAGCTCCCTAATTTGTCTAAATGCATGCTGTTTTGGGGACGTGACAGGAATGCAAGGAGGGAATGGGGCAGCACAGGACCAGCTCACCCAGCAGCTCTCTGAACTTGGAACAGCTGCTTGCCAGTGGTGAGAACTGCCTGCTCTTTCAGCCAGAGAAATTGTCATCAAAGACTTGCCCCTTTTCAGTAAAATTACTTATGTGTGAAAAGATAGTGATATAAAAAATGCAAGATATGCCAAGACTTTATGAATCCTCTGGGACACCCTTTTCTCAGTTTATTGTTGAGAATCCCATGATTTAACAGCCAAGGGGTAAAATTGGACCCTGTTTCTGAATTTCCAAGACTAGTGTTCAAGGGCTGCATTGAGTTTTGGTTATGTAGCTTTTCTCCTGCTGACTGTAGTTGGAAGACATATTTTCATCACTGGAAACTTTATCCACTGGGCTATGTAAGTAAACTCTGAGGTTTATGCCTTGTGATTTGGTGCTTCCAACTTTTCCTGTGAGTGAAAAAGTCACGCTCTAGATACAGCCATTGGAAAATTTTGAATTGAATGTGTTGTATCACAGCTAAATAAAAATATGTTCCCATTTGCTCATCTAGGCAACAGAATAAAGTGCTGGAGTAGCTAGTTTTGTGCAATGGTTGCTCTCAGAATCTTTCTTTGTTTAGAAAAATGTTCTTGTTATGAAGTTGTATCATATTAAAGCTGTGGTAGTTTAACAGTAATGGCTGTGAAATAAAAACAAAATCAAAGTTGAATTATTATCATCAAGACTGAATAATTTCGTTGTCTTTGGAAGTTATCTTAACTCTTCTGATTTTTAAGTTAATATTGATTAGAGTTATGAATTTTAACAGCTTACAGAATTGTAAGAAATGTAGCAGTTTCAGCAGGGTTGCTTAATGTTACTGTTCTAGTAGTGATTTATTTATTGGTCAGGGGATTTTTTAAGTCCATTTTGCTGGATTTGAACAGAATCTGTGGCTTGTCACAGCTTCTGTTGTTATTTCACACCAGGTTTAGCTCCCTCCTAGGAAGTGTGAGAAATATCATTAGGGTGACTTGATATACAGCCTGGTATGAGGTGTCAGTCACAAACCCTGCAGAATTCTGTAGTTCATGAATGGTTCTCAGAAAGCAGCCATCCTTAGAGGGGAGGAGGCTTTGAGAGTAAAATAACTGTCTTCTTGGTTTTTTTTTTCCCTCATAACTTGCAGAAGTACAAAAACATACCTTCTTGTACTCCATATTTTATTTTAAGACTATCAATTTATAGTTGATTTATAGCTAAAGTCTACCAATGCACACTTCCTCTAGAAGATCCCATTAAAAAGATAATTTTGTTATATTTTCTGAATGCAGAAATTGGCTGTCCACTGAGATGTTTTGAAAAGTTGTTTCTGCCATCTCCTGCTTTAAATATCAATGAGATAAACTATGTTGTTTTGGGCTTTACAGAAAGATTTTAAATCTGTGAGAGGGAATCCTGCTTTTGTCTGAAATTCCACAGCTGAACTAATTCCTTCCCTCTGTTTTACAGAATGTTCTATGGTAAATATTGTATCTGTTTGCAGATGGGCCTGATGCCATTTCACAGCACTAAAGCAGTGCTGACTTCTCAGCAAATTAATTTAAAACATAATGTTCTAGAAAAACACACATCAGCCACAGCAGTAGAATCATTGTGCCTCTCTTTGTGGTTCTGTGTGGTCACTGAGATGTGCCCTGTGGACCACAGCTCCAGGTTCCCTGCCCAGTTCCGTGCAGAAATCTGGCTTGGTTAGGTCTGAGGCTGGGGTGGAATACACAGATTCTGGTACTCAGTTTGCTTTTGTCTCTAAAATAATTGAATCTGAAGGAACAAAATGTATCAGAAATGTAACTTTTTTATGATTTAGATGAAAAATGAAAGACAAATTTGAGCTATTTTGAGAAACTGAGGATGTTGAAAATAAGTGATATAGTTTGCCATTAACCACTAGGTAATGGATCATCCTCTTTGCAAATGTTTTCAGTGATGTTCACTTGTCTTATAGTTGTGTTGCTATTGCAATTGTGAAGCAGTTGGTTCTTTGGACAATTAAGTCTTAATAAAAGCGTGTAGGTGTTGCAATGGAATGGAATCTTCCTAGAGGTGTGAAATTATCCTTGTAGGCAAATTCTGCACCTCAGAAATTGAGGTTGTCCCTTCAGAGCAGTAAAAATGCTTGTGGGTTCTTTTGTCCTTTTGTTTGAATAGGTGATGCTATTTCTTTTTTTATTATTCTCTTGGCAGAAATGATGCAGCATCTTCATCAGCAGTTGGTGAAGCGTGAGCACAGGTACATAACCAACCTGAAACATTTTCACAAATTGCAGATGGACTACCATAATCTCCTTGGAATCACTACAGAGCTGGTGGATTCTTTGTCTGCCACAGTCACTGGCAAGATGGTAAGAGATGACCCTGATGTGCACTTGCTTCTACACCCCCAGGAAATGGAGACCAAAGGGTGAATTAAGCTTCATGGTTATGAGCATTTCTGTTAGACCTGTGGCTCTTTACTAATGGAACACAGCACTTTGGATGAGCAGTTCTCCCATTGCCCTGGTGAAGGAGGATAGAAGAAGTACAAAAAGTGGGTTGAATTGTGCTAGCTCAGAAATATTGAAAAAAATATCACATCTCAGATCTCTTGTGAGATTCCCCTTTTGAGCATTGGCATCAGCAGTGATTAGAGGGCATTTCAGTGGTTACTGACTGCAGTCCAGCCCATCAACAATTGTTTGTGTATTTAAAACTTCAGTCAGGTCTGTTTTAAATTCTGCAGTAGTGGAAACCATTTTCTTGTCCAAAATTTTTATGAGGAAAAGCTTTGCTGTGTGTTCTGCTAAACTGGACTTGTTAATTTAATTGATAAAGGGAACAGGGAGATAGGAGTGAATGAGTTATTCATCATGTGAAATGGGCCTCATGTATGTGACTGGAGAAGGTACAACTTTCTTAGGAGTATTTTTTATAAGTTGATTGTCTTTTTCATGTGTTGTGCTGTCTCCTCTGGGTGTATAAGTTCTGTGTTATCTGAAAGCTGTTTTTATAGCAGATGTTAGCAGCCTCTAGGTGCTTTTAAAGGAGCTGTGGATTGTTAGCAGGGAGAATGACCTGGCATTTCCTGTGCTGCCTGCTGAAAAGTCGATATGTACCTTCCTCCTGTCATCAGCATGAACACCTTATGGGCTATTACTCTGCATCTGCACTCACTGCTTCCTATTACTGCAGGAAGAATTTGCCTTTGGGTGGATTATGCTTTACAGAAGATTAGGGAAGGGATCTGCTCAACAGTAAAATCACAGTCGTTCCTTTGCTGCCTCCCATTTCACACCTCCGTGCTCTCAGGACGGTATCCAAGGAGCCCCTGAGGCTGGGAACTGGAGCTGCTTCTCTGCGATGTTCCGTTTCCTTTGTGAGCCTTGGGGCTCTCGTTTGATGCTTCCCAAGTGTGTCCAGCTGAGGGTGCTCTTCTGTTATGGATCCTGGATTCTGTCATTTCAGAATCCAAAGTGGAGTTGGGGACTGAATAAAGTGATGTTGAAGTTACAGTGTTCTGAATTTGAAGAGGTTCAATGTCCTGCTGAAGGTCTGAGAATATCAGAAGTGTCCTCAGTCCTCTCATCTCTCTTCTGGGGAAGATACTCTCTTGAAATTATACTGTTCTGCTGAAGTGTAGATTTCCCAAAACAAAAAAAACCCAAACCCACTGAGATGTTTTGCATTGAAAAACAAAGTGCTGTACTGTGTAATTCATATTTATTCTCTCTGCTGTACAAGACAGTTGTGTAAGTTCTGCTCTTTAGGCAAACAACATGTCATCATTGATTCTTGATGCCTTTTGATTTTTGATACAAAAATCTGTATGCAGATAGAGTTATGACAAAATCTGGTTTTCTCCTAGACTCTCTGTTTAACACTGGTCTTGTGAATAGCATAACAATTTCCAGATAAAAAAATATTTACAGTTTTTTATATTTCTGTAGAGAATGGTTGTTGCAGTATATACCTTGTGTTTGTATCAGTGAGCCTCAGTTGTGTGATTTCTTGGTCTTTAAAACAACCAACCAAACAACCTTTAATAAAGAAACACTTGTCTATAGAAAGTATAAGTTTTATGTAATCCTTTTTTCACTTTGTTTCCTAATTTTTAGATTACACCAGAGTATCTTCAAGGTGTTTTTGCTTGCTTGTTTAGCAATCATTTGAAACAAACTGTAGCACACAACCTTGACTTCACAAGGCCTGGAACTGTAAGTATAAATATTTGGGATTTTTACAGTCACTGCCTTAAAAGACAATACTACTTAAGCTGCATATAGAACAGTAAATATTCTGTAATGGGAAAGACAAAACATAATGTGTTCAAGCTTGTGTAAGAATATGGCAATACATTGTCTTGTTGATCTCAGATGCTGGTCAATGCCCTGGTTGTGTAGTTATATCTATGTAAGTATGGTTAATTCTGTTATTGTGAGGACAGTAAGATTTGTGTCTGTTAAATTGCAAACAAATTGCTTTTAAAAACCCCAAAACAAATCCTAAAACTACTGTTCTGAGTGTAGTTTGATGGCACATCTTAGCTAGTTTAGTTTAGCTACAAAAGAAGATGGTGTTGCTCAGCTCTGGACTCATGCTCTGTTCCTTTCTGTTATCAGTGATGCTCCTATAACTCTACAGAGAATTGGCTTAGCCAGCTGAAGGAGAAGCATCACACAGGATCATGGGAACAAATGTGGAAAAGAGGAGGAAGGAAGAGCCAGTTTTAGATGAGCAGTTAGCTGATACACCTAAGCTACTTTACTGATTTATGTGGTGGCTTTTTAACATCCTATCTAAGAAACTTTGATCTTATTGATAAGCAGCTCAGGATCCCTTGGGTTGGTTTTTGCCCACTTGACCTTTCTCTGGTTTCTTTTCAGATGGCCGCAGTACACCTCACTCATTTATGTTCCACTCAATCTCTTCTACCTAAGTGGAGAGAGAGTTTTGGGGTTATTTTTCAGCAGCAGAGCCAGCTTGGGATAGTTTCTAGTGTGTATGAAACTATTCCTGTGAGATTTTAAATTACTTAATGCAAGAGCTGTTCAGTGGTACAATTTCTTTTAATACCTTGCTTGTTCAAGCTTTCCAAATGAGCATTAATCATAAAACTACATCAAAACATTTTACTAAGAAAATATTGTGTACCACTGTTTTACAAAGACAAGCCAAAATCATGAACTGTGCTTATTGTTTCTGCCATGGCAGGCATTCATGTGTGCTCAGCTTTGTAGCAGGAGAACTTAGTGAAGTGTCAAAGGAAAAGCACAAGAAAATAAAATTCCTGCTCCTTATTCTAGCCAAGGTTTTTAATAACGATGCTATGGGCACATTTTGTTCCTCTTGAAAATATGCTACAGAAAGATAAGGAGATAATACAAATAATTCCTTTTCTATGTGCTAGTATTTTCAGAGATAAGTGTTATTCCCCATTGCTCTTCAAGCTTTTTTTAATGCCCTCACTTTCCTGTTAATGGTCAGAACTCCTTTCTCTGACCTGCCATGAGTTTAAGAGGTGCACTCTAATGCAGCCTGGAAAAGCTGCTATTTCAGGGTTTCAGGAAGGAACCAGGATCTGTTTGTCTCCTACCTCAATATGAGGTGCTGTCTGCTGCTCCCCTCTCCTCAGATTTACATCATATCCATAGCTTATCATCTCCCATCCCATAGTGTCCTTCCCCTCAGCCCATCTTTCTTCTAACCAACAACGTCCAGAGATCTTTCCTCTTTCCTTGCCAGTGGCTTTTTGAGATAATGCTTTAGGTATCCCAGTAGTCTTCTGTATTTTTGCCATCTGATGTTGAGGTGGTGTGTGTTTCTCGTTCCCTGTACTGAAATCATCCATTCTGTGCAACCAAGTGCCCTCTTCTCTCTCTTCCTGCTCTCTGCTTTGCATCAAGACTTCTCTTTTTCTCCTGTGCTTTCAAGGTGCTCCATTTGCCCAGGGTTTTGCTCATTATTTCTATTCTTTTTATCATGCGTTGATCCTCCAGTCTCTTGAACCCTTTTAGGAAAGGGGCAGAGGAAAGAGTGTCATCCTTATGCAAGGTTCTGATTTCTGCTTCCCTAAAAGTGTCTCTAAAAGCATTTCTGCTCCAAAAACACCTTTATCACTATACTTAAGGCACTATGGCCACTTTGGCAAGTCTTCATCTATGCAGTTAGGTTAGAGAAAGAGGATATGTTGGTGGTGGATTTTTTTCCCTGCTGGAAGTAAATTTTTGTCTCCCTTAACTCGGTTAACCTCAGTAAAGCTGTGCACTCCTGGCACAGTTGAATCTATTTTTATACTAGGCTTTGCTAGCAGAACTATTTCTGTGTGACTTTGTGCCTCATTTATCCACACTATTTGAGGTAGCTGGTGGGACAGCCAAGCTCTCTAGTGGAGGGCCAGTCCAGTTATAGCCCTGAGACTGTTTAGCTTAAGGGTTTCTAGACTGGTTTAGGTCACGCCTTAACATTGAGGTTCTAGCAGCTACTGTGGTTGAACTCTCATGTTCTTTCTGTAAGCAGATCCACACAGGCTCTCTGAAGCATTAGCCAAGTTTTGGAGGGCTAATTAGAGTCTTTGCATATAGACATTAACTGCATCATTATCAGGTTTCTTCATCCTATATTTTGTCCCCTCTTGATGGATCATATTTTCTTGTTTATTTCCCATGTAAAGAGTTCTGGTTTTATACATGAATAGCAAACATGTAGAAATATGAATAAGCATTAGAAAAAAAAAATATATTGTCTTATGAAAAGAAAAATTAATTTTCTTTCTCGTCCCAGAATATTTCTAACCACTCCCTGGCTTTGTTGATGCAGGAAACCAGATGAGATGAACTAAAATTCTGATTGTTTGCCACTAGGCCACTCAGGCATGCCATTACTTTTTCTTCAAGGATTCAAGTACTTCACTGTTATACACTCAGATGTTATTGTTCTACCCTTAAGTGGTTTCAGGTTTTTGCATAAGTTTTGGAATAAAGCTGGAGGCACTGTGACCCAGACTAAGTAGTAGCACGAGTTCACAGCATCTGTGCTGGATTTGTGTTGGAAGGTTCCTTCACTTTTTGCCCCTAACTACTTAAGAGGCACTAGAGTGTGATCTTTCCAGCTACTCCATTTCACAAACCTCCTTCTGCTGTTAAGGGGCAGCCAGCTGCATTATTGCAGAGGGGAGAGACTAGCAGAGGAGCAGCTACTTTGTTCATCCTCACCTTACCATCATCTTACCTCATTCTGTAGGCAAGATAAGTGAGAGGCTTAAAAGAAACAGTCATTGTCCAAAGAGTTTTATCAGTCATTAAATATGGTGGTTTATTGGTTGTTGGGTTTTTTCCCCTCTTCACCTTGACTGTTCAGGATGATCCTCTCTCACTGACATCACCAATGTCAGCACAAGGCCCTCAAATAAATTGGTTCTGCTGGATCAATAGCTTTAAATAAATGAGCAGAAAAAGAAATCGTTAGCAAGGAAATTACTTTTTTGTTGTACTGTCATGCAGCCTTAAATTTCCACCACAGTTATTTAGGGTATGAGTGGATGTGCATTACATAATTTGGAAAGAGTTGGTGCTTGAGTTCACAGCCAGTTGTACTGATGCAACTCAGGGGACAATCCAGGCTTTGGGTCAGATTCTGAGAGCAGAAAATGCTGAAACTGCATCATTCTCTGAGATCTGTACTTGAGCTTTAGAGTATATTTTGTTAAATCAGCTACACTAGTAGTTTTTAGTTACACTGGGAAGGAAGATTATATAAGTAGTGTAACCAAAATGAAGTATTGTCCAAGGAAATTAAGGAGTATACCTTGGATTATATCCTTGGTAGCATTATTTGTATGCAAAGTTGATTTTGTTCCCAGTACATTGTGCTCAGCTTTTAGTTGGGGAAAGTCGTATTGTGTAGTAGAAAGCCGTGAGGCCTTAGGCTTTGAAATTACAAGAAAGGTGACCTGTATCAGTTGTTAATGTGCAAACATCAGATTTCTGGTTTGCCCCCCACCATGGCTGAAGGCCTGAACTTTAAAACTTGAAGAAATTTGTATCAGGAGAACAAATCCCAGGAGCAAGTCTTACTGAGCTGGCTTTAAGACGTGAGGCAGTGACAGCCAAAAGAGTTTTCCATTGTAATCATACCCCAAAATCTTACTTAGCAAGGGCTTCTAGTGTCAGCTTTGTGTTCTCTGGTGTGCTGGATTGGATCTCATTCTTTTGCAGAACAGCTCTTGCCAGCTCTGTGACCTCGTGGGTCAGCTGGTGAGCCTGATGTACAATCCATTAACAGGATGCATCTGCTGTGTGCAGTGGGAGAGAGGCCACACTACTGTGTTACAGCTGGGACACATTTCCAAGGCCTCTCTACAGCCCTGCTTTGCCATAAGGCTTTTCTCTTAGCTGCAGGTGAATGTTATCACCACCTTCCATCATGTCATTTGACATGTGTGGTCCTGAACTGGGAGATAAGAAACCCCTGAGAGAATTGTCAGAGCTGAAGGTATGGTTTTAAGAATAGAAGGTCAGAGCAGCAAGTCTGACAAGATGAGGAAACATTTATTTGAAGATTTAATAGATTCCTGACTTTCTAGTGTTCCTTTGGATAAGGAACCGATGTGGTTAATGGTAAATTTGAAAAGTATAGTTTCAAGTACAGTAATCTATTACAGGACTATCAGAATCCCTTCTAATTTTTTTTTTTTTTTACCATTTTCCTTTTCTAGTCTTGATTTGTCTGATGGATAAGAAGCAAGGCTTATTTTCTGTTCAGTACACATCATGAAGCCAATAGGATTCTGGCTTTTTATCACAAACACAGTACATTCACACTCCATCAAAAGTAGCATAGGCTTAAATCTGAAACACAAATAGGTTTTTTGGATTGAAGTGACATGGAATATTTTGGGTTAGAGATAAGGTAATAAGATGCTCTAAATTTTGAATTATAGGTACAACAGGAACTGCTTCTTCCGATGTGCCCTTCCTGTCAATAGTAGAGATGGGTGTTAACCACAGGAGAACCTTTCTGTGACCTGAAGGCTGTAAAGTTGTTTGCATGTATTGCACCTGTGTCATGGAATAGAATAAATGCCCATTATGTTTTTGCTGCTATTCAGTCTGATTATATTTCCCTGTAGCTACAATTAGGTGAATAAATGTGCCTTGCAAGTTTTGGGTCTCTTTTGACACCACTCTTGAAAGCTGTGGAAAAGTAGTGGGGTGGGTTTTTTAAGTTCTGTCACTGGACAAAATTACCAGCTCCTCTGCAAAGTTAAACTGTCACAAACTGTGAACAAGGAAGAATTTTATTTTTGGGATAGCTGTAATGGCTACTTTGGGCCCCTATTTTTCTTGTTCTCTGTGCTTTTTTTACCTCAAACATGGTTTTTATTGCAACTGTGCATTTGCCATCAAGCTGTAGTAGTTGTTGGCAAGTATTCCATTTCTCACTTATGAAATTTCTGCACCAGCAGACCACATGAAATCAGAGTAACAGAGGGTTTTTAGTTTGTTTTTAAATCATTCTCTAAACATTGAGTGGATTCATCAGGCCTTATTATGCAGATGTTTGCTCTTTTATTTAAAAATAAAGTGAACATTGCAACAAACAGCATCTACCCTAAGTGAGCTTTTCTTTGGATGTCATAATCAGTTTTCTGCATCTCTGTCCATGGGATTATTTTTATATGTTTAAGGGTAAGGTGTTTTCTTCAGTAGAGGTATCCACAAACTCCTCCTGTTACTGTCCTTAAATCATAGAATAGCCCAGTTTGGAAGGGACTTTGAAAGGTTGTCTAGTCCAGCCTTTTGTGATTTCCTTTAATGTTAAAACTTCACTTTAATGTCATCTTTTGTCTTGATGCCTACAACCATTTTTAACTGGCCCAGGTCATGCATGTGTTTGAAATGTCTCATCATGATGCAATTTTATGTCCCAGTTTCTTTTGCTCACTTATTGGTCTCTGTCAATGTCATCCTTTGTCTTAAATTTTATTTTAAATTTTCTTTGCCAGGAACTGTCTGTGTGTATAGCACCATGAAAGTTAAGGTAATCATTCACATCAGGGAATTCTAAGTGTCAAGAATGACAGATCTTTAAAATTGGTTAAAGAATAAGAAGAATTTTGTTTTCTGCTCACAGTGAAGAGTGGCAAATTTCTTATTTCTTCTGTAAGGCTGTATATATCTGTTAAGGAGCAACCTGTGAAATAGGGTGTTTATGTGCTTATTCATCTGTATAAATATGTCCTCTAAAGTACTGACAGGTTTGCACAAAAAGATTGGAAACAGAATAATTAATGTTTGTCTTATTTCATTGTGTTGAACTGTGTACTTTTGTTTTTAATTAAGATTGTTCTTTTTAGATACAAAGCTGTTCTAAGTATTTTAGTCTAATTAAGGAGAACATGACATATTCTGTGCTAAAATCTTCAAACTGTGAATTAGCACCATTCTTTATTTTAGTAACTACATCCTAAATTTCCCTCCAGAGACTTCTTAGTTTATCCCCGGAGCCTTTTGGGATGAAGAATTGATAACATTGTTGAAACACCTTAAATTGTCTCTCTAAGTCTTTGTTATGTGCTGGTTGGAAACTCAACTCAAAGCAAGTGTGGAGAATAGTGGCAGGTGCTTTCTCAGTGCTTTTTCTGAGCCAGGCCATGTTCAGGGTGTCTCTCTTGGCTTCCTCACCAGAGTGAGCAGTACAGGTCACATATTCCTGTAAATTTGTCAGTGCTTTGTGTGTGGCTCTTCTGACAATAACAGTGTGGAACAATGTGCAGACTAGGTGTGTTTGCCAGGTGTTGAGAGAAGAACTTCCAAATATATCACAAGAGACACAGCAATTTCAGTTCTAAGACATACAGGTATGAGGATTGGGAGAACATGTTTATACTTTTCAAAGCTAAGAGTCTATTAATTTTTAGCTTATTTCTATTGATTGCTATTTTAGAACTGTGCATTCTCTGTGATTTATTTCTGTTAACTTATTTTTTTTAATCTTCTTTATTTTAATGTGTGCCTGTTTGCCTATAAAGGGATATTACTCTATGAGCCCTTGTGATGACGGATATGTAAGTGTCTCTCTTTATTTCCTTTCACATTGCCTGCTTAGTCTGTCACAGCCTGTATTTCTCTTTATTTCACAACGTGCAGCAATTTTCCTGCATTTTAACTTGTCATGACATTAACTGTGTGGCTTGTTAAGAGCTAGATGGTGTGCAGGGCTTGGAAAGTCTGCATGGGGACTGGAATAGATGTTCTGGGTAACCTTATGGCTTCATAATGCACATAACATGGCATGTCAACATAGGAGCAGCTTTGTGCACAACTTTTACAAGAAACACAGCTTCTTGTAGCATGCAGAAAGCAATTAATTCTTCCATGGGATCATCTCTATATAGTGTACATTCTCTCTGAAGTGTGCCAAAACCAGCTGACCCCACAACACTTTGAAAAGCAAATAAATATTATTGCTCGAGATAATTCAGCAAGTTGAGTCATGCTCTTCAGAAGGGTGTTGTATTCTAGATATTTGTAGTTTTTGTTCCTAAAGTCAAACTTTCTTTCAGTAGTAAAGATTATAAAATTCTTTCACACAGTTAAAATGATCCTCTTTCACTGAAAACACAATATTATATTCTCTGAACTGCCTGTGACTTCTGTAACCCAGATGGAAGTCTGTATTCTGGCAATATTACAAGTACACCATAAGAATCTAATTTTGCCCATTGTCAGTGCATTCTTTGTGAAGAAAGGAAATGAGTCTACTTCTAAGTAACTCAGTATGTAATCAATTCATAAAAGTGATTGACACCAATTCTGAAAAATGCCAATCAATTTAAAATTATACATATTTATATTTTTATCACTTTCTTTAGGTAAAACAAGATTTTGCCTTTCAAGAAAAGCTGCTTAAATTTTAAACATATATTTTACCTGAAATGAAAGTAAACCCATGTGGACATTCAAATTTCCACTTAAAACAACATTTTATTTTGAGAAGTAGTCATCAAAGTATTGAATGCAATGGACTATTCCTTACATATTTATTTTTATCTTGATGTAGAGAACACTGCCCACATGCAGCTATGGTGAAAGATCACCTGTGTCAATCAACCTGTTCCCATTGGTGACATGAATGTTAATAATGGACACTTTTTGCTTGATGTTAAGCATTTTGTTCCTTCATATAATGATGTTTTGAGCTTGAGAAAGGTTGACAGATGAGCAATTACAAATCAAATTATTTTTGCTAAAGAAAAGCTTTTTCCTTATAGAGATTAGTATAGAGCATTAGTTAAGTGCAACTTTATACAACGTAGAATGTAATAGCTTACTGTGCAGATTTGTTTATAAAATTTTTGTAAAGCTGTCTGACTCTGATTCTGAGGTATTTCTTGAATACATGGGTAGCTTTCAGCTGCCCTCACTGTTTATGTGTAGTGTTTTATACTTTCTGACATTTGTGTTGTCATTGCATTATCACACAGTGTTACTGTGTGACTTTTTAATGTCACATCAAATGTCTTAGAGAACCTGTTTTACATGGCAAGTGGGAAGTTTTCATAACAGCATATCTCTAGTATAAGTAGGGGGAAAAAAATTAAAAACATTTGCAGATCTTATGAAATAATACTTTGCATAGCCCCAGTAGACCTGCCAGTTACACAAGCTCAGGGTCTAATCCCTCACAGGCTGCATGGAGCATTCTTGTTATTAGTGTGTAACAAATGAACTCAACGTGGATTTGTGAGTTCTAATGATTTGTAGAAATCTGCTCAAATTTTGGTTTTACTCTTCACATATTCATCATGTATCTTTGATTATTAATTCTGAATCTGCATTGAATTTACACTGAATTCTTGCAACACATTTTCAGAGTGGGAACTGAGGACAGAATGTGGCTTTCAGCTTTGCCTTCAGCATATTGTGAATATATACATCAAACAGCAAAGGGAATATGGCTTGAATATAGGGCTGCACTATTTGATAAAATCAGTTGTGGTTTTGGCTTGCACATGAAGTGCATCTGCTTTCTTTTATAAATACTGATTTTTTTCCCCTTTGAACTTCTTTGGTTTATTCCATGCTGTTCATATTCATGCCTGTCTTTGTTCAAAAATAAAGGGATGCCATCTGTGGCTAATGTGCATCGTGACAGAATTATTTGACTTAATGTGGCACCTGGTTTGGCTTTGGCAAGAACCAACACAAACATAAGTCATACCCCATGATCCTACCAGAATGAGCTATGCTTGGGCTGTTTTCTTCTTGTATTTATTTTTCTTTCCTTAAGACACTGAGCTTCTGCATGTCTTCCAGTTCTGACAAATGATCCTCTATCAAGATAGGTTTTGCATGAAATATATTTTTTTCAAGGTGGAGTCTATGAGTATTGGGTCATAGGAACATGTTCACCCCAGGTTCTTCACACTCTGTCTTTCATTGGCAATATGAGGTATACTGTTACTCAAAAGATTTAAATTATGGTTAACCTGTTCCAGGAAAGACTGGGGAAAAGATTTGGGAGAAAATGCTGAGGAAATAGATCTTGTAATCTAAGAAAAATTAGTAGAAGAGGAGCTACTAAAACATTTCTATTTATGGCGACTGTGCCATAAGCATTCAATTTTTTAATAGCAAAACAATAACTTTAAGCTCTTCCATTTGCCATTCATTGGTAAATCTCAAAACCCACCCAGCTTGCTCAAGAGATTGATGCCTGTATCTGCTTTTCAGATGAGAAAAATTGAGGCCCAGAGAATGAAATGATGTGTTTGGATTCTGTCTGCAGTGATGGCTGAATCAAGACTAGAAGTGTGTCTCCTGAGCTAGTGCCTTACTCAGCACCCCACAAATAAAGATTAGCTTAGTTATGACTAACTGCAGTAATGCAGATGAAAAGGAAGAAAGGAAACCTGTGCCTGTAATGTGGTTGCATTCTTTCTGCTTATCAATGGTGCTGACTGTAGTCAGATTGAGAAACGACAGGGCAGCAAAGAACAAACTAGCCCCCCAAAGCTCTCCATTCCTGTTTAGGCTTGCTGATTGAACCTGATGTAGCAGGAACTTTATCCTAACTGCTTTCCCAGAAACACCAAAAGCCTGAAAGAAGTTCCTTCCTTCTGTGCAGGTTCTAGACTGATAAACTGGGTCTGATCAGCAAAGTGACCAGAGTATTTTCCAGCTCAGTGGTTCTGCCCTAAGAGCTCCAGTGCAGGGCCTGCCTCACTCTCTGGTGCCTTTTTGGTGTGGGCCAGTGCTCTGGGGAAACCACACTAAATACCTTGCTGTGCTCCATCTGCTGGCTTAGAAAGTAATTTGGGAGTTAATAGGACGTTGTCCCACTTGATCTGAATGTTTTACCAGTTGAAGCTTCTGTAGTTTGAAGTTTTATAAAAGCTTACAAAATCCTACACTTGCAAAAAAATTTTATTTGTGTAGAAGAGTGATATCTGTATCTTAACCAGTTGCCCTCTGGTTAGGTTTTGGTTGGAGCACATTTTTCTTTCTAAGACAGCAAAGAGGTGCATAAAAAAGACTTTGTTGAGAAGCAGAGAATCTTTATATACCTCTGTATAGCCCTAGTGCCTTGCTCTGTTTCTTTTTGCACTGCTATTCTCTGTTTCACCTTCCGTCTCCAAGGGCTCTGTAATTTTTTGCATTCAAGTGCTATAGTCACTTTCTTCCATTTCCTCTAATGGAGAAAGGAGAAAGGTGCTGACAGAGGCAATGAAAGTGATTTGTGATTTCATGCAGCTACAAGGTTTTAGGTTTTGACTGAGAAAACAGTTTTGTTTAAACAAAATTAACTCTTTTATACTTATTGAAAATGCTAAGGAAAATTAACGGGGCAAAACAGTCTAGGGGCAGATATGATACTTAGAAAGACTTTGGTATTGTGTAAGATAAACTATGATGTGAGAACTGCTGGTCCATTCAGGTTACTTTTGAGGTGTATGACCTGTTAATTGCCTATTGTGTGCAAGTCATTAATTGATGTAATATAAAACACTTTCCAATGTACTTACAAGCTTATTTCACATCTAAGAGAGCAGTTCCTTGTATTACAGGGATGCCCACGAGGTTGTGTTTTCAAGAACATGTCAGTTGGCGTAATTCAATATTCTCTATGGTATTTCATGCTTTTTGTCTCCTAAATCCCACAGTTTTGAATCTGACAATAGACGTTGATTCTATAGTTCCCATTGAAAGAGGCTTGGTTAGGAGAGAAGACCAGTTTTACAGTAAGTGGTAATGAGAGATTTTTAACAGAGATCAGCACAAAGAGATGACATTGAATATTCTGCAAATACAGCAAGCAGTTGACATCAGAATGCATGACACGAAGCACTCTTACGCCAGAATTGCTGTTTCTCTGCTTATCTACAATTAAGTCTAGCAAAAAATATTTACTGAGGCAGACAACTTTTATGTGGAACTTTTATATGGTGTTGGTGTTCCTTGTTGTGTAGTGGTGCCTGTACAGGCACTGTGTCACCCTGCATCAGAGAAGAAATATCCAGGATTTAATTATAATATCCTAGGCAGAACCACTAAGAAATGGCACACTATTTCATATTGGTTTTATCCATACCAGAATACACAGTCCTGTCTTTACATATTAATAATTATATATAGAGGTATATTTTGGTAGCAGCAGGCACTTAATAACATTAGTGTTGAAACAAAGAATTACAGTAAATTTATATGTAGGAATGCATGCTGGGTCTCCAATAAAATATTATTGCAGTTTTAAAGGCATGAAAATTTATGAAGTCAATGAATGTGCTTAGCAAGTTCTTCATCTTCCTCAGCAGGCTTCAGACAGTAGTTTCTATTCACTCTTTATTATTATTTTTTTAAATGCTTCAAGCATAGGTAATTTGTGGAGTATATGGGTGAGGATAATAAAGCCAGATCATAACAAAAGAGATTTTTACCGGTGAAACACTTTAAGGGTAAAGAAATATAAACAGTGCAGTGCTCTTTTTTATAGGAAAAGAACTGCAGAACCTTAGTGAAAGAACTCACTTTGGACCTCATTAGTAACATTATGTGAAATTTGGACTTATATGCTGTAATTTCCTTTTTTTCTTTGTTTTTGTGACCCAGGTTTCCTCACTGTTAAGATCATCTTTAGCCTCTATGTAAGTATTTGTTACTGAGCTTCTTTTCTGGCTGTAGAGAAGAGGAGGGGTTTGTAAACTGAAGTGCACACTGCCAGTCGTCTGCAAATGGGACTCACTCTTCCTCTGTGCTTCCTCTGACCTCAGTGAACATTGATACAAATACTGTGTGATCTGTGTTCTGCTGAGCAGCTTCAGTAACGTTCCAATTTCAGCAGAATGTTGTTAATCCAGTAAATCTGCCATTCCACACCTGTGAGGTTGTTGCTGTATTTTTAGTGTTTCCACATACTTCAGTCCTGTTGTTATAATTGGTTTGATTCTCACAAATCCAGGAAAAGGGGGAATCACTAATACGGATTTTTGGGTGCCTTAACTTTTATTTTTTTTTGTCTGATTGAATAAATTTTGGCTTATAATATTGAATAGAGATGGTATATTCAACGTGAAGTTTTATTATTTTTTTGAGATACTGTTTTTGTGCTGTTGTTTACAAGATAACGGGGCAGTCACACATAGGACATAAAATTTGTTTTGAAAAGCAGTAGGATGGGAAGATATGAAAACATTTCAGTGGATTATATTTAAATATTAAGATTAAAACATTTACTGGAAACCATTTTCTTAAGGGAAACTTCTATTGCAGTGTTAAATTTCAAAATAGCAAGATAGTATTGATGCACAGAAAGTAGTCCTGTATTAGGGCTCATGTTAAGCCAGCATCCTCTAGCCTGTAAAAATCCATTCAGCCCACAGCCTTGGAGAAGACATTTCTGTGTTCATGAGGGCTTGGTGGTGGAGTTGGAGCTGCAGCTTTTTACTGCATCTATTTCTAACTGTACTAAGAGCCATGAGCTGCTGCCCTCATGCCCTTGTGGTCCAGTAGGGAAAAAAGGATGTTTTTGATGGTTTTGTGCCAGTAAAGATCTCAGATCATCAGCTGGCTGCTTGGCAGTTTGCTGTCTGCCAGTTATGATGGTAAGCGAGCTGCACACGTAATTAAGAAATAACCCCAAATTTAACAAGTCTGTTGTTCTAAAATTATAATGGTAATAAAATTGTGAAAATGTGGAAGTTCTTTTCCTGAAGCAGACTTCCTGTTTTGGCTCTTCTCACCTCAGTAACATCAGCTGTCCTGAACGAGGAGAGAGTTTTGATGAGTGTGTTTTCCCTTTGCATTTAGGAAGGTACAGGATGTGCCATTGTTGCCCTCTTTGGATTATGAGAAGCTGAAGAAAGATTTGATCTCAGGGAGTGATCGTCTGAAGGCCCTCTTACTGCAGGCTCTGCGCTGGGTAAGGACAGGGCCTCTGGAGGCATCAGAGCTCACATCCATTTTTGCAAACAAGGTGGTTCCTCTGGTGAGGAGTTCAACATCACAGGCAACTTCCCTGTTGGTGAAGCTTGCTAAGACTGTTGAGATGATGAAGGTAGCCCAGGCAGGAGGTGTCTATTTGTAGTGTGGCAATGTCCTTCTCATATGAGGAGAAACATTCCTCAGATGAGAATGACAGACATGAAGAATTCCCAGATCTCTGAGATACTCAGTGGAAATAATTTCTGACGTGCTTTCAAATAAATTGTTGGTTTAGGCAGCTCCTTTTCCCATATATTCTTTTGGTTTACATTTATATAAATACTGCTGTATCGTAGATATATCTGACTCTAATTACCAGTTTTCCTTTATAATTGAGGTATTTTACAGGAACTCAACTTTTAGTTGACTTGGGTCATATAATGACATTGCAGAAATATTACAGGTGGCAACAGGAAGTTGCATTTTCCTGCTGAAAAGGAAGCTGATGTGTTCAAAGTGACAGTCATGAGAAATGATAATAGTGGAATTCTGATCAAGTTTCAGTGTCCGTTTTCACATAAAAAACAATCTGTTTGTTCTGACCAGAGGTACTTCTAGCCCAGTGCTCTGGTTTAAGAAAAGCACAGCATCTGTAACTATTAGAGGAGCTTTTTGACTTTATGGGTATCCTTCCTATATGGACAATGATGACAGCTACAAAGTAACAGTTTTGTAATGGATCACAGAGCTAAGGTCAGGTCAGTTCATTTCATCCCTTTCCCTTAGGTCACTGAGGTTCAATTACTGCTCCTCAGGAAAAGAGGTTTCTCAGCTACAGAGTATCTGAAAGCATCTACTCTCCAGGGGTCATCAATCCATAGTTTTGGCTTTTTGTGTTTGTTTTTTGGCTTGTTTATTTATGTTTTTATTTATTTTAGCGCCTGACAACATCATATCCTGGAGAACAGAGAGACACTATCATGCAAGCTTACATCAGTAATGACCTCCTTGATTGCCACAGCAACTGTCAGGTCAGCTGAAACTGAGAGTTGTCACTTGTCCAACTTCTGTGTGATACTGCTCATTTGTGTCTATAAAGTGATGATCATAAAAATTTATTGCTCTCTTGAAGGGGAGAAGGAAAAAAAGGTAGTAGTGCCAAAATCAGGTGATACATTTAGCTTCTGCATCCTGGTCTTTAAATGCTGATGGCAAAGCTTTATATTACAGGAGCTCTTAGTGTGGACAAAGTTCTTGTAGACAAATGGAAGTTTATCACCTCTCTGTGCTTCACTTCTGTGAGTTGGACCAAAGCCTGATGCCCTTTACATCTTGCTTATCAGATCCAGCGTCTCTTTTTGAGTGATTGTGTATTGTTAAATAATACACTCAATTCATTTCACTGATCTAAGATAAGAACTAAATTGGGACTTCAGTCCCAATGCCTGTAATGTGGAATGTGTCATTGTGCACCTACTGTAGCGTGGTCAACCATATTTCTGTGAATTTGAAGTGGGTTGGCACCTTTCTTTAGAAAGGGGAATTGCTGATGTATTGATTTTGAGAAGTTGTTTCACTCCCTGATAACCCAGTATTGCTGCTAAGAAAAGCACTACCTTTTTCATTGGTTGTAGTGACTTTTGTGCATAATTAATAATAATAATCCCCAAAGGTTCAAGGCACTGAGCCTACTTGATTTATTGTGGCTTCATTGCCTTTGCAACAGTCACTTGTACCACTAGGAGTCATAAAGGATTATTAAATCAACCTTCAGTTTTTCTCCCTCTAAATTTCTGTGAGAGGAAAGTTATATGTAAAGCCTGAAATAAAACAGATTAGAAATAATAGCAATGTGGTGGTGTTGGTAAGTTACTGAGCTGCTTCCCATGCTCTTCCTTGTCAAAGAAAAGCATTCCTTCTCAGGTAATATTACTGCACTTAAATTCATCAAAAAACTTAAATTGTTTGGTTTGTGGGTTTTTTTGGTCACTGACTGAATATTAATTTTAGGTTCCAGCTGTAACTGGACTGTGTTGGTTTATTGTAACTACCACTCTAAATCATAGAGTTTAATGATGTTTTAACAGACTCAGCTGAGAAGCTGTAATTTGCCTGTTTGTTAATTTTCCATCTTTCCTTCATCCCCCTGCCAATAAAAAAAAGAAATTGTACATCACTGATAAATCGTTATGCATTCAAAGGTGGGGTCTTTTTTCTGTATAAGTTTAAAGAAGCTTTTAAAACATTACAGAAGACTACCTTTTGTGTTTTCCTTCTTTGTGGTTTATTAACATTTGCTTTGTTTTTCAGAGAAGTGTCCTCCAATTATTATATTCTAAGAGTGAGGTAGTGAGACAGTATATGGCAAGGCTCATCAATGCTTTTGCTTCACTGATAGAAGGTAAAAGATTCACTGCAAAAAATAAGATAATTTTCATATAATGCTGTCTTATTGGTGCTTCACATGTGCATGTCAGTACATGTGGAAATTTAGAGCCCTATTTGCACCCTTTTTCTAGGGATTCACTATCTTTTGTTGCATGCATTCAAAACAGCTTTTCAGTATCTGGAAAGTTTTCATTTTGATGCTGTATATTCGATATTTCTGACTTGTTTTGATGATTTGTGATCTCTGTGGGAACTTATTCAGATACTGCCTTTAATACAGTCTTCAGCCTCTCCATGAGGGTTAAAGAGAAAAATCCCCATTAATTAGGGGTCTTGTGGGCAGACCTGCTACCAAGCTGTGCAATAGTAACTACTGCATTTTCCTGGTTCTCACCTGAATAAATCTGTGCATCACTGACAACAATCCAGATGCATATATATCCAGCTTTGTCCCAAATTAGCTCTTGGTTTGCTGCTATTTTTGGAGCTAAGATTTGCTAGGCACTGAAATCTCATTTGAAGTCAGTAGCAGGAGGGCACCTGACTTTCCCAAGCTCCTGGGACACTTCTTTTCTTTTTCTTGATTGTACAAAACTGAAAGCATCTACTCAAAGTGGATTCTGTGTGGTACTGATTTAGCAAGTGTGGACCTCTAATACCCCAAGTGTCTGGATTGAATGAAACTGGTCTGCTACACAACTTGGTGTAGCAGGTTTGTTTGGATCTTGGCTCCAGATTGTGGCTTGTCAAGAGGAAACTGAGGTCAATCCTGCTTACTTTTGCAAAGATAGGGAGGTTTTCTGTCATAGCTGCTATCTTAGCATCTCTTCTTTCATCGCTTTTTGCACCAGGTCGTGCCTACCTTTCTCAGAACCCAACCTTGCTGCAAATGCTGGAGGACAGACTGAAAGCTGAAGACAAGGATTCCCTTACATGGGAGAATGTTCTGGGGGCTCTGCAGAAATTCAGCCTCAGGTGATGAAAGCACAGCGTGTGGTGGTGACAGCAAGAGAGGAAATGCAGGCTAGTTAGGCTCTGTTCAGGGAGGAAAGAAGAGCACTTGATTTTCCCATAACAATCATCAGAACCCCTGATGCCTGATGAAAGCAATGTCACTTACTATGGAGGAGAATTCAGTTTTGCTGACTGAATTAACCTGACTTCCTACCAGCTGTCAAGGCTCAAGTAAATGTGCATTAACTGAAGCAAGTGAAAATATTAATGTAGAAAGTTCTGATGATCCTACATGGAAAAAGAGAGTTGTGTTACATTCCAAAGCATAAGGTTTTCATTATCATTTCTGCAAACATTTTTCAGGGATTTCATCTTTATCCTGTTGACCCTCTATCCTGGAGCTGTCTATGCATGGGCTGTCTTGTTTCTTTCTTTTGCATTAGCAGCCTGACTGGAATGCCCACCACAAAAGAAATATGTAAAAGCAGTAAAGGAAATGCTCTATTTATCAGATAAATATAAAGGAAATGCTCTATTTATCAGATAAATATGATCTTGGGAGCTCTGTTTTCACAGCAGTCAGGAGGAATACTGAAAATTTGGAAGTTTTTTATTTTCTAAAAAGCAACTGTCTTATTGAAGGGTAATTCCAGACATAAGGGAAACTTTTTTAATATGTGGTCAGATGCTCCCTTGTTTTGCTTAGTCCATGCCATAGACTTTCTGCAATATCCAGCACTAAGAAACATATGAGCTTTCAGGACCAAAGCCAGGAAAGCACCTGCATTGATCTTTGCAATTTAAATATAATGCCTCTTGGAAATAAACTCTTTAAAAATGCTGTTCTTCAGTAGACTTTTCTACCAGGATATACTTATTTTGTATTGTAAGGTGTGGAATTTCTATTGCAGATCACAGTTGGCCACCTGGCACTTGATTCAGCATAGTCTTTGAGGGCAATTACAAGCTGAGTTAAAAGAGCATGAGGTTTAAGAATCTCTAGAGAAAAGTGCAAATATATTCAAGCAAAAAACCTCATTTGTCAAATTGACAGTACAAAAGTGCTACAGTGCTATGGGTACCTATGACAGAAGTAATTAATTTGTTTTATGGATCTGTTGTGTGTAGCTGGCTTTTTAAACTGATTTTAAAAGACAATTGAAAATGCCATTTTAGCTGGAGTAAGAAGCCTTGGAAAACAATGAAGAAAGTTGCCTCAGCAGTTCACAGGTTTAAAAAGAACAAAATAAAACAAAAGACAAAACCCCCCGATCTATCCAACAATATTTTAGTCCTCTAACCCTATAGGAATCTGCATCTTCAATTTCTTCAGGCTTTATTAATTACTTAGTTTAGTGATTCTGCCAAAATAGGTAAGGGATTTTTTCTTTTTGATAGGCTAGTGTGTTTTTAATGTGCTTTTACTGACTATAAATGTATTTGAAAGCTATTTATGTTGTGATCTGACGTGTGTGATTTGTGATCTGCTTTTGTTTTTTAATCCTAGGCGTGCACTGCAGTCAGCAATGATCAAAGATGGGCTCATTTTCTGGCTGGCTGATGTTCTAATAGACCCAGATTGCTTGTCTGATTACAACCTGGAGTATTGTGCTGCCTTGCTCATGAATCTTTGTCTACGGAGTGCAGGTGTCTTACATTTTGAATTACAACCTTATGCCAAGAAATAGATAGGGAAGATTGTGAATCTTTTTTTCCTGTTGTACCAGGATTCTCTCAAGTAACTACAATCAGCAGCAGGGACCACAACCAGAGCTATTTGAATGTTATAACCAATGCTTTTGAGCACATCTCTTTTCCTAAGAATTCCAATTGTGGGAGGTTAGCTTCACCAAATTTTAAAGAATTAAGCAAAGAAATAAACAATGGCATCCTATCAGATGTGATTATTTTTCATATTAGTATGTGAATGCTTCCATTGCTGCATTCCAGGCCCACTTTTCAAAGGACACTTTGTGTCCACTTACAAACTCTGTGTAAGAGATTTCTTTGTAAACAGAATGAACTGGATTGAGGAGTAGTGGGGAGGAGCTTAACCTTCACCTTGCCTTCACTTCTGCAATGCAGAGATTCCCCCCAAGAAAATAAGATCCTGTCTGTGTCCAAGAGAATTTAAAACAGCTTAAATGAAACGTCCTTTTAAAAAGGAAAGTAATGTAAGGGTGAAAAATCATCTGCTCCTTGTAAGCAAAAAAAAAAAAAAGCCTTTGTTAAATTTTTTAATTCCCTTCGTGTTGCATCCTGTCCAAGAATACAACTGCATAAATCCAGAGTAACTTCACTGATTTCAACTCAGTTATGCTGAGCAGCATTTGTCAGGGACACGAAACAGTATTGCTCTGTGCAAACTATATTTAATAGTGATTCTAAAAAGTAAGAAAATAACTTGCTCTGATCTGTTCTGTTTTTCAAGCATATTTATGTGTTCTGCCTTTGCAGGGAAAAAAACATGTGCAAGTATCCCAAACCACATACTCAGAGTTCTTTCTGGTCTTCTTGACAATGAGAATCCTAAGGTATTTGTACACCAAATTTTGGGTTAATGAAAAGGTGAAAAGAAAAATTTAAAAAAGAAGGAAAAAATGTAACAAGTAAATTGGTTGTTTTTTCTTTTATTAGATCCTCATGTAATTAAGTTGCATAATTTTTTCTAAAATTCACAAATGCATAATTTTGTTTTGTTGAGCAGAGGTTTTTCTAAACAGAAGCATGTCTTGCTTTAACAAATGTTGGCAGCTAAGATTGGAAGCTTTTGGATGCAGTTACCACACAGTCCATGTGCCTTGATTGCAGTTTCTGATGCTGCTCAAATGCCGTGCACCAAATCACCTCAAGCTTAACTCAGTCATGAGGTGGACAATGTGTGATGCAAACCCATTATGCAGAGCATCAGGTGCAGGGGAACACATTTGCTGTAGTTTTAAGGAATGCTATGAGAAAGTTGTAGACTTATGATATTCAAGCCCTAATATCTTTTTATCTTCCACTTCATTTGACCTATCACTTTAACCTTTTGTGGTTCTTTTGTTTTGTCTCAGGGCATTCTTTCATATTAGTTGTTAAATTGAGCTACCTCAGAGGAAAATGCTAAAAGTTATTAGTTATTTTTACCTGAAACTTGCCAGCACATCACTCTGGTAACTGCTGTCTGATATATAAAGCATTGCTTCAGCTGTCCCTGCAGAGGGGCATTTCTTTAACCATGGAGTAAAGGCTGAGGCACAAAGAAATGCAGACAAGTATCATACAAAGATGAATTCATGGAGGCAGAATTTTAACCAAGATATTCTAGAATAACTCCAGGATGATTGTGCAAGGTGTTTGGAGACTTCTAATAAAAATGAAATATAAATTCTGAGGTCTTGTTTTTGTGTGCAATGACTGCATCATCAAGGAGTTTAATTTATAACTTAAGCTGAAAATAGAGAATAGATTTCAACAAAATCCATGTGTTATGAATTCATTAGAAGATGTGGATCAGTTCTTCATTAGCAGTGTTTTGATTAATTTTGACATACCTTTATTGGATTCTTTCACTGCCTTTGTTTTGTGAATGATGAAAATTTAAGACAATACATACTAATACAAGATAAAATACCAACCTCTAGACTGAAATACTTAGAAAATGCTACCATGTAGTTGAAGTCTGTGCCTTAAAATTGCTTTGAAATTTCTCTCAGCGGGTGCATTCTTACAATGTACTTTGCACTTACTTTGGCAGAAGTTTTATTATTGAAGTCAAAAGTAGAATACAGTGCTCTTGGATGTGAGCAGAGCTTCCTGAGAAGTTATGGAATCTTTGTGTAAATCCCAGTCCCTTACCTTCCCTGGCTTCCCCTGCTCCCAGGCCTGCTCATTGTTCACTTTTCCAAAGGTACAGACAGGATGACTGAAAATCCTAGAGCTTCAAAAGTAACTGGCCATTAGAAAGGGTCACATAAGTGCTGGCAAAACTAGTTTGACAGATCTGGTGGCTTTCCCTAGCCATAATTCAGAGCTTTTGTGCTGGCAGGTTTTTTGCCTCTCCTGAGGAACAGTGAGAGGCAACACAGTGAGAGGATGTTTGAAGCTGCTTTGGCTTTATCATCCTGCCTAAGGCTACAATGCTTGAAGCCTGCCTTGAGTTCTTGCTGGCACGATCTTTTTCCTGTTCTTTGTCCTGTTTTTTGTACTGCTGTTAGTGTTTGTCAGAAACTAACCTTCTTTTTCTGCTTTTCTCTCCTTTTCCTTTTTTTTCTTTTTTTTTTTTTCCTTATGGCTGGGTCAATTTGCAAGAATACATTATCAGAAGCAGGGGGGCTATTTGGGAAATTGGCATGCAGCATACTGGTTTAGATCAACCATATCTCAGTATATTTGCATCCTAAAAGTTCTCTGCTTCCCATGTGGGAATTTTTGCAAGTCCAGTCTAGCCTGGATAAACTCTTTGAAGTATAGTTATTCTACACTTTCACTCTTATATTTTGCTCAGAGTCAACTAGGCTGAATGTAAGAGTTTTTCTTCATGGTATTTCTGTTTCTTCCTCTCAGATCCAGTCATATGTGAATGGGGTACTGTACAGTATTCTGGCCATCCCTTCTGTCCGAGAAGAGGCCAAAGAAATGGTAAGAAGTGCTGCTTTTCATGGCATGAAAATCAGCACCTCTGCCAGAGGTGCCCAGGCAGGGACCTGCTGAGCAGGGCACAGCAGGGCTGTGAGGGGGGAGCCAGGGCATTTTGAGAAGGCAACCCACAAGAAGCCCCTTCCCTTTGATTCTCAGGGAAGTATGAATGTATGTCTCAAACACTTCTGACATTTTTTCAGGTCTTTTTCCCAGGAGCAGAGCCCCAGTAGTGTGAAGTATTCTGTCTGAATTATAAATTAAAGGTGTTATTTTAGAATTGTGTGTCCTTCTAGCATTTTGTAGACTCCTTGTGGCTCAGGAGATGCTTTCATCTCACCTGCTCTTTCTTCCTCTTATGTAGCTCATTCTGCACCTGTGAGTAGCCACTAAAAAGAGTTCTTGCTGCTTTTCCTTCTGCCTGGTATAGCCATGGTTATTTGGGGAAGGCAGCAGGAGGAAGGTTTCAGAACTAGGAACTGATTTCCTGTAAAAGTTGGTCTAGTGTTAATGACTGTGTTTCAACTTCTGTATTTGAGGAAGCTGCTCCTGGGATAGCAGCATGTCTTTGTATCTTACGACCTAACCCAGAGATTTATGGAGACATAATTATTTGGATGCTGTCTACCTCACAGTGCACAGAGGGTTGAAAGTGATCTTAAATGCCTAAAGAAACAATATCAAGGTTATAAGAAGCCATAAAGAGAGAGACCAGGTTTAAAGTCAAAGCTGCTTCTGCTTTTTGCTTTCCTTCTCTGAACCTTGCACTGTTGTTTCTATGGATGCTGTCTGTTCTGATGACTGTTATGTACTGAGTTCAGAAGGCAAAAGCAATGGATCTGTTGTAAAAATTTGCTGGTTATCATGGACATGTCTCTGTTTAAGCCTTGAAGCAATCTAGAGAGTGTATTTCTTTTGTCTATGCAACACTTGGAGCTGGACACCATGGTTTGCTTCACAGTGCCTCTGTTTTTCCTGACAAAGGAAGAAAAAAAAGAAGAGATATTTTAGCTAACAGGTCTCTGCCACTGTGGTCACCTGAAATAGTGATCTCCCAATGTTTTCTGCTACATCCAGGGAATGGAAGACATTCTGCGCTGCTTTATCAAGGAAAGAAATGAAGAGATGGTTCGACAGATTGAATTTGTTATCAAGCAACTCAATTCAGGTCAGAACACAGGCAGCTGTCAGAGCTTTAAGTCTTTCACAAAAGCCATAAAAAAGCTCATGTTTTTACTTGGCATTAGAACCCTCAAGGAATAACAGTAGTGTGTTGGTCTGAGAGAGGGTGAATAGTGAAATTAGGATTGAAAGTCATATATTTTAAAATTTCCTTTATGTTGTAGTAATAAAGAAGAAATAAAAGGCTGAGTAAGACACAATTCCAAAGTTTTAGGACCAAAAATAAAATTACCTTGGCTGTTTTCATTCATGCCAGTGGTCTGATCATAATGAGAGATTGCTGCCAACTGCAGAAATGCAGAAGAAATTTGTAAAACAGGATTTAGGGACTAGGTCTGTCTGTGCTCATCTCTTGCTCTATTGAGGTGTAGCTTTATGTGAAATGTGAAGTCCTGAAGAGAGAGACCATCCTTTTTGGAGAGTATGTTGATGGGTCATAGGAGTTGTAGATGCTGTTAATACAGACTGAGAAGGTGGAATATTTTTCCATTTTCTGTTGCCTGTGACTGACAGGAAGACTGAAGAAAGAGAAAACAAATAATAAGAAGTAGATTAATTCTGTTTGCATCTTTCTGTACAGTAAACACAGAACAAGCTGAACTGCTTTCTGTGGCTTTTGGATAGAGAACACAGCCTGTCTTACACTTCTAGCTTATAAAATAACAAATAAAGTATTTAAGCACTGTATTGCTAATATATAATATTTGTTCTTTAAGGTTATAGAACAACTCACCTTCTATCTAAAAATGGAATTTTAAGAGCTTTTGTCTGAATCAATGATGAGTACAAGCTGTGTTTTCAGATTTCCAGTATAAGCCTGGCCACGTTTTTCCTGAGGAAATAATTTTGTCCAAAAATTAATATTAAAATTAATATTCTGCATGAGTACTAACTTTTTATTTACAAAAGCAGTATAATATTAAAGTATTTGTAGGGAGAAGCAGAGTCTCTTATTAAAAAATATTTGAAAAGTAGGCAGACTTGCAAGTGCACACACTTTCATTCAAGTCTTGTCAGTAAATACAGTGGGACATCACCGTGGATTTTATGAGAAAGTAACTATTCCAGAGTGTTTCTATTTCTGCCATTTTCCAAAATATTAATTTATTTCAGTGATTTCTACAATGCTTATAGGAGGCAATTATTCTATAGTTGTCCTGAAAAGGACATGTCTGTATGAGAAGCAGGTTAAATCTTGCTCCTGTAAAAGTGAGGTAATAATGAGATTTTGTTAGGTTGTACATATGTGGCTTAACTGACACCATTTTGTTTTACTTCTTTCTAGAAGAGCCATTCAATGATAATATTGTGTCTGATGATGATGAGGAAGAGGATTATGAGGAAGTAAGTAAAGGCTTTCTAACACCTTTTAGAAAAATCCTTAACCTTCTGGGAAGAAAATATTTGTGTCAGTTAACCAGAAACCAGACTTTGGTTTTCTTGTGCGTTTTGCTTTTGGTTTTTACTTTTACTTAATTATTCTTGCATTAACAAGAAAATTGGATCTGTTTACATTCCCTTTTCTTCATTGGAAGTCCTACTCTTTTATTTTGGCAGCTCACCACCTCTGTGATAATTAAAGGTTTATAACTTGACTTAAGTGAAGAGATGAGGAGTTACTGTAGCAGTAGAAATATTGCTTTCAAGCAGACCTATTGGGTGCAGTTAAAAAAAAAAAATAGTTTATTACCAGAATAGTTTATAAACAGGTTGTCACTTTTTCTTAAAGTATCATTATCTATTCAGGATGCAACTTTATCTGCTGTTTAAAAACTTTGAAGTATATTTAGTAAATTGCTGGAATGTAAGAAAGGGTAACAGTTATTACAAATAAGAAATAAGTCCGATGAGAAAATAAAATAAAATAAGCATGAGAAACTGTATCATAGTAAATGTAAGCTGATTAGCCTTATATTTCTTTTTCTGCTAATAAATGCATTCTGTACCAGTATTTCAACATCTTTCAAGAAGCCACGGGTGTAGACAATACAACATACTGGATCACCTAAATTAACAGTCAAAGCAAGATGTAAATCATGTGAGGGAAATGTTATACCCAGTCTTCAGTGGTGGTGTTGCCATTTCTACGTTGCCATAAATGCACAGTGGAGGGTTGAAAATACAGTGTCAGCAGTTACGTGAGGGTTTTATCTTAAGAAAATCTACCCCACTGCATTTTTATTTTATTGAGAAGGCTTGCTTGAGAAATTTAAAAGAACAGCCATGGTTGATATCCTGGAAACAGTATTTGTGCATAGTTAGGTGTGTGTATGTGTGCACATTCTTTCATAACGTGTTCTGCCCTGAAGAAGTCAGTGACATGGAGTGAATGAACTGCAAAATGTTCTTGTATTAGAAGTGTTACTGCAGAACAGATTCACTGAAAACCATGCTTTTAGACAAAATATAAGCTTTTTGTCCTGAACCAACAAAGAATAAGACAGATGAAACTTAGTTGTGTCCGTGTTCTAGTAGCTCATTGCACATCAATGGGAATGATAGTGACTGGGGAAAACCAAGTCTAGAATTTGTCCTGTTACTGCAGCGTGACAGAATGCATTTTCTAGGGCACGTTGACCTTTTTCTCTTTTGAGAGCAGATAAAAATGCAAATATCCTGACTGTGACAGGTGTAGTGTGCTCTCAGCTGCTGTGGGGTGCAGCACCATGCAGGATCCAGCCTTCACCAGGCAGTGTCCAGAGAAGCCTTGCACTGGTTGCATTATTTATCCATTTTTTGTATTGTGTTGTGTATACCTTTTGTGTTGTGGCACAACAGGTGGTGAATTAATAACCCCTTCTCCTAAAGTTAGAGCTATGTGGAAATTCTAAGTTTAGAACTAGAAAGAAGTTTTATTTAACAATCAGCATTCCCCTTTTAATTCTAAGGAAATGCGATAATTTTTTTTTCTTATAGGATTAGATTATTATAATTGTTTCATCTCCTGCAGTTCTGAAGTCTTTTATAAGTCTTTTACATCTTTCCACTCCTCCAACTGAAAAACAATGCTTTTGGTGGAAGACGGGTTTCCTGGAGATTAACCATTAAAAAACTTCCCTTTGCTTAAAATGCTGCTTAACACCTTTTAACCAATGTTTCAAGGCTTTGAGTGTCTTGGGTGTATGGTGAAAATCCAAGGTGATAATTCCTTTTGCTTGAGCTTCAGTATACTTTTGTAAAGGATAGTGTATCTTATGAAAACACAGAGATAAGGAGCTCCTTCCTGAAAGGTGTGGCATTGAATTTCATGGTAATGTTGAACACTTCCATCACTTTACCTGTTCCCGGGAGTGAAAGGGATGTGAATTCTCCTGTTCAGTCCTACCCCTTAGTTAAGGTGCTGCTGCTTACAATCCCAGCAAAGGCTCTATGTCAAATCCTTTTAAAATATATTTTTTGCCACTGGACCATCATATGATTAAAGTGGACTTCTGGCATTTCTTATTATTTGACTCAAAAAATAACAGTAGGCTTTTGGAAATAGACAAGTGTCCAACTCCAGTTTTGCTTTGCCATTATATTAAAAAGAAAAGCCAAGTTAGAAACTGTTTTTAGTGTAACATTAATTGCAACACATTCTGAATCCTTATTGCTGCTGGGAACTATAATTCTGTTCTGCTACAAGGATGTCTGGTTTCTTAGTACCTCAGTGTAGAAAATATAGTTTACAGATATCATGGCAGTAATGCATAATGTTGTTACTTTGTTAAATAAACAACGATTTGTTGACTCGCTCAATGCTTGGAACCCTTTTGTATTTTGGAATTGCAGTGAGTTATTGTTCTCAATGGTGTTCTGTGATAACATCTGATGTTGTGATCTGGCAACAGAAAGTTTTGGAAAATTTTATCAAAAGTCATGCTTTTACGTAACTTTTAAGCTACTACAGACTGAGTACATTTCAGGATGTGTCCATATATTGCCAATTTTGCCAATTTAGTGACATGCTTTCAGACTGCTTACTGACGTTAGAATTTGTTGCTCAGTACCTTTATTTATACCTTTACAACTTAAGAAACAACAAAAGGACTCTCATGCAGCCTTAATTTGCAGGTTTTGCTCCAGCTTTAATTGTTTACAAGAGCATGCAAATGTTCCCAGTGCTGTTACTAAACTCCTCTTTCATGGGGTTTTTTTTGCTTTTATCTGTGTTTAATTTAGAGTTGATGAATTCTCTCCTGGCTTTGAGATCTTGTGGTAATGACTGCTTTCTCCAAAATACTGTGGCCAACACACAACTGAGCTTGTTAAAGGAAAATTCTGTGATTTCTAGGGGCATCACACGTTCAGAAATTTAAGGTTATGTACTGTGTGATGCTGGAGCATATAGCCATATAAAAAATGTCTCTGTGTGTGCTGTTATTCAGAAATAAATTGGCTTTTGTGTTTGTCTGGTCAGCTTTAAATTAACTAGTGTAGAGCTTAGGATACACTGGCTCCTGGAATACATACCCAGCCTTAAGATGTCAGCCTTCTGGGGTGTGTTGGTACCCACAGTCACAGTGTGTGTTTCCTGGTGCTCAATATTCTCCTGACTGGTCTGTTAAATACTAACTTAATTTATCTTCAGTATTTGATCTTTGCGTTCGCTTTTTATTTGACTTGGACCATCTTGAAAAGCTGCTTGTAAAAGTGAATATGTGATATTGTAGCTGTGATTCAGAAGTTTAGTTACAAGCTGGAGCTGTGTGAGGTGACTGTACAGTGAGGATTTATCAGACACCCTCTGATCCCCTGTCACTCAGCACCTGGCAATAAAATCAGAGAGCTGCCGTGTGAAAATGCACTTCAGCCGCAGGGCACATCAAAAGAAAGAGCTTAATCACAGGGCTCCAAGCCATTACATTAACGGGCTTTGGTGCCAGCATCTGCTGCAGCCTGTGAGCAGTGGGGAACAGGGCACCAATTGTGTTATTTCAGTGGTGGAGAGATGGCACATTGGGCAAAGTCCTTATTTTGTACAAGGAAGCAGAGGGGGGAACTTCCAGGCTCAGTTACCTGGTAGGTTAAATAATGTCAGGGAGCAGAATTGGCTGCATTAACAAACAATATAAAAAAAAAAATCCCCGAGCTTATCATTGCAACTTTCTCCCCTCTCCCATCAAAATACAGTATATTGTGGACTTTGGAGTGTTGTTTCTTAGTGGGATGCAGGGGGTAGTGGGTTGTTTTTTGTTTGGTACAGGTGATTGTTGCCTAGTCTACAAGTGTTTATCCTTTCACCATCATCTGGGTTATCTTTCACACATACCCAGCTTTTCAAGATTATTTCAGGACTATTTAAAACTGAGTCCGAATCTCACCAAAGTAAAATTGCTTTTCATTTTCGTTGTGCTCTGGAGTTCATCAGAGTCCAGTGGCCATTGTTTTTAATGGAGTTTATGCCAGGCTCTCTACATAACTATGCAATATACATTTTTAGGATTATTCCTTTACTTTTTCTCATTTACTCTTTTTGACAGTCATTTACATTTACTGTCACTACAGGTTTCAAAAGCAAAGAACATTTTCTTCATCTGGAGTGGATCTGTCTTAGGATATCTTGTGCAGGACAGAAGAGAATTTTTAGTAGCAAAAGACAAGCAAAATACTGTCTTGTTGTTGTACTACTGGTTTTGGAGAAGTAGAGGAATCCCTCAAACTTCAAATTTTCCAGGCTTTTTTGATCTGTAGAAGCTGCAGAGCTTCCATGAAAGATGAATCACCCATAGCTATTCTAGAAGTAGGCACAGGAGAGTGAATTCTGGTAGTTTTTACTTGAAGTTGGTTACATTTGGGTTTGTGGAATAAAATCAATGGAGGACTGTTGCCTTATTGTATGATATTTTTTTCCTGAAATACTGATTCCAAGCTTTTTGTACTAGCCTCACATTACCAGCTTTAAAGCTCCCTTACATACCTGAGTTTCTTGTTGCCTTGCCAGGAGGACAGTGACATCCTGGAGCCTGATCTGGACAAAGATGAGATTTTGCTGCCTCAGCTTGGGGAGCTTTCAGGAGAGAAGCTGCTAACAACCGAGTACTTGGGAGTGAGTACCACTCCTCAGAATCTTGGAATAAATTCATTTCCTGGGTTAAGTGTTTTATCTCAGTAGTTTCACCACTTTCTTCAATTTGTTGCTCGAAGAGGCAGGTGCTGCCTGCAGAGCAGTCTGAATCTTTCAGTCTGTGTATGAGCTGCTGCTCAGGAGAAGCAGAACCAGTGTGAGAAAGGAGCTACCCTTTCACAGGGGGTGGTCAGGCTGTGGCTTAATAATAAGCTACAGGCAGCCTTAGGGTTCTAGTGCTACACCAGTGACTCTGTGAGCACACAAAGCAAAGTGCTGAGCAGGTTAATAATGGAACATTCTGCTGGTCTGAAATTATTTTAGAAAAAAGGAAAGTTGAAATGTCAACTGCTCCTGCAGGCGTTGTGCCAGATCAAGTATTGTCTGCCTTACTTCAAGCAGCAAAAAGCTATTAAGTAAAAAAGCATAAAGTTTGTATGAATGTCATTTAGTGTGCTGTGACTAATTTGAGATATTTGGAGGGCTGGAGCACCTCTCTTGTAGAAACAGGCTTAGAGAGTGGCATTATTCAGCCTGGAGAAGAGAAGGCTCCAGGGATACCTTATTGTGGGGTTTCAGTCCTAAAAGGGCCTACAAGAAAGCTGGAGAGGAGCTTGTTCACAGGCACATGTCGTGATAGGATAGGGAGATTGGACAAGGGAGAATGGCTTCACACTGAAAGAGAGTAGGATAGAATAGATTTAAATAAAATATTCTTCCCTGTGAGGATGGTGAGGCTCTGACAGTGGTTGCCCAGAGAAGCTGTGGCAGCCTCAACCCTGGAAGTGTTTCAGGCCAGGCTGGATGAGGCTTTGAGCAACCTATGTAGTGAAAGGTGTCCCTGCCCATAGCAGGGGGGTTGGAACTAGGTGGTCTTTATGAACCTTTCCAACCCAAACCATTCTNACACTGAAAGAGAGTAGGATAGAATAGATTTAAATAAAATATTCTTCCCTGTGAGGATGGTGAGGCTCTGACAGTGGTTGCCCAGAGAAGCTGTGGCAGCCTCAACCCTGGAAGTGTTTCAGGCCAGGCTGGATGAGGCTTTGAGCAACCTATGTAGTGAAAGGTGTCCCTGCCCATAGCAGGGGGGTTGGAACTAGGTGGTCTTTATGAACCTTTCCAACCCAAACCATTCTATTAGAAATTTGTGCCTTCTGGATTTGAGAGTCCAGAATCCTGACGATGGAAAAGTGACCTGAGAAAAGATGCTGTGAGAGAGCCTTCAGTGATTCCAGGCAGTTTATTCAGTGACACTAGAATGCAATTTAGTTTCTGCTGCAATGCTTCTACAGAATTTTCTCTATGGCTTCAAATACCTGTTTTTCCACTACGTTATTTTTTTTTCTTCTTTTCCATGTATCAGATAATGACTCACACTCCAAGAGCTAAGAAGAAGCAATTTCCTGGTGTCCATCAGAGTATAGATGAGCCTCTCCAGAGACCTGTGACCCCAAGTTACCACAGAACTGTGTATCCAATGTAAGTCACTTTGCATTGCATGCAGCCCTGTCATACAAGGCCTTAGGAATGAGTCTAAGGAGTGCTTTGGGGGTCTTGATGGATTATGACACCCCCTCAGCTGCCTCCCATGTCCGTGTCCTGTGGATATGGCTTGTGGGGTTGGGGGTTCCACAGCTGGGCCAGTTTGTGTAAGGGAGGATGGGTGTTCAGTGCCTCTGACCAGAGGTTACACCCAGAACCGCCTCCCTCCCTCATTTTGGGGGGAGTCTTTGCTGCATTTGGCTTTCTTGTGGATGCATTCCTTTCTCTCAACCTTGTTTGCTTCTCCTTAGACCTGAGATGATTGAACATAATGTCCCCTTTATCTTACCTAGGCAGCTTAACTCACAGTTCAGAATTCCAGCCAGGCATCTTCAAGGGGGAGTGAGTTTCTGTGGCTGTAGCTTCTTTATACAGTTTTTGCTATAATGGGCAAAACTCCTTCCTAACAATGTTTAAGGCATGAACCATTTCAGTCCCTGACAGGCAGCCTTACAGCCTATTTAGAAAGTATATTTTCAGGAGTAAATCCTCACTATCACTGGAGTGTCCAAGCATTTCATTCTTGCTTTATAAGTGGAGAGAAAACCAAGCTTGTGGAATGAAATTACTTTCCTTTGAGAAGTCAAAGAAATGGTGTCAAACCCATGGGAGTGGCTTTTATTTTCCAGTGTCATGTACTGCACTGCAATTTTTGTATCAGAAATGATCTCTGGAAGTGATTGCTGCCTCTCTTTAGCACCATATACCCAGGCAGAGTGTTTACTTAAGTATCCCAGGATCCAGGAGTGGCACAGGTCTTGTATTTTGGCACAACTTGAGTCTTCTCAGTTATGCAGCTTGTGCCTCTGCAAGACGGCTTCAGGTCACTGCTGGATACAAATTAAAAACACATTTCCATCATGCTGGTTCTGGTAGCTCTTGGTCTAAGGGAAGTGTTAGTTTGATGGTGTGAAGCAGCCTTTACAGATTGCCTCACTATGCAAACTACAGAGGAGAAATGTAAACAGCAGAAATCTAACACTGTGAAAATACATGAAAATTAATTTCCCTCCTGCTCTGCCCAAATGGTAGAAATAATATGAGTGTTTGGTGCTCCCATGTTTTGAGCAGGAAACAAGCAATACCATCTTGAATGAGAAGTTTGTCCTTTGTACCTGACTAATTTGTGTGCAGGAAACTGCACTGAGTAGATGAAAACATTCTCAAACAACATTTTTCAGCAGAAAAAGACAAGCTTTGATGGCTTTTATGCTGTTCTAATTTTAGTACAAATTCAGTTACTAAAATAAGGAAATACGAGCTTGGATATTATTGCAGGAGGAAGACAATAAAAGCTTCTCTGCCTCAATTAGAAAGCAGTAGCTGAACTGGATGTATTTCATACTTTAAATGGCTTGTATCATATGAAATCTCATGAAAAATATTAGACACTTTTGCCCTGGATACCCCTTGTCTGCCAGACACAATCCAGAACAGTTCATCTGAGTTATCTCAAGTCTCTCATTCCGCTGAGTTGTTTAACTACAATAAAAATTTTGTAAATGTTTCCATTCAAAATTGAAGTGAATGTAACTTGTTTGAAGTTCTTCATGTGAGACTGAATGTGATATATTCCATTTAAAAGCATCATGAAAGAGGAAGCAGTTGATGAGATACTATAACGTGTCTCTTTGAGTTGTTGGTTCATACCTCCAAAAGGGGGGAGGGTGTGTGAAGATCTTTAGTGCTGAATAGAAGTATTCACACAGAAAATTAATGCAGAATAGCCACTGCACATGTAGCAGCCATTTCATGCTAATTTTTCTATGACTTCCCAGTGCAGACAAGGCTCTAGTTACTTCAGATGAATTGTCATGGGATCCCTGTATGGACAAGCCCTTGCTGTATGGAGCTAAGGGAGTCAGGAAATACTGGAAAGCTGCCGCCTTTTTATTTTTTTTTCATTTTCCCCTCCTTCTTTAAAGACTCACTGGCTGAGATCACTCAAGGGGGCCTGCACTACTTAATATTCTGTTAGCTATTTCCTTAGAATCTGATTTAGCTGTGAAATCATTAACTGCCTCCTTGGACTGCATGCTTTTTACTAGAAATGTAATTTAGTTACCTTAACCTGATATTGGGCAGGGAAACTCCGTGTCTGCCAACTTCTTCTCACACACTTTTCACACTCCTCTCACTTCTCCTGTGTTTTATTGCTTACTAGTAAGCAATTGTGTCCCTGTTCTGTCCTTCAGCTGCTTCAGTTTCCCACTCACTTGTGAAATCAAGAGTTCTATTTGTTGCCTACTTTGTTTTAAGTCTGTGTTGCACATTGCTTTTTAAAGTGAAATCCTTGTAATATTTAGAAGTAAAACTTAAATCCTTGAAAAAATTAAGTATTCAAGACCTCTCAGGCCTATTTCTACAGCCTTTTTCTTTAAGTGTCATGGTGGTATTTTGGGTCTTCAGACTGCAGGGAGTTATGGTTTCCTTTCCTTGGCTCTTTTATTGCAGTAGGAAAAAATGTCAATTTCAAATACGTCTGATGTCAGCTGCTTGGGGGGAGCTACAGTCAAGCAGTTAAATTACATCCTTACTACTGGTTTGTAATATGAAATATAAAATAATTTCAGTATGTACTATGTCATTTCAGGCCATTAGAAGAAATTAGAATTTAGTCTGATTAAACTTTTTATACTCTAAGCATTTACCTTGCATTCTCCTTTCTCCTCCAGGCCAGAAACTGGTACCAATTCTTGTCACAGTAGGGATGAGAAGCTGCAGTCTCCACCAAGTCGTCCTTCTTCCATTTGTGATGGGAGCCAGTCCAGCATTTCTGACTTCTGCATTTCCCCCTCATGTAAGGATGGTCTGTGCATGCTGTTCTTAATTGCTGACATCTCCCTTGACTGGGGCAGGTGTAGGGGGCCCGGACTGTGTGTTGTATATTGGGGATTTTTTTAGTGTAGTGTGGAAATGGCCCCGTGTTTACAGAGCCTGGGTGAGTCTGCAGGACCTTGGGCACACGGCAGCCTTTGGCTCAGGCTGAGTGAATGGCCACAGAGGGTAACGTGTGGCCAGCAGACACCAATGGTCTCACTTGCCTCACTCCATCTTGCTTCCTGTGGAAGGATCAAACCCCAGGCTTCTGATATGTGAAGAATACTCTGCAATGTCCCCTGCCCAGGGCAGGAGCTGCAGCCAGAGACAGTGCACTTCCAACAGGCAAAGCCCCTTGCTTGATCAAATATACCCTTGTTTGGATCTAAATGAATCTCTGTCTGCTGGCACCTGCAGGCTCTCTTGGCTGTAGTGTTAGAGCTGAAGGCAGCTGCAGCTCTCTGCTGAGATTTGCAACTGCATTCAGGCCATCCAGGGCTGTGGAGGATGGGCAGCCTGGTGCTGTGTGCCTGCATTGTGGGTGATGCTGCTAAAGATTCTGCCCTTGCAGCTTCAGCTGAAATGAATGCAAACTCAGCTGGGCCTGAGAGCTCAGAAACATATGATGGAATTTAAAAGGTTACAGCCTTCTGAAAGACTCGATTGCTGAACTTCTGATATCCATGAGATCCTGGAACTTTGGATGTGGGTGTTTCAACCTTCCTGCAGGGATTCATTAACATTTCCAATTACGGATCTGAGGCAAAATGTTCAGCAGTCGTAGATAAAGGATCTTGCAGCATATCCGGGACAGAATTATTAATAAGTTCAGGCAAAATGTGCCTTTTCTTTTCTGAAAAATATGCTTTGAAGCAGTAAAGGAATAGCATACTTTTTACTTTCTCTTCTATTTTTTTAAAATTTCCTAAAGGAAATGAAAAGGATTCTGAGAAAAGTAACTGAGGTCTTGCAGACAGGAATTCGCTTGCGTAATGCCTGGAGCTGATAAATGTAACATGCTGAAGGAGAGAAGGATGGGAGATAGGAGCAGGAGAAGCTCCTGTCCAGGGTGGGCACTTGGGTTCTTGCTGTTGTGTAGCAGTGAGAGCTGCTGTTCTCAGCCTGGCTGTGCACAGTAACACCTTGAGTACAGCTCGGAGGGCAGCAACTCACACCAGCAAAGGTTGTAAACCAGGCAAAGGCATACTGACTTAGCAGCTTACCTGCAGAGAAGGAAAAAAATAATGGATTTTTACATACCTGTGCTTTGGTAAAGGAAATTAAGCCAAGTAGTTATCAAAGGTGTTCCTATTTGGTGCTGTAAAGTGTTACTGGATGCAATTCCTAAGGCATTATGCAACCATCCAGAGCCCAAGTGAACCAGATTTTGATATCTTTCCAGAGAGCTGCATGCACTCACCTCTATCACTTTTGCTGTGCTGCTGATGCTGTCTGATAGTTTGTTTTGTAGAGATTTGTGAAGATGTTTAAACAGGCAGCCTGAGTCAGTCAGCAAAGTAAATGCTGTTAATTTTTGATGAATATTGATTTAAAACCTTCATGCTGAAAATATTTCTGCCAGCTTAAATGTTTCATTTTGCCAGAAGTTTGCTTGCAGCCTCTGTTTAAAACAGTCTGTTAGCTGCTTTCAGTCAAAATTATATGCAGGTGGCTACTAATAAGACTACTAGATTATATTCTTTTCCTGTAGAAAAATCTTTGAGGTCAGAATATACAACATATTGCTAGTTTATATGGATTATACATGTAAAAAGACAAATATTTTTTGTGTGTGACAGGAAATTCTCCCTAGCATTAATCCAGGCTATAAAATAACATTAAGCTACTTGAAAGATGGCCTGAGGCTTGTTTTGGGTTTTTGCAAGTAGTTTGTCTTTCTTATCTTTTGAGATTTAGAAATGAGGTGGAAGAGAAAAGAGAGCCTGCACTGCTGGACCCCCTGGTTGTTATGTCAGTGACAGGACTTTTATTCTGCAGAATAATAATTAAGCTGGGTCTTTGAACATCTCCACTTTTCCAAAAGGCAATGGGGATTTTAATATTGAAATTGAAAAGTCTTTAATTTAAGACAATGGAAAATAAGCCCTTTCTCTTCTATTGCCTTCTAAGGTACAGCAGGGAATAGAAATGTGTAGAAGTAGTGGTATTGCTTCTAGAGGCCTTCATGATGCTCTGCCAAACATCTCTGCTGTTTATTGACTTCTGATCTTGGTCTAATGGTCATTCTGCAGTACCAGGAACCTGCTTGTTTCAGAATATTTGTTTCCAGCATCACATGAGTACCTTGGGACTCAAGAGCTACGTGCAGCCAAGTAGAAAAATTAATAGTAAGAGACAAAGAGTGAAAAAAACAGAATAAAAGCTTCATATAAACAATTAGCCTCATCAAGGGGCTATCTCAAGGAGGCTAAGTTGAGCCTCATGGAACCTTGATCCTCTTTTGTTTCCTAAAAATGAGTATAGTTCTTAATGTCCTCCTGAAAATATTTGGTTGTTCTTGAATTGGTTTCATTTTGTCTGGGTCCATCCTCTCCCCCTTTATCCTTTGATTAAGAATCAATAATTGCACTCTTTCATTTTTTGTCTCCTGTGAACAGAAAACTTGTGAACCAAAGATGAACCCTGGTCATCTTCCTGCACTTATTATGCTGAATGCCAGACAGAACATGTGCTGGGCAGCAAGATGCCTGTCTGAGAGTGAACTCCTCTGCATTCTTATCAGCAGCAGAGAGCAAACCAGGGCAGCAGCCTGTCCTGAGCCTGGCAGGAATGGAGCTAGAGATTTTCCCTAAACTTTCATTGAACTTGCACGTCTTGGTAGCCTTGTGATTCTAAGCAAACTGAGTGTAAGGCAGAAATGGAATCTGACAGAAGTGTAAAACACTTCTTTCTGTCTGCAGTGGCCCTGTTACTGTGGATATGTACAAACAACTGCAAGGGGCTGTGTTTCTGTGGCTTTAATGAGATATTGGACATAGCTGATGTGTGTTAACTGGGAGTCTACATGCTCCTATCCCATTGCTAGTGCATAGTGTAGCCAGTTTTATTTTCTAGCTGTAAGGAGCTTAAATTCCAACTGCAGCTGTTTTGCTCAGGTGATGAGCCATAATACACTCTGCCACATGAACTCAGTAGCCTGCCAAAACCTCAAGATTTCCTTCATACAGCAGGAACTGTGACTTGATTGTATTTCTAATAAAACTGTAAGGAGATAACTCCTCACTGAACTGTGTTTCTTTTTTAAACAGCAGTTGAAATGAAGTCATTGGAAGTATTTGCATCAGGCCATAGAATGGACCAACACATCCCAGCTGGTGATACCTTGTCTTCTCAATCTTCTGACTTCACTGAGGACAAAGTAAATGGTCAATCACATAGGTATGATTTATCTAGAGGATACCTAAAATTGTGAAAGGAGTCTGACAGGATTTACCAGCTAATTCCATGCTGCTCTAAAGACAATCTGTGAAGTCATTTGGTGTATGATGTAGTCTGGCTTGAGACAGCTGTGGTGGTGCTGCTTGCCAAACAAAATACCCTTTGCTGTGCCAGAGGCAGCTGTTCAATTTCTAAGCATCTGGTTCAGAATGGGAGAAGTCTCAAGCAAGACATTATTAATGAACTTCACATGTATGCTCAATGCAGCCTTCTGAAAATAAAACTTCCTGATTGCTTCCTTAGATGACTCAACACTAGCCCAGAAAAATCATTTATTAGTAAAGAAATAGGCAGGACTGTGGGAACAGGACAGGAATCAACATGCAGAAGGAAGGAAAATGAAGCATTTAAGTGAGTTAAGAGTGTTCAGACATGCTGAGTTTCTAGCACTGCTGACCAGAGTCTCTCATTTATCCACTAGATGGATGTACCAAAGGGGGCAAAGTTATGAGATCACCCAGCAGTGGGTTTCAACTCTTCCTTGAAATTATTCCTGTAAAATGAAAGGTCTTGTTCTTCTTATCCTGCTTATCCTACTCACCTTGAGCCTCTGTGAAGCCTTTGTCATGTGTACAACTGTGATGTTATATCTTGGATGAGTGCTAGGAATTAATTAGTAATTGGACCAAAGTTTTCAGGGCCTGCATGTGTCCTTCAGACATTAACAGCTTTTTCCTATAGCTAATTAGATTGGGCCAAGTTTTAAACCGTGGAGACATATTTTAAAAGCAAATATGTTCCAGAACTAAAACACAGAATGAGTGGAGATGTGTTAAAGGGAAGGTTTTACCAGCTCTTTATGTACCTGATTTTTCAGAAGTGCTTGGTTATTTGTGTCAAATACAGCTCTAGCACTTCAGAAAGATTCTATGTCTAGAACTTTGTTTCCTTCAGGCTTACAGATGCCTGTGTGAGGGTTTGGGTTTTTGGGGGGTTGGTATGGCTTTGGTTGTTCAGTTGGGTTTTTCCCAGTTGTGCTGTTTCCATGGCAACATCTGAGAAATTATACATTGTCAATGAATTAGCACTGGTTTCAGCTGAAGTGCTTAGTAGTCATACTTCTGGCCCAGCATTACTGATTTCTGTTATCTGTTGTAACAGTAGCTAAGCACACAATAGAAATACAAATAGACCAAACTTATGGCCAAATTGTTTGCTTTGTGGTGGAGAAAGGGATATTATTGCTTCAGGCTTTCCTTCCAGGAAGCAAATCAAATTGGCAGCATCTTGACCCCCACCTTAGTGAGATGCTTTGCTTCTCTACACAACCTATTATTAAAAAGGTGTGTTCCCAAACATATGTCTTAATCTCAGGATGGATTTTATAGAAGTGAAGGCACAGGTGCAGTATCCTGCAGAGGAAGGTCATATCTTTTCATCTGTGTTTCCTCAGCATGCATGCAGTAATTTGGATTTCCAAATGCAGCCTCGAGTTACAGATACAGGAATGCAGCCGTTCACAAAGAGAGCACAGGGTTTTCTGTGTCAAGGGTCTTTTGTTAACATGTTGGTGTTGCAATAGCTAGACCTGCCTTTTCATTCTTTCACTCCTGGATGCAGACTATAATTTGTTTGCAAAACAAGCAGGGCTAATAAATCACTGCTTTCCTCATAGTTTTGTCCACTGTAAGAAATGTCTCCTTCCTGGAGGCAAATACCAAGACCTCCCTAGAAGAGGTATGTATGAGAAAAAGAGGGCTGAGCTGGGCTGTGGAAGTGGTCACTTCTCTTTCCCCTCTTCCTTAGCAGTATAAATTGGGAACTTAACTGCACAGAGTTGAGTGAAATGATGTAAAATCAATTGCAGAATGAGACCTTAGCAGTGACATTTCTGCTGCAGCTGTTTTATTTCCAAAGGAAGAAATGATTGTTCCAGCTGATGCAGGTCAGACTGGCAGGTGGTCTTGCACTGATATTCCATGTTGCATTTTGATCATGTGAGAATATAGAGCTCTGTCGTGCTTTTTAACCAGTCAATGACGAATTTGTAACAGACTTCAGTCTACAATTGTGACTGACTGAAAAAGCAGGGGTTTTTGTATTGTGACTATGTCTAGTATAATCATGATAAAAAAGGACATTCTTATGTCTCTATTAGCCTTGCTTCTCTGATAATCTGGTAAAATGGCCAAAAGTCACAGTGTATTATTGTAGGAAATGGTTTAATTCATCTTTATATGTTCAAGTCCTGTCTTATTTCCTGGTTGATTATTCGAATCCCAGTGTCACCCTGTTGTGTGCGTTTTTATAGACAATTATTTCAGTTTTTCCAAGTAAACAGTTTTCTTTCTTCTCAGTGCAAGTGTAGGTTTTTGTGCGAGTTTGTTGTGGGTTTGGGTATTTTTGTTTGGGTTTTGTTTTGTTTTTTCTTTGAGCACACCTTGTCGTCAGTGGCTCCTTTTCCAATTTTGCTTCTTCAACTCATCAACTTTCAGAGGATAACAAATAGGAGTTTTAGGTGTTATCCTGGGAATTAGTGATTTTCTGTTGATCTTAACCTATTTATTGATGCAGTAAAAGATGAAGTAGTTCTGTGGTACTTGAACGTATGGAGAGCCAGATCTGCTCTTCATCCTCTCAGAAAAACGGCAGAATTTTTTCAACTTTTAGAGTTTTTGCTACCAGCCTATTTAATATAATCCTTTCCTGAAGAGTTTGCACAGATTAGAGCCATTTTGTGAGAGAACTGTGCATCTCTTTCCTTGGTAAAGTGATGTGACTCACTAGTCTGGCTGCCGAGGTTACTGCCCTGAAAGTGGAGATGGTTGAATGGCTATAAAAACACTTTGGGATCTGTATTCCCATACACTGAAAGGTTTTGTTATCTGTTGTTGAACAAGGGAGAAAAAAAAAAACCCCTCATTTGTGGCTGAAAAACTGCCTTGAGGCTGGTGAATCTTTCTTTTTAATCTACCAAAGAACATCACAGTACACATAAGATTATGAAGAGCACTAGTGAATTGAAACCTAATTCACTTGAAATAACTCACTTTACCAAAGTGAGTTAAATGACAAAAAAAACCAAAAAATAACAATGACACTACTCTATGGAGATATAGATGGTTAAATATCTCTGTGGTCCATGCCTGGAGGTTATATCTAGCCAAGTCTTGTTTTTTAATGTTCTTTTACCGATCTGTTTCTGCTGCCATCTGCCATCTCCTCCTTTGAAGCTCAGACAAGTGTTAACACTTGTAATGCTCATAGGTAGAGGGCTGCGGAGATGGTTCTTAGCAGAGCTGTTAGCACATCTCTGCCCTTAGTAGTTAGCATATACATATGCAAAATACAGACAATAATGCTGTTTAAAATGGAAAAGGAGCCCTTGCTCAAATCTGCCTGCAAGGTGAAGCAGGGCTATGGAAGGGCTAATTAGCACTGACTCAGCAGCATTCCCAGGGGAGGAGGGGAGATTAAATATCTTGAAAATCCTCCTAATCACCCCTTCTGATGGTCACAAAGAGTTCTTTTGATGGAGCTAATAACACGGGGACTTTCTATTTTCATCACCGATTTTTAGACGGCACCTATTTCTTCCATGTCCTGCCTTTGACTCTTTTATTTCCCTTTTTAAATATGATGAAGTTTTCATGTAGCTGTTACTTTAGTTTAACCTTTTCTCCTTTTAAGAAAAAATCGACTCACTAGTGCAAACATTAATTTAGATTTAGAATTAGAGACTTGCTATTTCCTGGTAGCCTCCATTTTTGTAACTGGGAAAAGCTATATTTATGCTGGGGGCAAGGAAGGACAGTATCCTCACACAGTTATTGACTAAATTTTAAAGAATTATCTTTTTGCAGCACTTGAAGACTGTGAAATAGCAACACCTGGTTTATGTTCTCAGTGTGAGCAAGGAATCTGTGTGTTTAGTGAATTTATTTTATGGATGCCATCATAGCTTTTTCCTCTTTTGATAAAGCCCTCAGGGTGTTCTACAAATCTTATCTCAGACAGGAGCCAGGGAGGCTGCTTATGTTTGCCAAGATTGACCTTCACCTGGAAGAAATTGTGGTGCCTGTGCCTTAAAAGAATGTATTCCTGTGCTCCTTTTGCACCCCAGAATGAGTCACTGGATGTGATAAACACAACAGAAAACAAGCTAAAGATCAGTTGCTGGGAATTAACCGATCCTGTTGTTCACTCCTGTTGTGTGAAGAGTGAGGTTTGAGTTGGACAGAGCCAGGTCAGGGGCTGTGCTGTGGGCACGCTCCCAGGCAGTACCTGTGGTGCCATGTTCCTTTCCTCTGCAGTGTCCCTGAAGTGTGAGCTCCTGCCAGGCTGTCACAGCACGTCCTGCAGGTTTCACTTGGTTGCAGAGTTGTTATGCATGAGTATTTCTCCATGCATTGCTAACCCTTTCCCTCTCCTCCTCCAGCGACTTTGCCTCAGCCTTCACCAGCCAACCCAAGATCCCTCGCACTCCTGACGGGCAGAGCAGCAGCCCTAGAAAGGGAAAGGTCCCAACCATTGCCCCCCAGTTCTCTCAGTCTGGACCCCAACAAGCAAGCCATGCAAGCTCCTTAGGATCATCCACCAGGAGCAGACAGAGTAAGTGGAAAATGTCATCGTTCTGTTTGTCATTCTTTGGGGTGGGAAAGGAGGGAGCATTGTAGAAACTCTTCAGGAGTGAAGTCATAGGCTACAATGTGCCAGGAGTATATGACATTGTACTTGTCATCTGCAGGATGTACAACCATGTAATTATATCCTGCTGAACACTGCTCCTATTTCCAGACTGTCATGTGAGCAGTTAAGAGACATGCTTTTTCCTGTCTCTGGGTGGAGAAAAGTGGCCCAAATTCTCAGGAGTTTTTGGGGAAGCTTATGATTAGACCTTCTCTAGAGCTCAGATTAGACCTTCTCAAGATGTCATCAGAGTTTTTCCTTTTCTTTAGACACTTGTTCATCCCACTGTGTAACTTGAAGTCGGATCCCTGGGTGTGTCTACACTGCAGCTGAATGTAGAGCAGATGTCAGGCAGCTCAGGAGATGGCTCAGGGCAGCTTGGTAAGCAGAGAGCCAAGCACAGTGTGATGGCATGGCACACAGTGTGTGGCTCATGGCAGTCTCCTTTCTGCTGGAGACTGGTACTCAAGAACCACATGGCTGTGCTGTGGCCTGCAAAAGATATATAAAAAGTACTTGATCTGTGGGGGAGTTCAGCAGAGAGGGTGGCTTTGACTTGAGGATGGAGGAAAATGATGGACACTTGCTTTGAGCCGGGCAACACAAACTCAGTAGAGAGGAAAAAATTATTTTGGATGCTCACACATCAGTAAACACATGTGGTGTGTCAGCTGTGGACTTTTTTGGGATGGAGGGGTAAGAAAGGTGCATTCTTCAGTATTGAACAGACTTTTCCCCGGGTGTGTGTATAGGAAAAGCTGGGTTCAAATACAATTCTGTGTCCATCATCAGTGAAAATGGCAGGAGCAAATGCATCATAACAAGTTCAGTGATGATTATTTGATCACAATGTAACATCTATTCTTTAGCCATAACTTGTTACCTTGAAACATTTGACAAAAACCTAGTGAGTCTGTACCTTCCCAAGAAACTCAAAATGTCTGATAATCATTAGCTACTCATTACAGATACGGAAAATGAAATGAAGAGAATTTAAATAACCCAGTAAATCAGTAACAGAGCTGGAAAGAGCATTCTGAGCCTTCTGTGTTGCTCATTCATTGTTCCACACAGTTGCATGTGCAGAGAGCTGGTGTGGTTTCGTTCAGGGAGTACAGGTGAGGCATTGGAAGGGAATGTTCTTGGTGGTGAAAGGAGGTTTTGACCTGGAGGCTCTTTGCTTCAACACTCCTGTGCTGAGGTAACTAAGCTCTTTCAGCTTTACCTTTGCTGCATGTGCCCTGAGTTTTACCTCTGACATCAGTGCTCTCTATTTCCTGTGACAGCAGCACTGTTCTGCCCTGACTGGATGTGGTGTTAACACCCAAGAGTCTGTCCCTGGTTCCTGTTTCGGTTCATTTCCAAAAGCATTGGCCCATTGAAAAGAAGCCCTAGTGAGGAAAGGAAAAGCACAGTGTGTGTGTGTGTGTGCACAAAAAATCTTCTGCATGCTCTAGTTTCTCCAGGGCAGCTTTAACACTCCTGGGTAGGGTGTCCTAGGAGAAATGTGGGATACCAGTGCTGCTTTCAGGAGGCTCTGGAGCAGGATCCTTTTCCAGTGGCACAATGTTAAATGTATTTTATTTTTAAATTGCTTTAAAGCAGATCACTTGGGGTTCTCTGTGGATTCAGTATATGTGATCTGTTAGTCCAGATACTTGAGGTCCTCTAACATTTATTGTTTTATTTGTTTTGCACTATACCTCTTCTCTTTGCTATCTCATGTGCCATGAGAGTGTCAGCAATTGAATGTTAAACTCTTCCTGCTAAAAATAACAAATAAATTATTTTGCAAACCACTAATCTTCCACTCACTCTGTGTACATGTATCCAGCCTTGTTGTCTGCTGTCACAGAGCACCTATTAGCTCTTGTCCATCCTGCAGGGACTTTCACACAGGTGTTTATAGGTGGGAAGAGTTACATGAAGGTTATAACCACCAGATTTTTAAAGGATTCAAAAGGGTTTTAAGCACCTACACTGAAATTTGAGGTTCTCAAAGGTAATTCTCAAAGATGAGAAAAATACTTAAAGATGCAGGGAAGGGGTTCTGAAGCAAGTGAGACCCTGATGTTTCCCTAGTAAAGCTCTGTGCTTACTGCTCCTTTAATTTCCCAGCTGACTCATCTGTAGGTCAAAAATGATATCAGATGCACAGATACCAGTAATCAATAGGTTCCAGCAGTTGCTGCCTCCCATTTGTCTGCTGCATGGGTATGTAGGATTTTCCATATCAAGAGACTCTGCTCCAGTGGAAGACTCATTTGTGGGTTTCTTTATAGAGTTTTTATAAGTGATGGATATGATGAGAAAAAGATGACTTTCTGATTTTACTTGATGCATTCACTTATTTGAGAGGCACATTTTTAGCTTGATTTTAGTATTTATTACAGGTGTATTTTCTGGAAACAAGTTGATTTTATGTAAACCTACCTGAACTAGCTGGACCTCTCCTCTTGGAGCACAGTGTGTGGAATGCCTGAGGAATGCAGAGGAAGCCCAGGTACTTAGTGCAGCTACAGGCCTGGGGCCAGATTCCTGCTGTTCACTGAATTCTAGAGCAAAAGCAAGCTCCTCCAAATAAAACCAAACATGCTGGGATCCTCTGTGATTTCCACTTCCATGCGGGCACAGGGATGACACTGGCAGCATGGCTGGAATGTAGGGTTCCACAGGGAGCATGGACACCTGCAACTTTAGACCTTTTCAGCTGTGTTCCATGTGGACATACTTGTGTGGTTTAATCCACTCTGATCCTTATTCTCAGTCTGTTCCAGGCAATTCTGCATGGGCGTGCTGAAGCTGTTTGCAGTGTACCAAGTTCTGTCTAAGGCACATTGGAGCTAGGGCAGTACAAAAATCTCTACCAAAAGAATGGGGAATGCTTTTTGTCAGGAGTGCAGCTGGGCCCTGGTGATGCCCTTTCAGTTCTTTCAGTCCCTGCAAACGGGTTGCCATAAATGCATTCTGCAGTTTTAAGTTGCAGCATCACGAGTTAAAGTCCCTTTCTGCATGTTTTTTGTGATGTTTGTGTCCCTGTACAAGTTGAACAAGTGTTGCCCTCGGGCAGCTTCTGTCTTGTAATGAATCCTGCTTTCAGCTGACAGACCCTTTCTCGATGTTTTTCTGCAGGCAGCCAGTCCTACAGGAAGTGAGAACAGTTCCTTTCCTCGAGAATCACCTGTCACATTGTTGAAGGACAGAGCCAGCTTCCTGTAATGAGCTTTACTGGTGACCTGCAGAGGAGAGTGAGGCTGTTGACACTGCAGGCCTTGCACGGATTATCTGATGGGATGTGTCTGTGGTCTCTAAAGCTGGCTAAGACAAGGACCTTGTTATTAGAATGCAAGGTCTCAGTAGCAGCCCAGGACTGACATGGGAGATGGATATTCTCTGATAGTTTACTCTAAAGTGACATTGCCACCTTGAGAAGAAACTCTTGCTCTCTGCCTTCTGTGTCACAGTAAATGGCCTTTGGAAACAGAACGTAGGCTCAGCCCAGGAGTTTTACCAAGCAACTGTATTTTTTACTTATTGCTCACTGAAGCAGCCTGCCAATTGCTTTTCTTAAAATTTTGCCTGTGGGAGCAGGTTGGGAGGTATCTCTGTTTAAAGGATCTGTGTGAAGAGGGACAGTGCCACATGTGCAGAGCTTCCTGCCCAGAGCAGTCCCGTGTGTGGGGCACAATCTGTATGACCTCCAGACCCTGAAGGGGAGGTATTTTATCAACTTCTGGTTGACCTGTAGCAGATAAAAAACACTGTTACAGTGCCCAAGGCAGCATCCATGCTCACCTCTGAGGTCTTTGCAGCAATTTCTCCTATTCCTTCTTTCTGCATTTTCTTCTTAATTCTACTGTTTAACATTTGTGGAATGAAAAATCTCTTTTTTTTTGCCCTGGAATGAAGAGCTTTGCTTCTTTATTCATAGAAGAAACCATGAGAATGTGAACAGATCAGAAGCAACTTTCTCTTTACATGTAACTGTGTTCCATTTTCTGTGGTCTTTGTTGCTTTTTTTGTGTTCTTCACTTCAGAGCAATGACTGTTTGTGTCTTTATGGAATTTGTGCTGGTCTTTGGTACATATGAAGTGCTGGCTAGGCAAGAGAGATCAGGAATCCTTCCACTAAATAAAAAGCAGCAGTTAGTTCTGCCAGTGAATTACAAAGCTAGTGCTGTTTGTTGTTCTTTCTCTCAACAGTAACAGTGACCAGGAAACACTAAAGTCTTCACTGGAAGTTGGCTTTTCAGTAACATCCCCTCATGTGACAGCTGTTGGGACACATAAATGCAGTTTACATTGGAACTTGGCTGCTGCTGAGGCAGAGATGTACAAAAAGCAGGCAGTGTATTTGCCACAGTCAGACTTCAGAAACAAATGGTGATGGTGAAAACAGGGAAGGTGAGGCTTTGGTTTTGGAATTTCACCTTGAGAAACAAACAGGTGGAACACAGCCTGAAAGGTAAGGCTACTGCTGTAGTGACACTGCCTTCTCCTAAAGAGTTGTAAAGCCATTTCCATCGAGCCAGAAGAAATCTTTGTGCTTCTGACAAGATTTGAATTGGGTCTCTTGCTCTGTGGTGGCACCTGAAGAGCCAAAGCCACTGATGTCATTGCCTCAGACCCACTGAGTTCAGTGATGCTGTGTCAAATGTTTGCAGATAGGGCTCCCAGAAAGTTCAGGAAACCCCTTTGGATAGACTTTAAATTGGAATGGGGATGTTTTGTAGAAGACCTCCTGTAGCTTAAAATCCAGCCAATTCATGTGGAAGTTGCAATTTACTACTCAGTAACACCAACCTAACACTAAGCAGGTAGAGTAGGGCTGTTGCTTTAGCTCCCAAACTACACAGCACATGAAGAGACTACAGACACTTGGTAGCCTCTGTCACACAGATCCCCGTGCCAAACAAAGAAGTCACAGAAAATCTCTGACTTGTGCTTAAATTCATCTGCCTTCTCTCAGAGCTGATAAACGCAACTGATGGGAAAATGTTCTCTGGTTCACAAAAAGGCAGTAATGGAAAACAGCCATAAAAGTTCACCTCATGGCTTTCCAGGGTAGGCAGAATTTCCTCTGAAATTCTGGTTTTTTCCGGCATGTAACATCAACAGCCAAGTTGTTAACAGTGAAGTGCTAAGCAGTTCATTTGCATACATGAATAACACACAATGCTCCAGTAACTGAGTTTAATTTATCTTACAGCATTGCTGAGTTTCATGTTGGATCTATGCTATGTTCATGCTGGATCTGTTTCTGTAAGATGGAGGGCAGTTTTTGAAAAGTGCTGAGAGCAGATTAATTTTTTGTGTGTTTTGGTTGGGGGGCAGCAACCCCAAAAACTCACTGATTTTATGAATTGAGGTAAAAACTTCACCACTCCTTGCCAGACACCCAGAGGTCATTGTTAGGTGTGGCAGCTGCTCCAGCATATCAAGATTCATGGAAACCAAAATGCATCTTGCTGAGTTGAACTGAAAGGAACAAACTGAAGTGTGTGTGCTTGTGTGTTTCTTGCTCAGGCCTGTTGCAGTGCAGAACTCTGTATTTCCCCATGTTCTCTCAGCTGTGTGAGTATGGAGTTTGAAATCCAAGACTATTTTTATATTAATGCACGAGAATTTTAATTTTCCAAATACCTGAGAGGAACTATGGATGTGCTTAGAAATAAGTTATCAGCTGAACAGTAATTTGAGAGGCTGAGGAAGTAACGTGCTCCTTTCCTCTGCCTCATTCACAAAAATGCCCCTGTGGTGGCAGTCAGAAGATTTGAAGCTAATGAAAAATGTCAGCTCTGCCTTTGTTCAGAGGACTCCACTGTTTGGGGTGGAAAGGTCCCTGAATGGAGGTCAGTAGCACACACATGGCAAATTCGGCACCTCACTCTGGAAAGTTGTTGGGTGTCTTACATGTGCCACAAAGAGGCAGCTGCTAGATTCAACACCCTCTGGGGAATTCATAACAGGAGCACTGGAAATTGCTGCCCCACTGGGAGGGGTGTGATTGCAATTAGAGTGGCTGTAATTTCATTCACAAAAGGCAAATAAAATAATTGCAAATGACACATGGATCTGCAAGGAAAGCTTTTCCGGGACCAAAGTCCTAAGTGGTGCTACCATTCCTTTTGGATGTAACCACTGTATATTCAGAGTCATTTTGTTTATGCAGAGTGTTATTTGTGTAAGTCTGTTGAAGTTTGCATAGAGGGCTCATTCTGTACGAGTGCTCTAAAATTATCTTTCCATGACTAGATAAAAATGCTCCTAAAGGGTTTTATTTTCTTCTTTCTCTTTTTGATATATTCGGTTTGGGCATCATGCAACTTTCTTGTGTGCATTTCTTTACATTTCACTCTGGTTTACTATTGACAGATTCTGTCCCCAACAGTTTTTATCTCCATCTAAGTGAAAAACAGCTCCCTTCAGTTCAGCCCAGCCTGCCTCTGCAGAGGTAATGTTGTTTACTCAGAAGTGTTGCAAAGCAGGCATGAACCACTCATTGTTTGTGGTCTCTCATGAGGAGAGCCCAGGCATGTGAGATGCCACCAGCAACACTGGGTTGGTGTCAGAGGTATTATTTGTTGTACAATTTAAGTGTGTAAGGGAAGACAAGCAAGGAAGTTCTCTGGAGAGAAAATATTGCTGTGATGGGGAGCGAGAGTGGTTTCTTGGTTTGGCTTTGAGTTGTCCCTTTAAACAAAGTTTCACTGATCTTTATAAATTATGGTGGAGATGGCAGTGCAGAGATAAAGAGCTCTGAGTGGTGTTCATGCACGTCTTGGCATAGTGGTAGCAGAGAAGCAAACACACTGCCTTCCCTGCAGGTGTTTAAGTATTTCCAGGCTTATTGTTTACCTAGGGGCTTGAATTTATCCTTGAGACAGAACTTCCTGGCAGTTTGGACCATCCTCACGCTTGCTTGCAGTCTGACTATTGGAACAAGCACTTTCCTGGGAGAGGAAATGTGGGGGAGTTGGGGATGCTCCTTGCTGGAGTGTAAGGAAGGAGTGAGTGAGCCCTGCCAGGCACCCCGGACACCTCCTGTGCTGTGGGGGCCCCTGAGCCCGAGGAGGTGTTTGGGCATGGCAAGCAGAGAGGATTTATATCATTACAGCCTTACAAACCTCCACTGATCCTGTGGGAACCCAGCACCAAAATACCTCTGTGACCGAGCCCTGTGCACTTCTCTGGGCTAGGCTGCACTTTCCCGACCTATTCACAGAGATTGTGAAAGGAGGGAGACTCTTGAGAGTCTATTGACAGGTGAGAAATAGCAAGATATTTCAAGACAAACAAAACAGACCAAGACCAGAGTGTTCTGGCCAAGCTATGGCAATCTGCTGCTAATAGACTTGAAAAAGAAACCAGCTTCTGGGTGCAGAACGTAGAACACTGTCCTACAGTGTTATCAGACCAGTAATTCTGTAGCCTGACATCTTGTCTGGAGCTGGGATCTGATATTTCAAAGCAAGTTTCCTCCCAACTCCAGGCTGCTTTCTACCCTGCAGTGACATTGTATTCAGTTACAGCATCATGATCCAAATTTCCACTTTTTGAGGACCTGGTGCTCTCCAAACAACAAGCTCAGTGGCACACCCTAGGACATCTAATAACTTTCTGGAACATGTCTTTCTTTTAGTGCAAGTTCTCTCAGCAGTCCTTGGCATATGGTCCAAGTTTCCAAGAAACTAGGGCAGGAATTGATGGCAGTGAAAGTGAGAATGCTTCACATGAGCAGTAAGAAATCCAGGTGACAACTTTAATGTTTTGTTCTTATCCACTTCGAATATGGGAAATGCTGTTCTGATATAATTTTAAGCCAACAGATTTAAGGAGTGACAGTTATTTTGTTCACTCTGCATGTGAGTGACCTAGCACTGCATTTAATTTCAAAAATGGGTTTTGATATGCCTTGCTGGCTTTCATCTTAAAAGTCTTCTAAAATTTCCTTCATTTTATTTGTTTGTTTTGTTGTTTTTTAATAATGCTGACAGCTAATTCTTCTGAGTAAGCAAATAAACAGGACAAATAAAAAGTAGCAGATACCTGAAACAATGAGATTTATTCTGTAGATGTTTAAGGTGCCTTTTAGGCTGTAACTGACAGCTACAAATGCTGAGGCATTTGAAAATCAGACCACCTGTGGTGGGATTTTAGGAGTTCGAGGACACCTCCCTCTACTGATCTCAAGGAAGAATTCTGGCCTTTGTAGATCCAGATTTAGCTCTCCTCCTCTGAGGAGTGAAAAAGTTGAGCTGGAGTGAGGATGGGATGAGTGCTGGAAATAGCAGCTGTGTGCCAGGTGCTGCAGTTCCTCCTTTGGGCTGCCGTGTGCCTCTCTGGCTGTCCGAGCCCTTCCCTGGACCCGGCTGGCTCTTGGCAGAGGTTGAATCCTTGCTGAGAATAAATCACTTTATTGTTCCTGTCTGCTCATGCACTGCCTTTTGGGAGCGTGGTTCATGTTGTTGCAAGAAGCAGAGCCATTAGCACCAAATGAATTCTTTGTCAAGCAGCACAGTCTCCCTGAAATTTTTACTCTCTTTTCCAGCAGCTTCCCCCAGGATCAAAGTTGCAGGATTGCAGGGGGCTGGCTCCTGTTAAGCAGATGACTTTCTTAATTCTGCAGATCGTGGCCTACCATGATTTTCCATGAAACTGGCTCCTTTCCATTTCTTCCTCATCCAAGCGGGCAGCTGGGCAATGAAATGTGACAGCTCTGGGACTTGAGGAGAGCAATTCTGTTTTGATTAAGCCCCTTCCACCCTCAAGGCCTGTGGAACCTGGGCTGTTTGAAATAACATGACTGTACCAAAAGCTCCATGCCAGGGAGCTCCTAGCCATGGGCCACCAGCTCAGGGGATGATCCTGGGCTAAGCACAGCAGCAGTTCTCAAGGGTCCCATCGTCCCCCTACAGCATCCATCACTGTCCTGCCCAGATCCAGGGATTGGGTCTGTCCAGAGCAGCTGCATGAGTGTAACCACACTGCAGCTGGGGGCAAATCATGGATTGTGAGCCATCAAAACTGGTCCCATGGCTCATAGTCAGCCTCAGTGCTTGTGTGACACAAGGCCCTGAGCAGCTTGGCCCACAATTAAAGCTTTTAGCCCCTAACACAGTACAGGTAACAGCAAGAAGAATTTGGCTTGCTTCTCCCAAAATTCAAAAATTGGTCTGGTTGAGTCCTAAGTCATATATGCCTGGAACTGACCTGACATTTAGTGTCATCATCTTGCTCAGACTCTGGATCTGGCCATTGCAGAGAGAAATAATTGACTTTTGATTTGTTTTCCACATAGATGAAAAACTTTGAGTGTCTGAATGGCTCTTTCCTGGGCTGTAGTTCAGAACTTTGGTGTGTTTTGAGCAGGGGCAAGGAGAGAGCATGGTAAGGCTGTTTCCTCTCTAGCCCTTGTTATCCTGGTGACTGTGAGGTGGTGAGGATGCACATTTTCACAAAGCTGTGCTGAGCATTGCAGAAAGGTGGGTGTGAGCCACTGTGGACTTCCACAAATCTCAGACCACGCTGGGGCTCCTAAGGTTCTCTGAAACCACATTTACACAACTAAAGCAGTGTCAGCAATTGTGTCACTGCCCAAGTCACCCAGAAATGGCAGCAGTGAGAACCAATTTAATCTCGTGTGATTTGGCTCCTGGGTCATGTCCATGAACAGGGCAGAGACCAAGGCTTCTCAACCAAATCCAGGTGATCTGACACCTTTCTAGTGACAATAACACGTTTGTATCTGGAAAGTCCAACCTGAAAAAGATATTTCCTTGCTCTACATCTCATTATTTTCATTATTTGTTCCTAGTGAGTTGGAAATATCTCCTGTGTTTCAACCCAGTCCAGCTTCCCCCAAGCAGCTCTGAGGAGGCACCTACTTTTCTACAAGCACTTGCTCCTTGCTGGCAGCAGGGGATTGTTTAAACTTTTGCACAAAGCTGGTAAGTTTTGTTCAGGTGCCTAAAATAAGTTTCAGAGGGAACCTCAGCACATTCAGAAAAATCTGTCCCTTTATCCTGCAGCAGTGGCCTCTCTGAAGAGTGTCCTTGTAGTTTCCTGTCTCTGCTTCCTTCCCTCTCTCTTTTTGGTTTTTTTTTTTTTTGGTTTTTTTTTTTTGGGGAGGGGCGTTTGCCTTATTTTTTCCTGCAATGGGAATTATTCCGTGGGGCTGGATCATGTTCATGCATTACAGAGGCAAAGGAGGCTTTAAAAGATGCTTTTCCTAAGCTGGAATTCTGTGAAACCTGGCTGGATGTTTGGTGGTTGCTGGTTGTAGCCCCTTTCCTTTCAGCTGTACCACAGCCTCTTCCTGCAAACAGACCTGATCCCCAAAAGATCCCAAATTAGAGTCTCTGGTATTACGCAGGAATTCCCTTCCTTTTGTGCTGGGGCTGATTAAAATCTCTCATTAACTTTACCTTCTAACGTCAGTACTTAATGCAAAGCTATTTCCTAGTAAAAAAAGTTCAGGGCAACTCAGCCCTGAAGTGTTACCTGTCCAGAGGTGAGACCCCTGCTCTTCATTGGACACCCCTCAAAGCTTTCTGGGCAGCAGGAATGGGGCAGTGTGATCTCAGATGAGCTGGCATATTTTGCCTCTCTCTCCCAGCACTGACAGTTGAACTGGGCACAGAGGTAAACTCTCAAGCTGCCTTATCTTCTGCAAAGCTGCCTGGTCCAGTTGCTTGGCATAGGCACTGGTGTGACCCACGTGCTGCTCTGAATTAATTTTCTCTGGGCTATGAGTGTGGTTTGTACCGGGAATACCCTGTCCTTGCTAGGAAATCAGCTCCTGGGGAAATATGTCCTTGCTTAGGCATGTGGGAGATGATGGAGGGGGCGTTATCAGCACAACCTCTGGGGTGTGTGGTGAGTTAACCCTGGGGGGCAGCTCAGCCCCACACAGCCTTCATCTGCTCCTCCCCCAGAGCAAGGGGGGAGAGAAGCAGAAGGTCAAAAGTGAAAAAAATCTGTGGATTGAGATAAAGATAGTTCAATAGGTACAGCAAAAGCTGTGTGCACCAGCAAAGTAAAATAAGGAATCATCCCTGCTTCCCGTGGGCAGGTGGTATTCAGCCATCTCCAGGAAAGCCAGAACAGTTACTTTGCCATGCACAACTCTTATTTGGGAAGACAGACGTCCTAACTCCTTCTTTCTCCCGGGTTTTATTGCTGAGCACTTTGGCACACGGGGTCTGGGATATTCCTTTGACCAGCTGGGCTCAGCCTGTGCTCTGCCCCCCCCCATTGCCTTGTGCACCCCCAGGCTGCTCACTGGGCAGCGTGGGAAACAGAGCTGGCCTTCGTGCTGTGTGAGCAGCAGCTAAAACAGCCCTGCCTTATCGGCTCTGTTTTGGTCCCAGATCCAAAACACAGCAGCACAGCAGCTACCAGGGAGAAAAGGAGCCCCCAGCCAGGGCAGGTGTGCCTTTCTGTTGTGCTTTGCATGGGACTGGCCACAGCACACGAGGAGTGGAAGAACAGAGCAACTCAGGAGTGGCAAAAGCTCCTCTGAGCGCAGCTGGGCACCAGAGGAACTGGGTGGTGGCAGCAGGGGCTGGCGTGGGGCTGGACACAGAGAGTAGAAATTGAGGGTTTTCCTGAACACTTTTGGGAAGATCTGAAAGGATGTGGCATAGAGCCCTGAAAGGAGAGAGGGCTCTTGGGTGTCTGCTCATCTCCAGGGAGCTGCTGGCAGGGACCTTTAGAACCCCAGCTGAACAGGATGGAAGAGATGAATACTGCACCCGGAGCTGGTGCTGGCTTTTCACCACTTCAGGAAAGGTTCATGCTACTGCAGCAGCTCTTCCACTGCCTAACTGTGCCAGAGCTGGTGCAGGCTCCTTTTCAGCCCTATGGATCAGGATATCAGTTTTTTAATCACGAGGAGATTTTCCTCTGTGTCTCATCGTGAATTGATGCAATAGATCTGTAACTGCCCCAGACAGCTGCTGCTCTGCCTGTGCAGATCTGGGCTCTGAAAAAAAGGATGGAGAAAGAAAAGAAGCTAAAAACTCTGGTTTGCTAAAGTAGCACCAAATCAACAAGGCAGCCACATTTCAGCCTGGGTTATTACTTAGAGCCATTTGTATTCAGGATTCTTTTACAGCAGCTCAGACCTGGAGTTTGACCTGCATTCAGGTGTGTACGTACCAGTTAGTTTGTATTAGGCTTAACCATGGAGAAGGCCATACAATAGTCTTGGTGCAGGAAAGGCTGAATCAATATGAAATGGAGGTTGTTCCTGTAAAGATTCAGGAATGGAAACTTTACCACCACACCTACTTTCAGAACTTGCACATCACAAAGAAGTTGAGAAATACCTTTGTGGTAGGTGCCTGTCTCAAATGCAAATGTAATAGCTTAAAAGTGCCTCCTTATTTTAACTCCTTCAAGCAGAGAGAGCTTTGCACCTGCCTCAGGGGAAATTGCAAGAGAAAAGCCGGGGAGATATGGGGCTTCCCCCTGAGCCTCCCTGGAGGGTGGGCAGCAGGGAGACCAGCACTCCAGAAAGGTAGAGAGTGAGTTTTAGGAGGGATCCTATTTTAATCCTTATTGTTTAATCTGGGGGTCCCATTTCATGTTGTTAGGGGTAACTCTTATGATCCCTTCGTGCTGTCTCGTGTGTTCTTGCAGCAAAGTGAAATTATTTGGGCAGGATGAGGGTACAGGAACTGCTCTGTGCATAGGGAGGGTGCAGCTGGGGGAACAGCAGCAGTGTTGTGCTTATGGGGGCTGCTGAGGTTGTCTGGAGACTTAAAACGTCAACATCATCAGTACTAGCTTCTTCTTATTTTATTTTCCAGGCACAGTTTGAAGCTAACACACATGACACTGAGGGTGAGAAATAGATGGTGTTTGTCCAGACACCGCCATGTCTCCCCCACTGGTGTGGTTCAGGAGGGAAGCTCTTACACACTATTAACTTCACAGTGAAATTGAAACAGTTTCGATCCATAAACTGAACCCATGTTGTGCCCACATCAGCTAAGAGCTGTTACGTGGGATCCGACTTTTCCTCCACATCCATTGAACGTGCAACCCACGCCAAAGACTGGGGCTGTGCACACCCAGCCCAGGTTTTCCTTTGCTGTGCCACCCCCAGTCCATGGGGTGCAAAGTATGGGTGCTACACATCTCATGCGCTGTTCCTTTTGCTCTAAACATGAATTTTACTTTTCCCTGCTGCATTGTCTTGCGCAGGCAGCATCTGGTCAGGTTTCTGTTGCATAAGTGAGTTTTCTGGTATTGGGTTTTACTCGAACAATGTGTTCTGCCACAAAGGAGCAGGTTCGAGCAGGTTAGAGCTGTCCAGCCTGGCCGTGCAGGAACCAGTGACGAATAAAGCTCCTTAAATACATCATTCTGCCTCTCCCCTTCCTCCACACATATATTAATTGCTTTTCCAGATTATTGAGAAAAGAATCTCTGTGTTTCCTGGGTGTGAAATGTATTGGTTCTCCCTTTGCAAGCAATGAAGATAATGTTGCTGACAGAGCTGCGGCTTGGCGCAGGGCTCTGCCGCGGGATGGGTGATCCCAAGGCCAGCGGGAGCACTGCAGATATTTGCGTCAGCCCTGGGAGCAGCTTGCTGCTCTGGGACTCACCTGGGGCTCGGCACCAGCCCAGAACAGAGCTGCCTGCAGGGGCAGGGCTCCCCTCCTTCCCTGCTGACCCCAGCATACAGTGCCCTGCAGGGCTGGGCCGTGGGAAGAGCTCACTGGCCCTCCCTCCACTTGAGCAACGCTAGGCCTGGGAAATGGGGTCCCTCTGGGCTCTAGGGATCTCAGGGCTCTGTGTATATTTAAACCTCATCCTTGAACTGTCCCCCTGTGGCTGCCACCACCCTCCTTCAGCACCATAATATCTGGCACAGCTGCCATGGCCCTGAAAGCTGGGTCTTGTCCTCCCCACACACTCCCTGGGCTGTGCTAAGGGGGTCATGGGATCCACCCCCTGCTCCTTAACAAAACCAGGCAATGTTGGAAGGATAACTGAGGCTGAAGGAGTGGGAAAGGTTTCTGCAGCCTGATGCAGCAGCACTTGCTCTCTGCTCCAAGGCAGTTTGAGTCCCTGGGCTGTGCTCACCACAGCATCCTGCAGTGTCTGGTGACAAGACACGTCCTTCCCCTGGAGCAGCTGGTGCTGGTGTCCACACACACGTGGCTTCACCCCACAACCAGGAGTGCAGTTTCCAGGTGACCTTTCCGGGGTTAAGCACAGCTTGCAAATGAGCTTGCAAAACCTCATGCCTCTTTGCAGGCTTATAAAACTCACTCATTTGTTGTGGTGGTTTCATTTGCGATAGGAGCTGAAGAGGGACTTCACTGCTACCGAAACCTGGCGAGTGCCCAGAGGGGAGGGCGGCTGTGATGCACAGCTCAGCCCTTCAGCATTCCTCCCACCAAGATTTTGAGATTTCCCCTCTCTGGCCCTACTTGGGGAAGAGGACAAACAAACCCTCCAAGGAGAAATGCCTGAGTGAGGGCAGAGGTTTGTCAGGCAGCTGGTAGCAAAGGCCTGGTGGAGATTCCCCTTGAGGCTGTTCAGCTGCCTCTCACAGTGTAGCACAGTCGAGGTTGTGGGTTTTTCCCACTAGCCCTGTTCCCAAGCCCAGAGCTGAGCTTGGTGTAGGTCCAAATGCTCAGCAGGTGTAAATCAGCACAGCTTCAGCTGCCTCGCTGCCCAGTGTGAGGGTGGGACCCCTTTGTCCCCTTTGCCCAGTCTGTGCTGAGAGCTGTGGGAATGGTGATCACCCGGGACAGACAGAGGAATCTGTTCTGTCAGGTATTTTGGGCATTCCGGCAAACTGAGAAGACAGGTGAAAAACACAGCAAGAGGCAGGAAGGAAAGAGGCAGAAGATACTCATGCACTCTCATGCTCGGAGGTTGCCACTGTGTTCCTGCACATCCCCACTGTGTCACCCAGGGTCACAAGAGTTCACCTTGCTCTTTGTGTCCCCTGAGGCGTGCATGCCCTGCTGGAGAGGCCTGAGAGCTGAAAGGCCCCGGTGTTAGGCTGTGGCAGGTGGGTAAGGCTCCTTTAGAGCTACACCTGAGCACCACCTTCCCCTACAACTCCATGCTCGGACTTCCCCAGGCTCCAGCGCTTCTTCCCTGGCCATTACACACAAGAGTCTGGGGAGGATCAGCAAGTGCCCTTGCACAAGCAGGGCCCAGTGCGTGCAGGGGTTGGTGCTGCCCTGCAGGCAGAGGCAGAGTGGCTCCAGCCCACTCTGCACAGCTCTGCCCCTGAGAAAGCAGGAGCAGCTTTTCCAGCAGCTCCTCTGACGGAGGATTTCGCAACATTTTGAGGTGAGGGGGCGGTTTGGAGGGTGGTGCCCACTCCCTGCTAGTTTGTTGCCCAGCTCTGGGCAACAGAGAAGCCCCTTCTCTGGCCCCATCCCCGCACAGCAGACAGAGCCCCGCTGTTGGTCAGAGGAAGTTTGGTGAAGGCAGAAAGGAGGAAAAGGTTCCTGACAGGTTTCATCTGTCCAAGCCAAGAATGGTCCCATTAGAAGCTTGTAAACCTTTTTCTTCTCAAATACATCTATTTATTTTCTTAACTGCTGGCTGTTGCTCAAAGCGACTCGCTCTGCGTGTCCATCCCATTCGGTCGAGCTCCTGCCTGTGCCTCATCCTGGCCCCGATTGCTCCGGGAAGGTTTTTGGCTTCCCAGCCATGAAAGCCGCTCTCTCAGGAGGGCGTGGATGTGTCCCCTTGGCCAGGAGCCTGTGCCGGCAGCGGGCGCTGGGGGGGCTCGGCCGGCGCTGGGAAGACTGGGCCAGTGTTTGGGGCTGCTGAAAGGGCTCAGTGTGTGCTGAGCTGAGTCAGGGCCCGAGGGCAGCTGGGACCGCCGCAGGAGGGGCCGGCTGCCCCGGGAAAGGCGGCGAAATGGATCTCATGAGCCTGGAGTGGAGGCAGAAGGGCCCGGGGAAGGAGGGAGGCTGGGAGGTGGCGTTTCCAGGGCTGGAGAGGTTTGAGGGAGCCTTGCATCACACCCGGGTGTCTGCACAGGGCCAGCGATGAGAGCGGGAAGGGGGCGGTGGAGGCTGGGTCTGTCTGCACCCATCACTGGACTTTCATGTGACTTTAGGTGTCAAGCAAAGCCTGGGGAAGGACTGGGAAAGCCCTGGAAAGATCCTTGGGGTCCTTGAGACAGGGAGCTGTCTTGTGTCACATTTTGGTGCCCCAAGCACGGCTGGCAGGGCTGGGGCTCTGTCCTGGCTGGTGTAAAACAGCCCTGGAGCTGCCAGTTTTCTTTGGCTCAGTTTGGCTGTACACTTCCCAGTCTGGCTGACACATACCCAGGCGGCTGCCAGGCTGTGCCAGCACCTTACACATCCCCAGCGTCAGCTCCTGGCCCCCAGGGATGTCACCTGCAGTGGCAGAGCCAGGAAGTGGCTTTGTCACTTCCTGGAGCAGGCTCATAGCTCTGGGCAGTCCCAAAAGGGACAGTGGCATCCTGGTGGTCCCAGTTAGGACATTTGTGCCTGGCTGCATGTGAGATGAGAAGCAGGGAGGGATTTCTGGTTTAGATTGAATGCAAGCATGCATGGGAAGGTCTGGTTTTATCTCAAAAGCAAACAGCTCTGCACATGGTGGTGCTACCACGCAGAGAGGTCCCCCGTGATGTGTCTGAGGATTAGGCGTGTCCTGCTGTCTTCCAGAGGCATCATATGCTCATGTAAGACACCAGCAAGAGAAAAGTAGAGGCCCCTTGGGGTTCAGCTTGCCCCTGTCCTGGAGCCCACAGCCAAGGGAGAGAGCAGGAGGGGGCCACTGATGCCGAGTGTGCAGAAAGAGCTTGCACGGGTGGTTGGTCAGGAGATGCATCCTAAAGGGAAATGGTTTTTAATGGTGGTTTAGCTGACTGGACTGTGAGGGAGTTGAACTTTGATGGCAAGTCAAAGATATTCTCCTTTAGCACAAATAGCCACAGCCCAAAAGCAGAGGGCAGTGAGCAAATGGGAGGGCAGCTGATGGCTCTGGGCAGCCTGGCCACATCCCAGTGCCTCCAGACCTGCAGAAAACCACCCCAGAGGCTGGGAATAATCCTATCAGTTTACTGGCCAACATTCCTGGGCTAGTTCACCCACCACACCTCTGGTTTGTTGATCTGTGGAGCCCATTGCTGAACTCTGCAGCCATGTGCTCAGTGTTGGCACCATGAGCTGCTAATGCCAGGGAGTGTCCCTGCCACCTCCCTCCAAGGACTGATGGGCTTTCCATCCTGCTCCTTCCATGATGCCCATTTCTCTATCCTTCCCCACCTCTCTCTAGTGTTGGGCAGATCCTCAAAGCATTGGCCCTGCAGGAATGACCTCTTAGGGTGGTGCATTTCTGTCCTGTTGTCACCAGTGACACCAGGAGGATGAAGGGAAAGTAAATCGTGATGGGGAGCACAGAGTGATGATACAAATGGGCTGGAAGGACCCAGGAGAGCCATCAATTTGTCCTCCACCCTGTGCAGGAGCTGGTTTCCTGTGGTGAGGCAGGGATCAACCCAGCAGCAGCAGTGTCTGGAGCCTCCCTGCACCAAGGCAATGGAAATGCCAGAGCCACGTAAGAAGCATCAGCCCAACGGATGGCACAGGGCTGTGGCTGCGCCTGCTGTGAATCAGGGAAGGAGCTGGATCCATGCATTAACTCACTGGCCATCTCAGCCCACAGCATAGAATGACTTCACCGTCGGGTGAACATCCCACCATGGAAACCAAACCTCAGGAATGCGTCTGGGTGTGCCGACTCTCTTCTCCTCTCCGGAGGGCTCTCTTATGTCTCAGCTACTCCCAGGCTAGCAAATTGCTGTTGTCACCTCTCCCACCAGCTCCCTGAGCTGGGCTGGGGAGCCGTGCCCGTGCAAGGGTCATCCCCTGTGCCCGCCGGGTGCCTGCCCGGGGGTGGCACTGTGGGTGCTGCCCTCCCTTCGTGCGCATGCGGAAGCAGGAGCTTTGCCATGGCTCCAGTCCAGTAGCCCCAGCCAAAGAGGGAAAGTCTGCACTCCACATGCCCTCCTTCTCCCTCTCTCCATCTCTTGCTGGAGACAGATCCACCAGTGACTGTAGCAGAGCCCAGGTTTTGGCGACGAGCAGCAGCAGAGTGATGATTAATGCTGAGCAGAGCCACAGAGCCAGGGACGTCTGAGTTGTCTCTGCCTCTCTCCTAAACCAATTTGGCCAAAAAAGGCTAATGTGAGCATTTCTGCATCTGCCATCCTGGGAGGGGGCTTGGCCAGAGCCTGGGGTCTCAGCAGGCATGTATGGGGCCGTATGTTTTTCCACTTGGGCTGGAGAGGGGCTGTGGGCAGGCAGCCGCCGGGCTCAGGTGACTCCTGAGCTGTCCTTTCCATCTGACTCATGAGAGACGTCGCGAGTGCTCTCCTGCCCAACGGAAAACATCTCCCTGCAGCTCAGGGCTTCTGGGCCCGTGCCAGTCCCCAGGCAGCACAGCTTCCCAGGGCTGTGCTGGCACCCAGAGCCCAGCTCTGCCCAGGCTGCAGCTGGAACAGCGGCTCCATGGGGTGATGCCCAATCAGGGTTTCACCTCCAGGCTGTGCCCATAGCCAGCGTGGCAGAACAGTCAGGGTGGCAAGGGCTGGGCAGGACAGGCCCATCATCCCTGCAATGGGCAGGAGCATCTCTACAGGCAGGGCTCCTGATTTCACTGCTGGCATGACACTGCTTTCCCAACATTCCTGATTTCCTCTTCTCCACCTCTTTGGAGGATCCAGGATGGAAGTTATCATCCTTCAGCACCAGGACAGGTCTTTCCCTTCCTAAGGCCAAGCACCCCATCCTCCTCCTTCCTTTCTGGGTTTGGGCAGCATGAGAACACCTCCTACCTCAAACCTCATATTCACATCTCTTAAGATTTCTCCATCTTATGTTCTCATGGGCTTGTTTTTTTTTCAGTGTCTGGATGTCATCCTACCTCAGGTTCTCAGGAAAAACCCAGACTCTGGGGCTTTCTGCACAAGGGAAACTGAGGCACACTGGGGTCAGCACCTCTCGCTGGGGCACGCTGGGCTGGGAGAGACAAGCCAGGGCCTATGGCTCACTGTGCCCAGCCTCAGGCTGTTTGCAGCATGCCCCAAAGCCTGCTCTCTCTGTGCCCATTGCCCAAGCTGCAGCACTGGGCTCCCCCTGCTCTTCTGGGAAGGGAAATGTTTTCCCTTTCCCCTCCCGCTCTGCTCGCCAGCAGCCAGTGAGTCCGGTTTCCCCTGCGCGCTGCCGCCAAGCGCCTCTGGAACCACTGGAAAATGCATAAAAGGCCTGGGCAAGGCTGCAGTGAGGGTTACTCTCAGTCACAGCTGGATCCAGCTGCTGCTTTAAAGCAACAGCACAGCCACACAGGGCTCTCCAGGACATCCAGGTGTCCCAGGAGTTTAAATCCCATGGGAAGAGAAGGCAGCGTCCTCACTGGGCAGCAGCCCTGAGGCTGGAGGGGACCTTTTCACTGGGGAAATGAGGAAGGAAGGGGCAGCCCAAGAACACCAACTCTTGGGTGGGTCTGGGCCTGGAGTTCACTGACCCAGGTTTGCAGATGCTTCCCCCTGCTCTGCTCCTGCGGCTTCTGGCACAATGACCAGGAAAGCACTTCCCTGCCAACCCCAGCTGTATCCCACGGTTGGGTCTGCAAAGGGCAACAGCAGCTTGGGGACCCCAGAGCAAAGGGGGCTGACCCAGCCATCACCCTGCAAAGCAACCTACACTCTTCCCCTGTTTTTGGTAGAAATCATGCAAATCCCAGTTTGATTCGAGGCAGGACAGAGGGTGTGGCTTTCAGCTGTGGCTCAAGGTGTTTCAGCAGCCCCCAGTGTTTCAGTGGGTGAGATGCTGAGGCTGATGGAGTGGGATGGAGCAGCTGGCTGTGGGAAGGCAGAAAACCTCCTCCTGCATCCTGGGAGCCAGCATGGTCCTGCTTTGGCAGAGGTGCTGATGGAAACAGCCACGGGGCACTGGAGTTAATGAGTAAAATAACTCAGCCCTGCCCGGGGTCTGCTTTATGGCCCCGTTAGCCTGGGCGAGCAGAGGGAGCTTTCTGTGGGGGTGGATGTCTTTCCCGGTGTCCCACGTCAGACTGGTCAGCCCGTGACGTCTGCTCCACCTTCCAAGACGCAGTAATAAATCAGGTTAATAATTAATCCCAGCTGCCTGGGGAACCTTCCCTGGGACTGAAGCAGAGCTGGTCCCAGCTCCCAGTATCCCACGTGAGAGCTGCGGTGATGGGCGAGTCTCACAGGTTTGCTCTTTACCACAGCATCATGAAAGGTGCTTAGAAAACAAACATGGAAGGAGAAAGGAACATTCCCTGTCCTATCACATCCAGGATGTTTGCTCCTGAGCGTGTGCAAAGTCTTGATGTGGTGCGAGTCTGGCTCAGCCAAACGAATTGCAGCCTTGACCTCCCTCCCTGCTCCAGGGTACACCACAGGTGAGTGGTTTAACAAAGGAAAACTTAAAAGTGTGACCACCCTGTGCAGCTGGTCCTGGGTCAGGCTGAGCCCTTGGTCCTGCTCCAGGCACTCAGAGGTTTGAGGAGGAGAGGGCTGGTTTGTGTTCTCCGCAGGGCAACGGGACCTTGGCTTGTGTGGGAAACCCAGCCCAGGGACCACAGTGTTGGCACAAGTGGTCAAGAGGTGTGAGAGTTCCTGGAAGAAGAAGTGAGAGTTTTTTCTGTGTATGTATAATTTGCTGGAATGAAAATAAATCAGAAAACAACACTCACACACACCCAAAAAAAAAAAAAAAAAGTATCAAAGAAACCAGTGCGGCTTTCCCCAGTGAAACAAGTTCCAAACCATCAGTGGGAAAACACTGGCTGGGTCAATTTGCCACTAGCCAGTCTTCTGGGATTACATAAACTTCATAAAAAAAGCTCACTTCTTTCTTTGTACTACTTTTTAAAATAAAACATTTTAGTTCAGATCCACTTTGAAATTAAAAAGGAATTCTTGAAACACATTGTGGTTCACTTTGAGAACATCTAAATGAGCCACTTGGGCATCGCTCCAGTCCTCGTCTTTACTCTTCACCCAGACAATGTCCTGGAGCCCTGTTTGATGCCAGCTCCGAAGCCTTGTTGTCCCCACAGGTTCCCCCTCCTCAACTCCAGCAGTGCCACCAGTTGGGATAATGCTTGGGTGAAGGGTGAGGGTGTGGCACTGGGACTGGCTCTCTCCAGAAGGGTCCCAGGAGCCCTCAGATGTGGAGATGGCCAGCAGGAGCCGGTGTCACCCAGGAAGATCCATGCATTTCCTTCCCTTCCACATCCCCGTGCAATGCATCGACAGCGTGTCCAAACTGTTCATCACAGGTGCCCTGCCAGCTCTCCCAGGGCTGCAGTGGCCTGGCACACCTCAAATGTCTCTGGTGTTGTGCAAGGCAGAGGAACTCATTTTTTCCATGCCCAAGCAGCACCTGCCACCCAAGAGTGCTTATCCAGAAACCCGCAGCTCTGCCCACAGTGTCTAAAAGGCACCTGGTGCCTCCAAATTCCAATCTAATGGCTCAGACCTCAGAAATACAGGTGATGGATGCTGCAGAGAAGGAGGGGTAGGGCTACAGATTCAGCGGCTTTGCTGAAGGCAGGGCTGGGCAGGAATGGCAGGGATATGCTGCTGACTGAGTCTGCTGGAGTGAATAAAAATATTCAGGTTTGTCTTTTTCATGTTTCATTCTCAGCAGAGTGGTTGTGGCTGCTCATGTGAAACTTGTTCTTGCTGGGTGCTGGAAAGAGACAAAGGGAATGTGTGTGGAGTAAAAGAAATATGCTTTCGGTTGGATTTTGTTCTTCCTGCTGCTTTTCTGCTTTCCCAGGGTGAATCTGAAGAGCTGAAAAATATGGTTTTGTCCTAAATATTTCTATGTAATGATGAAAAAAATCATAAACAATTCTGCTTCATTTTCAGGTTCATCCTTGAAACAGGATGAATCTGAAAATGACTAGTGGTGCCAGGGATGCCCAGGACTGCATTTACCCCAGGCATCAGAAGCCCCTGACCTGACAGGATTTGAGCCTTTAATGATTATAAGAGGTAAAGTTTTGTGTAGCCGTCACACCCCAGGCCTGCAGAGCTCTCATGCAGTGGGATGTGCATCTTTTACACACACAGGGAGGAGGTAGGGAATTATTTGAGCCAAAACCCTGCACAGCAGCATGGAATCATCCGGGAAGTCCTGTCCTTGCGGCCCTACAGCTTTCCTGCACGGAAGCAGCCGTCGGAGAGGCAGGACTTTGGGAGCACGGCTGGCACAGCTCCCTGCTCCAGGCTGCCCGGAGCCCTCCTCACCCCGCAGCGGGGCCGGAGCAGCGCAGCCCTCAGGCCGCTCCGCAGCTGTGCTGGTGCCGGGGCATCCACAGGGACTGTCACACACCCACAGCCGCTGGGTGCCCTGGAACGGCAGCACTCACCGGGGCTGTGGTTTGGGATTTACTGCAGCTCCCCACGAGCCGATGCTGCCACCCCTGTCCCCATCACGGTCCCAGGGTAAAATTGCAAGCAGGGAATGGTTGTTGCACTCTCAGGGCTTTCCTGTTCACATCCTGTCGTGTCTGTTTTTGCAAGGGTCATTCTCCAGTGGGGTCCTCCCCCACTGTGAGCCCCCCTTGGCAGAGTGGGGTGAATTCCCAGCCATGGGCTGGCAGGCACCTACCATCCCTTGTGCTGCAGGGATGAGGTGAGTCCTTCTCACAGCCTGTGGTGGTCAAGCTGATGCTCAGTGAATCTCATGGCCATTATTTCTTTGGGGCCATGAGTACAGCAAATACAAACTTTCCTATAGGCACTGGGAACAGGCTAAAAAGGAATCAGGGAAGGTATGTATGGACTTTTGGTGGTGATAAGGACATGGGATGCTGTAGAGCTTGTGTAGCCTGTTAGGGCAATGTTTCCTGGGGAACTTTCCCAGGACACAGAGCTGCAGGGCACCTGGGAAAGCGATAAGCTGAGATAAGGAGAGAGAAACAGATCTGGAGAAAGCAATGCAGTCTTCCTCCCCAAACTGAGCTGGACATGGAGTTTTCTTGGCACTCTCTGAGTAGCAGAGGTTGTGTGGGTCCCTCTGCATTTCCAGTCTTGGAAATAAGAGCCTTTCCCACGAGAAGCTCAGAGTGTCCAGGGGGTTGTAAGAGTTGTAGGAGACCCTGACCCTCATCACTCATAAAAAATGCAGAGGAACTGTTCAGAAAGGGACTGGAATATCTCTGCTGGACAGGAAAGGAAATATTGAAATTTTCCTGCAGGCTTCCCAGCCTGGCTTCGTGATGGACATGAGCAGCTGGTGGGATTGTGAGGGTGACAAAAAGGGGATATATCAGAAAATACAGGGGCTGATTTTTATGGCTGAAAAACACCTGCAACTGAAATGTTACATTTAAAAGGAAAGGAAGGTCTTTAATCTGCTTCTTAATGGTGAGTGGGATGTCCCATGCTGATACAGCTGTAGCAGGAATACTGGTGAAACTGCATCCGAACAGGGCTGAAGGAACAGTTTGAAAGGACTCTTCACCTGCCTATTGAAAATTTGACCCATGAGAGGTCCCAGCACGCCGGGCAGGCACCTTCCTGCTGCAGCAACTCCACATCAACTCCCTACACCCCCAGGTGAGCTGTGGGTCAGAGAAAATGTGTGAGTCCTGGACAGAGCGGGGGTGACCAGTGAGACTGGAGTCCTGGGCAGAGTATTGGTCCTCGACAAAGTGTGGACCCTGAGTGAGATGTGGGTGGTAGGGGAAGGGTGGGTCCCAGGAGAGCTGGGGATCCCAGGAGCCGCATTAAAGACTCGGGGGCAGAGCCAATGCACCCCAGAGAGGACACAGTATACGAGGAGCCGGACAAGGACGCCCCCAGTTCCCAGACCCTGGAGTGTCCCATCAGCAGCGGGGAGGGTTCTCAGGGGGACGCGTGGGGTGTCACTCTTAAAGTCCTTGCCCTGGGAGCACTGGGGAGGTGTCTCTCTGCTGGGGCGGGCTGAGGGGACGGGACAGAGGGGCAGGGCAAGAGTTAACCTACCTGCTCTGCCATCCATCTCTAGGCTCCACCTCGGAGAGAGGGGAGGGAAAAGAGAAAAAATAGGGGGAAAAAAAAGGAAAAAAGAAGAGGAGGAGGAAGAGCGCAGAGAGAAGCGCCCGGACCGCGGGCAGCCCGGCCAGCAGCGGAGCGGCCGCCCCGTCCCACTCCCAGCATGTTCCAGTGGTGAGTGATCTCCGCGGAGCGCGGAGCCCCAGCCCCGCTCCCGCACCGAGTCCCGGTGTCCCTGGCTCCGCCGTCCCGTGTCCTCCGCTCCCGCTGCCCGGCACCGCCGTCCCGACGCTGCGTCCTGCCCAGAGCCGGGGGACTGCGAGGTCCCCTCCCCACCAGGTCGGTCTCTAGAGTCGCCTCGGGGGTGGCTGGCCGGGAAAGGGCAGCTCCGGCGGGAAGGGTGGCCATGGGGAAGAGACTAAGGATCGAATTTGTCATTTGTCCCCTGTCCATCTGTCCCCATCCCAGGAGCGACCCTCCGGCCGCCGCGGCTCTGCGGGGCTCCCAGGCGGGTTCTCCCCGCCCGCCGTACCCCGGGAAAAGCTCTCTGGGGGTCGGCTCCCGGCACAAATTTCTCTGCATCCCGGGGCACCAGATCTCCGGCACGGCGGGAGGCAGGATGGGGGCAACGGGCAGGAGCTCCCGGTGGGTGCCCCCCAATCCCCGGGGATGCCTTTCCCAGCTTTTCCCTGAAAAGAGCCGGTTTGTGTGGTGGGGCCGGGGACAGCAGGGCCTCCAGCCCTGCCCTGTGGACGCTGGCGGGGTTCCTGGCCCACGGCAGGGCCAGCTTTGGGGGCAGATGCCCTCGCCGGGGGCAACACCCGGGGATTCGGCTCTTGCCGGGAGTTTTTACCTCCCTGAATTTAAACCTGACGGCTTTTATGAGGAGGGGACGCGCCTCCGGGTGCCCGCATGGCGAGTTGCGGCCCCACTTGGTGCTTCGACCCAGCTATTGCACAGGCTAATTCTAGGGACATTTGTGTGCTTTCTGCCCAGCATGTGCCCCTTTGTAAGATCCTCTCTCCAAATCCTTGGCACTGCCGACAGACAGGACTCTATTCTGGCGGTGCTTCCAGTGACTGGGTCTAATTTAGGGGCCAGAAAAAAACTTATCACATAAATAGACGGTGCAGGCGGATCCAAGAGGTTTTCACGTGAATCCAAAGTGAATAGGATAGGGGTAGAGAGCCCCTGTCTCCGGGGCCTCATCTGCCCTCGAGCATCAGCACCTGAAAGGGATACTGCCCACCTCTAATTTGGAGTTTATGTTCAGCTGCCTGGTGGCGCAGCCACCTCTCAGGGAAGATTCCTTGGTGGATAAAAGGGAAGTGGAGGAGTGTGTAAAGATCTTTTCGAAACTCTCTTGATGGCACCAACACCAGCAGTTGGGGCAGACATACCTGGCTGGCACCGATGGGAGCCTCCCTGGTGGCTGCCACTCTTGGACCTTGCAGTACTGGGTGTCCCCAGCTCCTGGGGACACTGTGGGGACTGGCCATGGGCTGTGCCCCAAAGAAGGGTTCTGGGGCTCGGCAGGGTGACTTCTCTACAATGGCAACAAACCTAAAGCACCTCCCCTGCCAATGCAGAAAGCAGGAGTTACTTCTTCACCCCTACCTAAAGTACCTCCCAGCTGAGGAGACCACAGAGCAGAAAAACTCATGATCCTAAAAGATGCACCAACCAGTGTTGCTCCTTTGCCCCCCAAATCCTTGGTTTGATATGGGAATTGCCTGCAGTTGTGGTTCAGGGTCATGAGAGTCCCTGTCACTCTCATGGCAGTGCAGGGAACAGGGTTTCTGCAGGGCAGAGGTGGTTGTGGCTCCTGGTTCCTGCTGGAGCTGGTGGGACTCTGTGGTTTGCAGTCAGATCAGTAGGAAAAATCCCAAAATAGGTTCTTGTAACAAAGCAGGAATTGCACTGGTGAGAACTGGGAAACAGGGTCCACTGAAGGAAGGAGGAATAAGTTTCTGTGCTGTTGTGCAATACCTCGCCTACAAACATACCCAGGCCACTCGACACTCTGCCTCTTAATTAAAGCTGGAGTTGTCCCCTCAGCTCTGGGTCAGAACACCTATGCAGCTCCTCTCTGTTAGGCAGAATCTGCCAAGGCTGGGACCATCTGTGCCAGGCAGTGACTGTCCTACCTATGCAAATTTTTAAAATATGTATCAGTAATTACCTGCCATTTCACTTCTGGGGAACCTTTGACCAGCCTTCAGGCTGAGTATTTTATTGCTGGTTGTCCTTGGGGGGCAGGGAGTATAAGAATGTGGTGGGACAGGACAGGATGGGATGGGATTGATGCAAATGAAATTACTATACAGGGGGGACAGGGGTTATTTCTGCAGCAGTGCCAGGTATGAATGAGAGGTTTTAAACATTGCTTGGCTGTGCTAGGAATAAAGTTGTATTGGAACTGAAGGGTTTGTAAGAATAAGCTCAAAGCTGTGCAGGCAGGGCTGGAGAGGGTTAAGAGAATTGTGAGATCTAATCAGAACTGCTCCCTCATCAGTCTCAGATGAGTGGCCACATATAAAACCGGATGAGGAATATCTATCCATTTATCCTTAATTACTTATTTCCACGCTCGCTCCCACAGTCCACACTAGTGATCACAGTTTTCCCATGACAACGTCAGGCTCAAAAGTTCTTTGTGCTTCAGGGTGAAGCCAGAGGCAGGAGCTCCTGAAAGTTCCTGCATTTCAGGGTGAGTGGAATCCCCGAGCACAGTGAAATCTCCTGCCCTGGGGAATCTGACAACCTATGGGGTGTCCCACCAAACAGGTGTTTTGGTGCATTCTGAGGCCCGAAACTCCAGCAGCTTCACGGTCATTCCGATCACAATCAAGCCCCTGGGTCTTGGAGAGTTTAATGGCTTTTTTGGGGTTTTTTGTCTATCTGGAAAATACTTGGGTTAAATGTTTAAGTTTTCAGCCCCAAGCTCCTTCTCTGGACTGTCCTGAAGGTGCCATCTGCCTGCTAGAGATGATTCTGGAACTTTCTGGCAGCCCTGTGGCAGGAGAAAGGGGTCCGGGTACTGCCAAGCACCTTCTGTTGGAGCAGACAGAGATGGGGCTGCCCTTGGGAAGCTGTTGGGAGCTCAGCTGCCATCCTCCCATGTGCAGTGTTCATCTGCTCAGGGAGATGAGCCCAAGGTGGCTGGTACACACAGGACTGAGGCAGGAGGGAGTTGGTGCAGATGTGCAAGCTGTGGAGGGAAGCTGAGTGCCCAGGAGCTGCATCGTGCAGCTGGGCAGAGAGGGCATTTCCCCTCCTCTGCAGCAGTGGGTTGAGAAACCCACCTTTAGTTGTGTGGAAAAGCAGGTGGGGAGGAATTGTGCATCAATAATCTCCAAGTTCCTGCAGTTCTAAGGACCTTGGAAAGATCCCACCCAAGCCCTCCATGAGCTCCACCCAGGGTTTGTCTCAGCTTCCCAGGGCTATAGGTGTGCAGCAGGATGGCTCCAAGAAGAACTGGGTTTGATCTCCTCATGCCCTGCTCACCCCGGACATGCAGGCACCTGGTTTGTCATAGGCTGGGAAATTCTGCCCAGCCAATCTGCCCTGCATCTGCTGCTCCTTGTCACCACAAAGGAAGCAATGACACCCAAGAGCTGCCAAAACACCCAGGAGTGCCACCAGAAATACTTGTTCCTGAGGAGGTTGTAGGGTTAATGATGTCTTTTCCCCACTGAACTATGAAATTTGACTCAAATGGCTTTTTTTTTTTTTTTTTGTCCTGACGTGCCATTTTGAAATGAAGCATCAATGCTGGTTTCACATTGACTCTTGCAGTCTTCCCAGCTCTGGTTTCTCAGTGCTGTGTAACCTGTGATGCCAGTCTAGGCCATGGACAGTATATCTGTCTTGGAGCTCAGGCTTCTTTGGAAAAGATAATTCCCCTCTGCTCTTTTCCTAAATTGCAATTTTCAGACAGCGGAAAACAGCAGTTTCCCTTGGGACTTTCTTCTGTTACAGTTGCCTTGATGAAACACTCGCCCTGACTTCTCCCTCTCTCTCTCTCAACCCATTTTCATCTTTCCTATGAACCCTTCCCTGATCTTAGCTCTGGGGTTACCAGATGACATCGCAGCCACCCCACATACCTTGTGCCTGTCCCTACAGTTAAGAGTGGCCCCAGAGCCATCCCACAAGGATGCAGCTTGGAAGAGCATGCATAGTCATGTCCCTCAGCTCTTTCCACAAAGTTTCTGCTCCTCAAAAGGCGATGGAACACAGATTATGAGCAATCCCATGACCTCCCAAGGAAGTGCTTTTGCAGACAAGCCTCTTAAAGCCTATGGTTTCTCCTCCTTAACCCTTTGTCTCTTCCCTTTAGGAAGAAGACCATCTACAAAACAGTTTGTCTCTCCTTCTTGCTGATCATTACAGTGACGGTCCTGCAGCGTGGAATGGCCCCAAACCAGTTCATGCAGGGTCAGCAGCAGAAAGAACTGCCCCCTTCAGAGCCCTTGAAATCACAGAAGAGAGACAACGCCTTCTCCATCAGCAACACTTTCTGGAAGACCAAGAAGGAAAAAGCTCCTGTGAAGGAGGAGAGCGTGACGGCAAAGCAAACAAAATCCTGGGATGTCACCACTACCAACTGCTCAGCCAACCAGAACTACAGCAAGGTGGATTGGTTCAAAGGGCTGGAGCCCAACTTCCAGCAGTTCCTGCTCTATCGGCACTGCCGCTACTTCCCCATGCTGATCAACCACCCCGAGAAGTGCAGCGGCGATGTTTACCTGCTCATCGTGGTCAAGTCCATCATCACGCAGCACGACCGCCGCGAGGCCATCCGGAGGACCTGGGGCCAGGAGAAGGAGGTGGAGGGCAAGAGGATCAGGACGCTGTTCTTGCTGGGCACCGCCTCCAAGGTGGAGGAGAGAGCCAACCACCAGAAACTGCTAGATTATGAGAACCACATCTATGGGGACATCTTGCAGTGGGATTTCCTGGACAGCTTCTTCAACCTCACCCTCAAAGAGGTCCATTTCCTGAAGTGGGTTGACATCTACTGTGACAACGTCCGCTTCATCTTCAAAGGCGACGATGATGTGTTTGTGAGTCCCAGCAATATCCTGGAGTTCCTGGAGGACAAGAAGGAGGGAGAGGACCTCTTTGTGGGGGATGTCCTCTACAAGGCCAGGCCGATCCGTAAGAAGGAGAACAAGTACTACATCCCCAGTGCCCTCTACAACAAAAACATCTACCCACCCTATGCAGGGGGTGGGGGCTTCGTCATGGATGGAGCCCTGGCCAAGAGGCTGCATAAGGCCTCAGAGACACTGGAGCTGTACCCCATTGATGATGTCTTCCTAGGGATGTGCTTGGAGGTCCTTAAAGTGTCACCTGTTGGGCACGAGGGCTTCAAAACTTTCGGCATTGTGAAAAACAAGAACAGCAAGATGAACAAGGAGCCGTGTTTTTACCGGAGTATGTTGGTGGTTCATAAACTGCTGCCTCCAGAGTTGCTCCAAATGTGGGACTTGGTCCACAGTAACTTGACATGCTCAAGAAAACTTAATGTACTTTAGCTCAGTCTCTCTGGAGAGCTGTGACTGCAGGAGCTGGGATAACTGACCCCTGCTCTGGGGTTGGGTAAGCCTCTGCTGGTAGCACACGAATCCTTCAGGGGCACTGCCCTCCGGGGTGAGGAGGGCAGAGACGCTGCGCTCGCGGGCAGGGTTTGCGATAGTGTTTGTTCCTGTACTGTATTGTGGTTCTCATATCTCCAGCTGGGTTGGGGGTTGCTGAAAAAGAAAAAAAACCCCAACAAAACATGACAAGTCTAGCACAAAATGGAGAGAGGGCAAAGAGGTTTGTGCTCTGCTTTAGGTACCTCCTCCACAGCAGCATGACGAGTGGAGGGGTGGAGGGAGGCAGAGAGGGATGTGGCACTGGCATTTTTTTGAGATATTCAGGGTCTGGCTATCCAGGGAAGCTGCTCCAAGGGAGTTCAGCCAATTACAAGTGCATTGGCCCCTCCCGCCTCAAAAATCATGGGATTTTATTTGTTATCTCAAATTTCTCCTCCATGCAAGGTTTTGTTAACATTGACTCTGTGTACATTGGGTTAACTCCCACCAAAGTCCCCTGTGTCCCCATATGCAGCTGGGAAAAGGAGCTCTCCTCCAAGGCTGGCCCTCAACAGCCTTGAGTCCCTGTTAGGGTTTCAGCCTGGCAGTCGGGGACTGGGGTCCTTTTCCCTGTCAGAGGGTCCCAGGCAACGGTGGCTCCCAGCACCAGCCTGGGCTGTGCTTGGCTCCCCAGCCCCTCTGCAGCCTTACTGCACGTGTCCTCAGAGGAATGCAGCTGCTGAAATTCCTCAGGGATTTGCTCCTCCTGGCAGGAAAGAGACTAGGCCAGCTGCCCTTGCCTGTGGCCAAGGAAGCCGTGGAGAAAACTGGTGGCCCCCCTGGAGTGCCCCAGGGATTTGTCACTTCTGGGACCCTACTTCCTGGGCATCCCAGGGGTGCTGTGGGGAGACCCTCTCCGTGCTGCACAGCTGCCCTCGTGGCTTTGCCTCGCGGGGGACAACAGCCCCAAAGGTCCTGTGCGTGGCTGCTTCAGGTTCAGCCCTGGTTTGTCAGCAGCTGTGATGCTCCAGGGTAGGTTGGAGACATTGGTCCTGCTCTGGCATGAGAAGCAGGGTCCAAGGGGATAAAGTGAAGGAAAGCTGGTATTTCACATGTCTGCTCCTCTCAGGGTTGTTGCAGAGTTTATTCTACAGGCTGAGATGCAGGAGCATGACAGGAAATGGCATCACAAGACATGGCCTTTTTTCTTTGGGCTGAAAGGGCCACGAGCTCTTGAGGGGAGCCCCAGGCTGACTGCTTTGGTGAAACCACCCCACAGAGAGACGTGTGGCCACACAAGGGCCATGGATGCTCTCCAGCCACTGACTGCAGGCACGAGCAAAGCCACAGGAATGTGCAAAGACATACACGCTCACACACGTGCTCCTGGGCACAGGCTCTGCACTCACAGATGTCCCTGTGTGTAGGGCTGGCATATCCAGATGTCCCTGCAGGGGGTGGACACACACAGCCACATCCATGGCTCTGACCACGCACAGCAAAACATGGGCACAGATGCCCTTACTCCCTCTCTGGTGCCAGACATTGAAAGAAAAAATTTTTACTACCTCAAAGGTCCCCCTGTGCAGTGCCTTTTTTCTTTTTTTTTTTTTTTCCCCTTTCTTTTTCTTAATGTGTTTTGGAAATGGGCCTGTTTCATTTACTCCAAGTACATTCCCCAGGTTAGAAAACAAAGTAAAAAAGGGCATAAACCAGTCAAAAAGGGCACCCACATATCAAGCCACACCACTCTCAAAGTGGCCCTGCTCAGATGAGATGCAGATTTGAAGAGGAGGAAGAGAAAAGAGCCAGTGCTACCCAGGGCTCAGCTGGTGGTGATACTGTGAAATTGGATGTACAATGCACCGGGTCCCTGGAGCAGCAGGGAAGAGTCCTGAGGGCATTTTTGGTACCCACTGGGCTTAGGCAGCACACAACTCTTTCCCCTTCCTTCCCTCCTTCCAACAGGAGTAAGTTCAGAAACACTTCCCAAATTGATACCTCCATAGTTTATGTCATGTACAGTACTTTAGGCTGTACATTTATCCATTATCAGCTCTTGCTCTCTGTAGCAATGCGTACAGTGAGCCAGGGCTGTGTGCAGACATCTCTCAGTGTTGTTCTTCACCTGGTGGGACCTGTACAGAGAAACCTTGTAGAGTTTGGTGAACATTCTAGTTTCTAAATAAAGGTTAAAAGAAGAAGAAAAAAAATCCTACAAGTCTTCATTTCGTGTCATTACTAGTGAGTTTCTGCTGGGAACAAAACCTGGCAATGTACTACAGTGGCAAAACTAACTCCTTGGAATGGGCATCTGGGGACTGTAGCTGCCCTGTTCCAGTTTGGCACAGCTTCCTTGTGGAGCCTGGCATGGTAACAAGGCTGCTGGGTATTTTCTCTCTTTCAGGCACTCCGCCACCTCAATTTCAAACTTCAGATCCTCATGGTACCCTGCAGGGAGGAGCTTGTCATCTCAATCTCTGTGGCAAAAGCCACCTCCCTCAGCAGGCTTGGAAACTCACTGGTTTTGTTGAGGACTGTGTCCTTGTGCAGAAGAAGATGAGCACCTCCTGTCCCTGTTACCCTCCCCACAGCAGGACCTTGCTCACTTCCACAGCCAAAGCACCACCATGGGGTAACACAGTCCCTGCTCATGAGGTGTGAACCTGGCTGGGGTGAGGAGGAGGAAAGCCACAGGTGAACCCTGGGTCTCACCTTGGCGATTGGGCACCGGGGGTGCTCAGTCTCCAGGGCTGGCATCCAGCTCGGTCACTCCCGGTGCTGGGGAAGCAGAGGCCAGCACTGGGGACAAGGACACACTGGATTCGGCAGGCTGGGCCATCTGTCACCGGGGCTGGCCTCTCCAGGGCACCAAGAATTTCATACCCACGGACCAAACCGCAAGTGCTGAGCGGATGCACCCCTGGATACTCCTGCCCATTCCCTCTCCAGTGTGACCCCACGCTGCCACATGCCCCTGTGCGCCACGTGTGTGGGTCAGTCCCAGGGCAGCGCCTCCCTCACGGCAGCGCTCCCCTCACAGCAGCGCCCTCAGTTCCTCGCGGCAGCGCTCCCCTCACGGCCCTCACAGCAGCGCCCTCAGCTCCTCACGGCGGGCAGGAGGCGGCGCGGGTCGGTGCTGCCCCCTGGCGGCCGCGGCCGCCCCTCCGCCCATTTCCCGCCGGGCCGCGGCTCCAAAATGGCCGATGGCGAAGGGCCGGGGGAGCCCTGGGCTGGGGGCGATGGCACACGGGACACAGCCCCCACCACCCTCCGGCTGGAGCGACCCCAGACACCACTGGTTTAGTTTTATTAGGGAGAAGTGGCCACAGCAGCATGAGCGGCTGCGAAGGCTCAGCAGGGCAGGGAGTCTGTGCCCACAGAGCTGGAGGTTACCGTGGGACTGTGCCCAGGAAGGCCCAGCTACACAGCCCCTTTCTGTGCCCACAGGTCTGGGAAAACTCATACCCCAAGAGCTGCCACTGCACAGCAGCACCCTGTGCCTGGCCAGGAAAACCGGCCAGTGGCCACTGCCATAGGACTGGCCAGGACTGAGTCCCTTCATCCCCAGGTGTCTGAACCCCGGGAGAGAAAGGGAAGCAGGCCTGAGTTTGGTTACAAACAAGCAGCCACTTAGCCCAAACTCCTCTGTTTATGTATTTGCTTCACACTTAGGGGCAATAGGAGACAATTTGGAATGAAGCACAAGAGAAAATGTCTCTTAGAGAGCAACTGAACTGCAGGGCCTTAGTACAAGATCTGATTTTACTTTGTTTAAAAAGAAAGTAGAAAAGCAATTGGCTAGCAAGCACCATCACAGCATCTTCAGTTAAAAATAAAATAAAATGTTGTGGTTACAGAGCTTACCTTGACCATCACATCCTTCTCCCCCCTACTTCCTGCTAACACAGCACACAGACTGCTGGGAGCTGACACAGGCTAGAGCAAAGCAGGACAGAAGCTGCTGCTGTGACATCAATGACCTTAACCCAAAAGAGGGAAGGCTACAGACAGCCTGCTTCTCAACTGCCTGGCTTCATTTAGTGGCACAGAAGTAACACGAACCAGTTTAGGTCCTTTAATCTGTCCAAGACAGGGTGCAGAAGCACAAATGATAAAACATTCTGCATTTTTACAGCAAAAATGCTACCGAAGTTTATAGGAAAAAAAATTTTTTTACATGAGTAAAACATTATAAACTCAAGACAACTCACAGACAAGGGGTAAATTCCCACATCTATCACTCTTTGTTTTAAAAAGTTCATTTGAACGGGCAAGCAGTCAAAGTGGCTTGCTCTCTTCTCTTCCTTGAAATGAAAATTTTATCTTCCAAGTGGCTCACAGTACTGCTTCGCTTCTTGGAATGTCCTCCGAAGGCTCCGCCAAGATCAAAGGAGAATAAAAACCCCCGGAGTCCTTTCAGATAGTCTCGGAGAGCAGGAGAAGGGAAAGGAAAGGGGAAGTTTATTCAAACTTGATCTTCTTCCCTTGCGGCTTGTGATCTCCACCTCCTCCTCTGCCTCCTCGGAAGCCACCTCCTCTACCTAGAAAGAAAATTATTGCAAAAACCAGTTACCACTATAGTATTTATTACATATCTATATCCATACACACAAATATATTGCAGGGGTACATCTATACAACTGCCCTTCCAAACCCATCCTGGCACAGGACAGAAAATAAATTCACATCCAGTGCTCTGTGGCAGCCCCGCATTATAACCCCAGGAATGGCTTTGGGTTAATTTCTGAGCACAACCCCTCCGAACAGCAGCATTTGCTTCCTCTTACCTCCAAATCCACCTCTGCCACCACCTCTGCCACCAAATCCACCTCTTCCTCCTCGGCCACCTCCTCTGCCACCACGACCACCAAATCCACCACCACGCTGAAAGTCACCCTTTGGCTTGGCAAAATCGAGGATCACTTTGTTTCCATCTATCTCTCCATCTTCCATGGCTTCTTTAGCTGCTTTGGCGTCTTCTGCAGAGCTGAAGTCCACAAACCCAAACCTAGGAAACAGATTACAATGGGACACTCAGTCACATTCCACGAGCTGCAGCACCACCTACAGGAATCCTCTCGGAACCCAACACCAGCACTTCTGCATCCCACAGGATGTGTGTGAGATTTGTAGGACAGCAGTGGCTAGTCACAGTCGATGGAGCCCCACTGTGAGTTTGCCAGTACTGAACAGTTAATTTTCTTCTCGTGCGAATCCATCAGCTGCCACGGGGATTTGCTGGCAGGAAGGAGCTCATTGAGAAGGTGAGCAGTGAGCACATGCTGCCCTCCACCAGTGGACCCAAAGCTGGGTGTTCTCTGCTGCCACCCTCTTTTTTACCAGTTTCATAGAACCACCAACAGGAGCAGGAGAAACACCCTGAATTGCAGAGATCACCTTAAGTGAGGTGCTCTGTAGCACCTTAACCTATTCCAGATGATGTTTAACCCACCCTTTAGATGATCCAGTGTCTCTGTCTGTGACTATTCTTGCACTTATTGAGCCTTCAAATGATTCTTTTAACGTCTCCTCTGTGGTGTCCTCAGAAAGGCCTCTGACAAACAGTGTTTTGCTTTGCTCTGTGAAAAGGGAGCACATTTAGAAGTCATTCAGCCTGAGCAAGGAAACCTTCAGCTTCATAACATCACATCCAGATTGCACTAATGGCCCCCAGAAGAGCTCTCAGGGATAAAGGGGTTGTTTTCAAGGAACAGCTCAAGCACCTGAAGTCCATGAAAACTTTTTCAGGACTGACATCAAACAATTTCCATCAGCCAACCTGGTAAATGCCAAATTAAGTTTGCCCCACTCCCTTTTTTAAAAGAGATGCTTGCACCTTATGAACAGTGGTAACAACTAACTGTACACACACTGCTGGATCAGCACTTGACTATCTAGAGGAACTTGAAAACAGTTTCATCAGCATTTCAGATAATCAGTCATCATATCCAGCACACTGGCTTACTATGTTTGGCATATTTTTTTTTTTTTTTAAAAATCAACCCCAGACTAGCCTGAATGGTGCCCTCCTGCCACAGTTGGAGATCAAACATAAAACACTCACGACTGAATCCTCCTCCACCTCCTCCTCTTGAGTTCGTGTTCCCTTTCTGCCAAGATGAACTGAATTCCAGCCTGATTGTTCTGCCTTCGATCTCTGTGTTGTTACAGGAATTCAATGCCTCTCTGGCATCCTCAGCTGTGGCAAAATCTACAAATGCATACCTATGTGGAGAGGAAGATTCCAGTCAGCCTGGGAGCAATAAGGGAGATCTGGAGGTAAATCATATGCAATGCCAGCCTGGGTGTAAAAAGAAAAGCACAATGTACCCTTTAGGCCTGCCCTGGTTGTTCTGGGGCACTCTGATGGAAGAAGCTTTCTTAAACACTTCTTGGAGAGACTCTTCTGTAGCAGCATACGAGAGGTTGTTGACAATTAGGGTCTTCGACTCTCCTATGGGAAAAAGTCAGTGCTGTTAAGTACAAGTTTGGAGGAGAGCTCTCTTCCTCTAGTTACCGGACTCTGCCAAAGGGTAAGAATACTTGTTGCCCTTTCCTCACCTCAAGGTGAGGCACAAAGCCAAATCCAACCCTGTTTTATCCAGTTGCTCCCCCCCCCCTTGCCTGAAACATGCAGTAGAGACATAAAATGCATAAGGTGCAGAGCACAAGTCAGGTAAAAGATCTGCTATTTTAATTTTCGTGCATTATTTTAAGTTGCCATACCCCCAGGAACTTCTGAAACAAGTGGAAACAAATCCTGAATGTCATATGTATGCAGGTTATCAGTATGGGAAGTACCTTTCTGATGTTCTTGCTGGCTCTTCTCGCCAGTGAAGTCAATGATCACGGCACGACCCTCAATTTCTGTGCCCTGCTTCTCCTCCAGAGCTTTGTTTGCTTCAGCTTCTGTTTTAAATTCAACATAAGCCATCCTACAGCACAGAAAAGAACATAAGTAAACATCTCCTTCCAGAAACAAAGTTTGCCAATAAAGAAGGGGAAAGGTGTGAAAGAAAAATGCTACAAAAAGAAGGAAAACGAATGCAGCAGGTTCCTTAAGGCAGCCAAAGGACACATAAGCTTATCAGAATATGCCAAGAGCTAAAGGAACAGCAAACACACAGCAGTTGTCTCATCTACACACCCTTTGCTGTTCCCATCCTTGTTCATCAATATCCGGACTTCCAATGCATTTTCAAACACCTCCCTGATTTCTTCCTCGGTTAAGCGGTAGGGCAGGTTCTTCAAAAACAGCGTTCTGGCATCTCTCTCTGCAAACACAAAGTTACATTCAGGTTACCAGCTAAAAACCCCTGCTCATCTACACTTGCCAGTTCAGTGACACTCAGCAAGTTGATCCAGCAGAAATTAATGGCAAACATTCACATTTTCAGAAGCCGCAAAAGCAAGTGTAACTAAAGTTAATCAAACTACTGTACTTCTTTTAAGGGCATCAAGTTCAAAAAACAAGTTCTAAAGTTTCAGAAAGAAACATGTTTCTTTCTCAGCCCTCTCAATATGCAAAATTTCTTGGGATCACATTTGCAGACATTCCACTATATCCGTATGTAAGCATTTTACAAACTCTTTATTGGGCCGTACCTTTCTTGTCTTCTTTCATAGTTTCCTTGCTCTTTGCTTTTTCCAGTTTTATTTCCAAACCCATTAACTTCTTTCCATTCATTTGGAGAGCTTTATCCAGATCCTCAGCAGATGAGAAGTCCACATAGCCGAACCGCCTGCAAGAAACAGCATCCCTGAGATCTCAGCTCATCCATCCCTGGCAGCAGAGACCATCAACAGAAACCCAACACCAGAGAGGACCCTGCTGGTCAAGCTCCAGGCAAAGTTAAACTCTCTTCACTACCAAGCAACCACCCCAGAATCTTGAGGGGAACCAGAACACTGGCATCCCCTCTGAACAAATAAGTGCCAAATAAAATAAGCAGCAAAATTCTACTGATGAACTCACTTGGAACCACCAATTCTGACATCTGAAACTTCAATATTCTTCTTCCCAAAGAATTCTCTGAGGCCAGTCTTCAGCTCATCAAACTCCTTGGTGCTGGCCAAATTTCCAACAAATACAGAGAAAGGTGACATGGGTCCTTTAAATGAAAAAACAATAAAGTGAGGGTTTTTTTTAAAACTTTTAAACCTGGGAGCCACACTCCACACAGCTTTAGCACATCAGTTTTTGCTCAAAAGTGACATCATATTTCAGTATTAAGTCCCTTACAATCATCATTTGTGCTGGAAAACCCCACTCCTGACATCCTGGACCTTCACAGTTACATTCCTCATGCAACAGAGTCCATCAAACAAGCATCATTTGATGATCCCACACCACTTACCATCTACTTTCTTTTTCTTGGGCTCTGGTGCACTTTTATTGGTCATTTCTTTCTTCCTCTTTCCAGGTGCTTCCTTGACAGGTTCTGTGACAGAAAACAAAACAACACTGAAAAATACAAAACTTTTCCTACAGTGAATCAATAAAGGAGCATTAATTTTTGTAACAGTATAGATGTGACCTCCTCCTGTCACTCAGCAGCTGCTCCTCAGCAGAGACCATTATGGCACAACATCTTTACTCATGCTTCTTTCCTGTTATTAGAGTTATGGTCTTGAAAACATTTAAACTCACTTTCATCCTCACTTTCCTCCTCAGCATCTTCTTCATCCTCCTCCTCTTCATCATCATCATCGTCATCATCCTCCTCATCATCATCTTCCTCATCTTCAGATTCTGCTGCCTTGGCTTTCACTGGTGCAGCCTTGGCTGGAGTGGTTTTCTTCACTGGAACAGGGGCTGTGTCCATGGCTTCATCTTCAGACTCTGAAAGAAGATGAGCACAGTATTCAGACAGTTCCATATTAAGCTCCTTTTGAAACTACAGAAACAAAATGCTGTTAAGCAAAATGTTTCTTATGCCTTAAACTTTTATGTTTTCAGAAAAAAAGTTTAATACGGTTAATTTTTACAAAAGTTGTCTCTCTCCCTCAAATTTTACTGCATTAGAAAAACCCCAATACCTGTTCACCAATAGTAAGAAGTTTTACTAACAATAGAGAAATTAAGACCCTTTCAGCAACATGGACAACAGCAACCAGCTAAAACCAGCTGAGCACACACTGCATCTCTCCCATTATCCTCTAAGTTACTTCCCTCTCCCAGCTCCCTCTAAGTGTTTAATAATAAACATCTTATACCATCCTCTTCTTCATCGTCCTCATCATCATCCTCTTCATCTTCATCCTCCTCCTCAGATTCCTGCTTTGCTGGCACAGCTGCAGGCTTTTTGGCTGGTGCTGCTGCGGGCTTTTTGGCTGCAGGCTTCACAGGCATTGGTGGTTCCTCTTCCTCATCTGCACCAAAAGTACAACAAGTCTTTACTATTAAGATTCAATGGATGAGTGGTGTAGGTAAAAAGTACTTAGAGCTTCACAAAATTTTGTCCAAAAGTTCAGAAAAGAGCAGTCGAGAAACCAGGAGATGCTTTACAGGCAGGGTGTAAGGCAGCTGCAGCCCAGGCTCTCCTCCAAACTTCACCCATGGCTCACCTCTCCTTCGGAACCCCTCTTTAATCAATGAACCCCTCCTCACAAGAACTAAATCATACAAATCTTTTAATTTCAAAGGCACTCATTTTTAAGGACTTTATTGAACCAGTTTTACTCAATGCATACTTCAAAAGTAACTTACCAGAATCATCTTCATCATCGTCCTCATCATCATCGTCATCTTCCTCCTCATCATCATCATCATCTTCTTCACTCTCCTCCTTCTTGGCATTCTTTCCATTTTTTGCTCCTTTGGTTATTACAGCAGCCTTTTTAGGTGTTGGAACAGCCTTTTTGGGCTGTGGAGTAGCCACAACCTTCTTTGCAGGTGTAATTGCCTTTTTTGCAGGTGTAGCAACTTTTTTTGCAGGTGTTGCAGCCTTCTTGGCTGGGCTGACAGTAACTTTTTGTGGTTTCTTCTGGGGGATCATCTGAAAGACATATTTAGTATAAAACTCATGCTGGCCTGTTTAAGCTACCATTACTTCACTATCAGACAAACATACAGCAACTGAAATCTAAAGCATAACTTTCTGAAAGTATCTATAAAGTTACCTCAAATGCCGACCCTGATGAATCAATAAAGCTCAAACACAGCTTTTTCATGCTTTTAAGAGCCTACTTATGGAACATCAAAGCACCTCTAAATTCCCTGCTCCAGAATCAAGACCAGTGATGCCTAATAGCATTCAGGATCTTGGCGCTTTTACACTTGCACATTATCTGCACATGACAAATCTCATATTACTTATTACTAGGGCAATTAAGTACCCAGTTGCTTATCAGCTTTAGGACAGCTTTAAGATGCCAGCAAAAGCCTGGAAGTACAGACTTAGAAGTTGAGCTGTTTTTCCCCACGCTGCTTTGGCCATACAAAATCAAGTTTATTCTTTAGCCTCAGTTTAGTGAGGAACACCGACTGTTTATTAACGTCCTGTTACACTGTAACCCACAAGCCTCACGACACTTGAGTAACACGCGCATCCCTTTGACTCCATCTCTAGATAAATCACCTCTTCTCCGCTGCTTTCCTCTAAGTCAGAGGACTCCTCTTCCTCACTTTCCTCGAACTTTTTCGGGGGAGGAGCCATTTTTTTCTGTTTGGCCTGATTCTTCGGGGTCTGAAAGAGAGCGCAAGCAGCACGCTTAGCTCCCGTGCTCGCCCGCTCCGGCGAGCAATTATCCCCACCACGTGGCCGCCCTCGGGCCCCGGCGGCGCG
>VZTB01010552.1:1983483-2015921 GCA_013397245.1 Thryothorus ludovicianus
GGCGAGCGCGGGGACGCGCCGCCCGCGCGGGAGGACTCGGCCCCAGCCAATGGGGCGGCGGCAGCCCCGCGCCTGCGCGCTGATTGGGCGGCGGGGCCGGGCCCGGCAGAGCACGTGGCGGGCGGCGGCCACGTGGTGGGGTCGGGCGGGGTCCCGGGGGTCCCGGGGGTCCCGGGGATTCGGCCCTTCTGCAGTTCCCCGCCAGTGCGCTGCCCGGCACGGAGCTCTGCCCGAGCACGCCTTTGCCTCCCGCTTTGGGACTGGGTTCGCCCCAGCGCTGTCTCTGCCGCCCGCTTCCGCCTCGCCCCGCGTCCCCCCCCGACCCTCGGGAGGCACCGAGCGCCCGTGGATAGGGTGGACAGCAGTGACGGACAGCATCCGTCAGTGTGAGGCTGCTGAGGCTGCAGTTTGCAGTTGCCAGTCTCCACTGATTCAGGCTGGAGAAAAGAACCAAACTGGAAGAAAAAACCAAGCCTGTGCTTGCCTGATGGATGCTTTTGAATTCAGTCACTGCAGAAACACACCACCTTTCTCCCTGTGGAGTTTTTCCCCGGGGGCTGTAAAGTCAGCGTAGAAACGACCCCAGGGCCCAATCACTGTTTCGCTTGTCACTCTGCTGGCAGGGCTGAGTGCTGCCTTGTCCCTGCCTGATAAAGAGTGGCCTCCATTGCTGGGGTTTCCCCACTGCTTTACATCCCTTACCACTTCAAACTGGGCATCCAGCCATGTCCTGGGGGCTCCTAACTCAGGAATGGATGACTCCAGCAATTTGCCTTTCCAAGTCCTACTTGAGATAAGCACCTGACTTGGGGAACAAGGGATCCTAGTTAGCCCTAGAGTAAAAAAATGCAAACTCTCAATGAATTCCATCCTGCACAGCTCTGATGCCCTTGAGGGGACACCCTGGGTTTGTTCAGTGCCACCTAAATCAAGGGACACACTGTGGCTGAGGCAATATACCTGGCTCCTAGGCTGTCCTAGTGCTTCCTTCTCCTCTGCTGGGTAAGGAGAGGCAGTTTCCAGGCAAGCTGAGCCATAGCTAAGGGTACCTGCTCACTGACAGGTGACAGAATCAATCAGCCTCTCCAGGAGTAAGCCAAGTCTGTGGAGAGCCTGCCATCAGCCAGTAGGGGAAGGAAGGAGCTGGAAAAGGGCTGGATACTGCCCATGGCCCAGCCCTGGTCACATACATGCAGGCAGGTGGGGATCCCCCCTGGGAAAATCCTTGGTAGGGCAGCTGGACTCTGCCTGTGAAACAGCAGTGTCTGGCTCATGTCCCACTGTGTGCTGCAGGAGCTGTCCCCAGGTGGGGACACTGCAGTGGCACAGACCAAGGGTGGCCCAAGGAGATGTAAAGACAGACCTGAAAGTGATTTTTAACTGTCTGAAACAAGAGCTGATTGCACTCTGCTCACCATGCATGTGGTGGAACAAAATCGTACCATGATTGCCTGAACAGCTCTGCTGCCTGTCCTGGGGCTGGCCTTGGTTCCTCTCCGTGCTCTGGGAGGCTGGTTTGCCATGAGAAAGGTACAACTGTTGCTTTAGCCAGGGGCAGTTTTGGCAGCTGGGACACTGCATGCGTCCAATAACAGTGCCAGCACTGGGACCTGCAAAGGGCTGAGCTGGCAGCTGGCTTGTCGTGGTTCCCAACCCTGGCAGGGGTCCCCTCAGTATGTCCTGTGTTCCATCTCCTTCCCCAGCAGTGTGTTGGAATGTTCTGCTTGCCTCTGGCATCTCTGAGGCTGCAGCAGAACTCAGCTTTTGGGGGAAGGAGCACAGCACCCGTGCAGAGGAGCAAGAACCAGCACTGCCCAAAGGGCTGTGTCAATCCATGCTCCATGTGAATCCATGCACTGTGTCAATCCATGCACTGTGTCAATCCATGCACTGTGTCAATCCATGCACTGTGTTAATTCATGCACTGTGCTAATCCATGCACTGTGTTAATTCATGCACTGTGTCAATCCATGCACTGTGTCAATCCATGCTCTCTGTCAATCCATGCTCTATGATAATCCATGCTCCATGTCAATTCATGCTCTGTGCTAATCCATGCTCCATGTCAATCCAAGTGCTGTTATCCATGCACCATTGAGCAGGTCTGGATATGGCCCAACCCTGGCACTGCTGTTACAGCCAAAAAGGGCCCAGGATGCTGCAGGGAGGAAAGTAGCCAGGACATTGCAGATGCCAGCATTTAGGCTGGGTTATTCCCTGTATCCCGTGTGTGGCCAGGATTTCCAGTCAGCCCTAGCAGTGGGCAGGAGGATGCCAGAGTGGAGCAAGTCCAGCCTTTTCCTGGGATGCATCGCATTGCAGGGCTGTCCCAGAGGCTCAGCACAGCCCAGCTTCTCTGCAGGCAGCTCCAGGAATTTCAATGCCGAGGGAAGTCTCACAGAGAAGCAAGCATCAGTGAGAGGGGTAATTTGGCCAAAAGAGCAGGTTTAACAGCTCTATTTGTGCAGTAAACATACTTTAGGTCTTTTTATAGCTGTCTCTTGTTGCAGCATGTCTGTGACTTGGAAGTGTTGATCTAATTCCACGGTTAAAAGGAATTTAGCTGGTTCAGTGGAGACCCCAGGAGGGATTTGCCATGGATTCTCAGTTTCTGGCATAGCAGATGCTTATCCCTGTGCTTTTCCCGAGCCTTGCAGCGCTGGGAACACCCGGCTGCTGCTGCCCAGGGCTGGGGGCGAACTGGGCTGCGAGGCGAAGGCGGCTCCCCAAAAGCCAGGAAAATTGTGTGGCCTGCTCTAGGGGGACCCCGCAGGAATCACGGATGAGATGAGTGGGTGTCCCCAAACGCCCTGCTCAGCCTGTGGCCGGTCGCGGCCGCGTGTTTCCACTAGATGGTGACAAAAGGCTGCGTGTCCCGAGTGGGAGCCCGCGGGGACTCCCGGCTCCCCCAAACGCGCCTCCCTGGGCGCATCCTGCTCTGCCTCCTTCGCAGCTCCCAGGAGATCCCGGGACACATTTGATTATCGCCGGATACAAGCAGCAGTCAAGTGCGGTCCGGAGAGGAAATGTTTTACCTGTGGCTGGTGCAGGTGTCTGCTGCCAAAAAACTGTCACGGATCTCCAGCAGGCACCCAGTGGGTGCTCAGAGAAGGGGGAAACGAGCTAGAAAGCAATCAAATATGTCCCTGAGCATGCCAGCCTGACATCACCTGCTGTGTGGTCTGAGCAGTGGCTCAATGGGTATGGTGTCGCAAAGGTGGCAGGAAAAATAAAAAAGAAGAAAAAATGGCAAATTTACCAATCCCAGGTCTAGGTGCTGCTCAAAGCCTCTCGAACAAACCCATGTTCCACTGTCAAATCCTTTACCCCTCCTGGTGCGCACCTCACCCCGTCATGATGCTCCTATGCCAGCAGGTACCACAGATGATGGATGGTGACCCAGCAGTGCCAGGCCTTGGGACTTGGCCTCTCTCTTCCCAACTGCACAGTTCCCCAGGCCCTGATTAATGCAGGACAGAAAATGAGATGGGACTGTGTGTGTAGTAGTCTAATTAAGTCCTTTTTTCATTATCCCCCTGTCTATGCTGAGAGGAGAGTCCTCAAAGATGATGAGTATGAAGTAAGTGCAGGGTTTGCTGTAACAAATGGCACTTAATTCAAATAGTCACGGACAAGAGCACGTCCTCTGCCTTGAAATGGGCACCTTGGGACATGCTGGCCTGCAGGGATGAAAGTCAGCAGTGCCTGGCAGACTATAGGATTTCTTCTCTGGGAAGTATCCTTTCTTGAGGTGGGATGCAGCAGGGATTGGCATGGGCCCCTGGAGCCAGGCATACCCATTGTCACTCTGGTAGATGCTGGGGGACAACCCAGCACATCCCTGTGCCATTTCCTGGGGTTCATGGTCAGGGAAACCTACAGGTGATTCCCACAGGGAGTTTTGTACATGCAGATTTAGTCTCCACATGACTTCCAAGAACTGATAATTTCTGGTACACAGCAGAAAAAAAGGGGGTTTCTATTTCCAGAAGGAGCCAATTCTTTTAAGGTGTCCCTTCTGGAAAGCCACTTCCTCTCCCCAGCACCCCTGCCTGGAGCTGGCAGCAGGATCTCGTGGTCTGCCTGTTGCCCCCTGGCAAGCCCACAGCCACCCAGAGCCTCCCAGCCACGTGGGCTTCCCTCTGGATCTGCTCAGCAGGAGAACAAAGCCCTGGAAAAAAAGATGTGTGAGAGAAAACTGGGACCAGAAAAGGACTTGCAGTAGGTGTGAGATAAAAACAAACCAGGACTGGGAGATGTGGAGCAATTTGGGTGGTGAGAGAGACCTTGGGAGCACCCTTCTCTCTCCATTGGAGTAGAGGAGCTCCAAGTGGAGAAAGGCAGTGAGATGGGAATAAGCAGACATTTTGAAGCAATGCATGCAAATCCTTTATAACCCAGGGGAAGTCAATCTGGAGAGAAGCTACAGGTGATCCCAGTTCAGCAGTGCCAGGCCAGCAGCCAGAGCATGTCACAGTTCCACACCACTGCACATCTTCCTGCATTGCCCTGCAGCACTTGGGAAGGCTTTCCAGGACCTTTGTGGAGACAGCCCAGAGGGGGGAAGCTCCTCTTTGCGTGGGCATTTCTGTGCATCCTATTCATCTCCCAGAGCCAGGGCAGTAGGGAATAGAATCCAGACAAGCACTGGGTCCCCAGGGATGTCTGTCAAGACATCCAAGTACAACATCTGCACACTTGTGGCTCAGCACATCTGCCTGTTGGTACAGCCCCACGGAGCACTGACCTGGGGCTTTGTCTCACGTCTTGTTTGTTCACATTTTACCTGCTGGAAGCTCCCTCTGCTCCCAGGCCTACGTTGGGATATTTCCATTCCACAGCAGCTCCTGGGCTCAAGGCCAGCAGAAGGCAGATGCTCTGCCTGGAACAAATCCAAACCAGGGGATTTTTTTTTTTCTTTTTTTCCTTCTCAATCAAAAATAAAGTTTGCATCTTTGTTGAGTTCAGACTGGAAAAGCAGGAGTCTCTCTCCACTCCCCTGATAAGGTCATCTGTTTGATCCCCATATGACCATTCACCATTGAGTTGAACTCAATGATCCTTGTGCTTCCCTTCCAACTCAGAAGATATCTGTGATATCAAAGTTTATTTTTGTGTTTGTATCTGATTGGGGGGGTGAGCTCTGCTTGGGAGCCACATGCACCCATCACTCAGCAAAGGCAGTGAGCAGCATGGCATGGTGAACATGGGGGTGTGTCCTTACCTCTAGAACCAGAACAGAGTCAAATAACATCAGCGAGAGCAGAGCCATTCACACACACGTGTCCCCAGTATAACATGTCCCCGCCTCTGCCAGGGAGCAAGAGCCAAAACTGCTCTAGGAAACAGGCATCAGTGCCAGTGGGAAGAGCTGGCTGGCTTCTTAAGCTCAGTGGGAAATGTTCTGTCGTTCCCCCAGAGAGATTCTGTCCTGTGTTCTCCCAGCTAAAGTTTCTCACTGAGCCCTGTCCATGTAGTTTGCAAAGCCCCTGTCCCAGCTTGCTGCTGTGAGGGAATAGCCACCCCAAGGGCTCTCATGATTGCATAGTCCAGCCATGGGCTGAGCTTTTTGGAAAGGGTTTCTTTGCACTTGACTGTGCCTGCAGAGCCGAAGTGACCTGGGCAGGTGTTGAGGTGTACAGACACCTGTGAGCCTGGGAGAGGTCAGAGCTCAGAAGTCAGGGAGGCTGAGGCCCTCCAGATTTCACCATCCATCTGCCCCCCTGCAGCAAGCTCCATCAAAAGACAGTTAAAAGTAAGAGCTGAAAGTACTTTTCCACCCCAGACCACTCTCAGACTGTGCCTCATCCCAGCAGCACACTGGGCTGTTTCACTTACCAGCTCTCACCACAGAAATTCCCACTTGCAGGATGTGAGATTAAACCACTGCTTTGAAACTTCCAAAGACCACAGTTAAAAATAAGATTCAGAGCAATAATTTCCCCGCTGTGTGTGCCTCAGAGCTGAAAAACCTAGTCCTGAATGACCCAGTGGTGTCTCATTTAGCTGGGCAAGCTGTGATCATGATGTCTGCGTCCTGGGAGGGTGGTAAGAACATGGTTTCTTGGGGAAAAGTCCTCTCCTCATCCTGTACAAGCCATCAGTCCATGTATGAAATGGCAGAGGAAGCTCAAAGCAGACTGAAAATTACACTGCAAATTACACTGCATCTCTCCTGCTCAGTTTTAATTGTAGAGCAAAGAAAGAAGGCCATCGATTCATCCCGCTGGGTAATTAAATGCTTAATGCTATTGACTATAAAGACATTATGGTTCAGCAGCCCAACACTAACGCATTAATAATCACTTATATCATGGCAAGGAAGGGGCACGAGCTGCTCCTGAGGAACACCATAGCTCCATGGAATGGGGGCACGCAGTGAAAACCCTCGGGGGCGGAATTAGTGCCGTGCCAACCTGCAGGACTGAGGGCTCATCCCGGGGAGCAGGGGAACAGGAAGGGGATGGAAGGACCATGGAGGAGGGGGCAGCCCCTGCCGCGGGGAAGCCCCTCTGGCTGTGGCAGTGGGAGGGGAGTCTGGGCTCTGAGCATCAGTGCTGCCCCCAGCACAGCTCTAGGATGTTGTCAGCCACAGGACCAGGAAGATTAATCTGAGCAGCACAAGCCCTTTTGTAACAAGCCATGGCAAAGGCATGAGGGTGTCTGCCCACCTCCTGCCGGGCTCTGCATTCCCAATAATTAGCCCAATAATTTAGCATATTTATTATGCACATGATGTGGAGCACAGGGCAGAGCCTACACATTGCCTGGGATTAAGCCCATAAAATCGAGCTGAGTGAGCACTGCTCCAGGCTGGAGAGGCCAATTTGCTTGCCAGGAGAAGCAGAGCCAGCCCTCAGAACGTGGTGTGCCAGTGGCTACTGCCCACTTCCTGAGGGGGGTCTCACCCAGGGAAGGATGGAGGCTGCACTGCCTTCCCCCTGCAAGGACCTCAGAGCCCAGCACATGGCAGGAATCCCATGTCCCATGGACAGGGGGGATGCTTAAGGGCCATTTATAGAAGATGGAGGAAGGGAGGACCTGCAGCATCATGGGGAGAGCAACCCTTTTCGAGACCATCCTCTGCTGAGTTCTTTTCCACCTCCCCAGGATTGAGGCATTGCCCCTTCAGCCATGGCACACTGGGTTACCCCACCTGCAACCTCTTCAGGGACAGAGCAGACATGGCCTAAAAAAGCCACCAGAGGCAAAATTTCCACCTAAGCTTTCAAACCCATGTCAACAACCCCCTGCCCAAGGGTAAGGGGAGCCCACACAGCCCTTCCTGACCTCCAGCATGAAAACCAAAAGCACTTGCAATTTTCTCTGAGCAAATCCAAGTACAGATCATGATGTCAAACCCTTATTTGATTTGTTTTTCTGGTGGCCTGCACTGTTTGCCTTCATTACTTTCTCTGCCCTGTGCCATAGTCCAATAATGCAGCATCTGCCCGATAAAAGGTCCATGAATATAATTTTCAAGTAGTTGGCACCTTCTGCCTTGTCTGGGAGGGCAGGCTCCCTGGGTACACTGCCAATTGGAAAAAGTGTGGATTTTACAGTCATTCTCAGTGGGGTAAATAACCTCTGAGCACTGTTTGTAGCTTGATTTATCTTCGTGAGGTTGCAATTCTCCCAAACATTTGATTCATGGCTTGAAATTGAACCTCTTTTAGTATATTTCTTTACAGAGTCTTTAAAAAAAAAAAGTCTGGAAAGGAGAAGGGAAGGTGATTTCTTACAGCCCCAGGGATGAGGAAAGAGGTTCCTCTGGTGCTTTTAATATATCTGAAGGGGAGCACTGAGCCAGGGAAGAGGAGCACTGGTGCTCCCAGTGTCCCATCTCCCCAGGTAAGACAGCCCTGACTGGGTGAGCTGCTGCATTTACTCTAGAAAAGCTTTTCTGAGACTGACAATACACACCTATGTTGGTATATATGTGTGTATAACAGCCTCAGAAGGGTTTGTAGGGTTATTAGGAAAGAAACATTTCCTGAGGATGGTGTGAGGGTAGGGGAACACGTTGCTGTGTCTCCCCAATCCTTTGCTCTGAGGCTTCGGGATGTGCCCATGCAGTGACAGGCAGAGGTTGGGAGCAGTGCTTGCTCTGCACCCTTTTTCAGGAGCAGAATGAATCATCACCACTGTGGGTGCCAAACCCTGCACCCTGCGGGCTGGGAGCCTCATAGCCTCGTGCCTAAACTTGCTGAAATTGGTGCAGGTGGCATCACCCCGTGCCTTTGGGCTGAGGGGTGCCCAAACCGGTCCTGCTGCCTCACTGGGGCTCATCCTGTGCCTGCATCCTCACCTTGGCTCCAGGGATCACTCTCAGGGAAACTGAGCTCCTCCTCACAAAGTGCTTCCTGCTGCAGGGCCAGCATCACTGAAGGGGATAAAGGATCCCCAGCGGATGAGCCACAGCCTGGGAGGGAGCAAACCTGTTTGCAAAAGAAGATCTCACTGGGAGAAAGGTCCTGATGAAAAAGGGGAAATTTAAGGAAAGATCCAAACATTTCCAGCCACAAGGCTGCCAAATTTCTCAGTTTTAATGGGGCTTTTTTGGCCCCATCACACTGAGGGTGAAGGCTGCCTGTGCAGAGAGGAGAATGGCAGTCTCTGTCCGGGGCTGCCCTGGGCCCTCATGAACACCAGCAGCAATGCAGGGCTTGACACAGAGCTTGGTCTCACCAGCCATCTCCTGCCAAAAACCGGGCCAAAAAGCAGATTGGGGCAATTGAAAAGGTCCTGCAGACTGGCCAAGTGTGGGGGACCAAGAGCTGTTCCCACTTCTAACACAGAAAGGGGAGACAAGTGCATCCCCAGGTGCCTGCCCTGACACAAGCTTTGCTGGAAAACCAGATAAAGGCAAACCTTGGTGAGTCTCTAAGAGCACTGAGCTGTACTTGCACTGTCATGACTGCAGGATTAGTGCAGTGCTCCACAGCCTGAGCTTCACCCTCTTGGTATTTAGCCCAGGAATGACTGGAGGGTGCAGAAATGCACCAAGCAGGAATAGTCACACTTTTTTTACTCATATGGAGCCATCTCTCTTTTGTCCAGTGCCTCAGACCAAAGGGGCACAAAATCAGGACCCAATTTCTGTCTCTGCTGCCTTTGCTCTCAGTTGCAGAAGGAGATCCTGCTCCTGCCACCACTGAGCCAGGAGTGAAGGCAGTGAACAGGGGGATTCAGAGGTACAGCAGCAACCTGGGAGCTCACAGCAAAGTGCCTGGTTGTCTTCTGGAAAAAAAAGTTAAATCCTTCTCATGTGGGATAAGCCTGGTTTTGTGGGGCACAGAGCAGCCTCTGGGAGGAAAGAAAATTAGAGCAGAAGGTCCTGAAGATGCCAAGAAGTGCCCTCTGACCACATCACAGTCATGAGTGTCCCAGCTGCCAAAGCAGTTACTGTGGGGTGGCCTGTGAATTCACACCCTCTGGTGCTGCAGCACAGGAGGGGACCCGCCCTCAGCAGCAAGGAGGGGACACAGCTGAAGGAAGGCCCTTGGCAGAGCAGGACTGCAGTGGGACCATGTCTCCCTGAAGGCTGTGCTTGGAGATGCTCTGGCTCCTTCTGGGTATTAAATGGAAAGGACACCAGATTGCTTGGTCTGGTCTTTCCTGTTGTTTTAAATTGTTCTCCCGATTTGTAGCTCGAGCACACTGACCAAAATCATCACTGGCACAGAAAAGCTGAGTGTTGGGACATCCTGAATGGGGCTGAAGATTCCCAAAGCTGTTTCGAGTAGGTTTGGAGAGGAAACCATGGGCAATGCAGTGGGTGCCTCACTGCTGACCCCAGCCTCTCCCAAGACATACCTGCAGAATAAAATTGCACCAGTGTCAGCCAAAGGACCTGTTCAGCTCTGTAGTTGTTGGGCTGGGGAGATGCTAAACTTCTGGGGCAAGGAAGCAGGTCAGGAGCTGGGAGGAACAGCAAGAAGACACAGAGAATTCCTCCCAACAGCTGAGAAGATGCTCTGAGATACAGCCCATCACACCAATCTTAGCTCCAAAGGTAGGTGGTTTCCTACTGCAACCACTAGCTTTTGGGATAGAGTTCACCTGTTACATCTCCCAGCTATGTCTGCACAGAGACAATCAGCACATAGACAAAAATCTCATTTCTAGGAAGAAAAACCTTTAAATGTTTCTACTGTCACACTCACCCCACCCCACTGGGTGCAAATGAGTGCTTTTCAGTCGAACTGTCGCCACTTACTGTGTTTTCTTTCTTTTAGCTTTTTGCTGCTGTATATCCAATTCAACCATCCTTAACTGAATCAGAAGAAATGCATCTTATCTGTCTCCCTTCTTCCATGGGAAGGGCCTGAAGGAGTCCTCACCCAGCCCTCATCTTGCAAGTGATGCTTGAGCACAGCACTTGCTGCTGTGTTTCAGGTTCTTGCCAGATGGACTCACCGCCTGTCAGTCGGGCTTGCCACAGTAAAATAGGAAGGAAACCCAGCTCAAACCATTTGCTTTTCCATCTGTGCAAGGCGGTTGTTTAAATCAGTGACACCAGAATAAGTTTGGGGACGTGAGGAGCTGTAGAGAGGTGTGGATCTTCCTTTAGCCAGAGCAGAAATCACTGGAAAACACTGGAGGAATGAAGAGCTTGCAAACCACAGTGCAAAATGTCAGCTTGAGCCTGGCATTGCTAACAGGCTGGCTTGGGGCTGTAGGTGTGGGAGAGAAGAGCAGAGCAGGCAGCAGCAATATCCTCTCCACTCCTTATTAATACAGCAGTGAGGCTTGATGGGTCTCCTAAATTATAATGTCTTTCTTGTCATTAATTTGATTTCTTTCTGGTGACAGCAGGAGCAAATTGGTCCCAGCTGTTCTGAGCAAGGGATAAGAAATTAAAAGGAATTGAACAAGCCAAGTGCTGGAATGGTGGNTCATGGGGGTAGTGGGAAATGCCAAGAAGGCAGAAATGGGCTCAGGTCTCATGCTTATCCCTGCAAGCAGGACACTGGAAAGAGGTGCCTGCCACAGTGAGGTTTGTCTGTAAAGGGGACAGCCCTGTGTGTGCTGAGACAGCTGCCATGCAAGAGGACACATGGAAGCCCCTCATGGATTCCCTCCTCCAAGGAATATTCCTTGCCTGGAGATGAAGGAGGGCAGTGCTGCTGAGCTACTTTGCAAGCTGGTATAAGCAAGTGTCAGGCAGCAAGGAGTTTTTATCAGCTGTCCTGGAAGAGGTCAGGCACAGGAAATGAGGAAAAACAGATCTATGTGTCTCCATTTTCTGCCACCTGTTGGCAGCTCTTCCCCTGAGGCACTGCCTGCCCTGCCAGGGCATGGAAAGGGTCTTGGAGAATCTGTCCATCAGTCTCTGCCAAATACCTGCTGGGAACCTGTGTCCTCCCATCCTGGCAGCCCCAGTCTGATTCCTGTGTGAAATACAGCTTTTGATCTGGCTTGTAGCCCCAGGGCCAGCTGGAACCATCCTGTGCCTGATCCGAGCTCAGGGGGTGGGCGGGAGGAGATGTCTCAGTCTCAGCATCGTTAATGTGAGGTGAGGTCATTAATGCCGCACAGTCACTCCACCCGCCCAGGAAAGATAACAAGAAAGATGAGTTTGGCCTTTGAATCCTCTCAGACAGCTTTCTCCAATGTGCCACATTAAACAGTCCTGAAGTGAGAAGACAAACTAGCCCTGGCTGCCATGATAAGCACAGAGTGAAAAACCCACATAATTACAGTCTGCCACTGTAATAGCAGCAGAGACAGCTGGACTCTAGCCCTGAGCCTGGGTCCATACCTTGGGTTTTACTTGTTTTCATTTAAACTTATTTTGGAGAGGTTTGGCCCAAGCACTGCTGGGTGCCAGGAGGGAGGGGAAAATGCCATCTCGGCATGGTGGAGTGGAGGAGCAAGGGCTGTTGTTCTCTTCCTGGTTGTAACACAGAGAAGTCCTCAGCAGAAGCAAATACCCTCAAAACCATATTTGAAGAGGAGCTGACCTTATAGAAAAGCACATGGTTCATAAGGAGGCAGTTTCCCTTGAAGTACTGCACCACTGCCCTTAGGAGCCTTAGGAACAACAGGGACTGGTCAGGGACCAGTTTCACTGGTCCTAAATGTATATAACACCAGATAAAAGTTAGCATTTTCCAATCTGGGCTTCCCAGGCTTCTCCTTCATGCTGGAATTCCCTCCACCTCAATGAGACCTAGAGGGTTGGTGCCCCTTCATCCACCACATCCCAGGCAGGGGACCAGGGCAGACACTGGGACATGCATGCTGGGGACCCTAAGCACAGCTTGTGGGGCTGTAGGAAAGCCTTTTGCAGACTGTTGTCCTCCAGGTCAGTCTCAGGGCCCTGAGCCCAATGCCCCCAGTCCTTCCAGCAATGGCAGCCAGTTGTTAGCAGTTCCCACTTGCCTCAGAGTTCAGCCATCCAGCCGACTTTAATCCACTTATTGCAGAGCTAATTATCTTTCCTCACTTTCATTTCTCAACCAAAGTGTCCCCATGAACAAAATTAAGCATCACACAGGCTTCTCTGACATAAATTCTCCCATCTTTAGCAACCACACAGTTGCTACAGGAGAAGGTGTGGGCTCACCAGTCTCTGTGTTCTAATCCATCGTGGTGGGGTTTTAACCCTGTCCCAGCTGATGCCTGTGAAGGTGCCCCGTGGCTTTAATGGGTTGTCCCTCCCAGACTGTGGGGAAGGGCACTGTGCATTGCCTCTGTCCTTCCCTTCACCCTGCCAGCAGGACCGTGGGATTTCAGACAAGGAACAACACACAGTCCTTTATTTCTTAGAGATGTCTTTGTCCCTCTAACTGTAGTGTTTTCCCTCCCTCTGTGCCCTAAGCTGGGGAGAGATGGGGTACAAGGACCCCATCACTTCCCTGCACATGGCCTCACCCCTCCAGGGCTGTTGGGTTTGCTGTGACACAGAGGACACTGTCCCTAGTGCAGGTGACAGTCACACTGCACCACTGCTGAGTCAGCCTGAGCGTCCAGAGCTGCACCTGAGCTCCTCCATCCAGGCCCTTGGCTGGGCTGTGCTCCCCACGCTGCCTCTTCCCAGCCTCCCTGCAGTGTGTGGCTGCCTGGAAGCTGATTTCTGAGAATCCTGGCTCTTGGGGACACCCCTGAGGAGCCAGGCAGGAAGATGGGCCTCCTCTGGTGTGGGCATAAAAACTGAGATCAGAGGTGTCCCTAAGGAGCAGAATCAAATTCTACATATAAATACCAGGGGCTGGACTAGAAAACATTCAAAGGTCCCTTCCAACCTGAACTATTCCATGATTCTGTGATTTCTTGCTGTCTGTTTGCCTCTCTGCCTATCTCGTGCTGCCCATCACCATCTGTAGGCACTATGTGCTTTTCACCACCACCACTAGCCTGGAATAAGGGGAATAAATGAAATATGGTTTGAAAAGCAGCCTAAGCTCAAACCCAGCACAGTTTCCAGGCATCTACATTTTCCTGCTTCACTCCTCCCCTAACAAAGGCTGGGATCTTGGTGGAAAGGCTGCTCTGCTGGGTCCTTTTCTGGGCAGCCCAAACCTGCCCCCCTGCCCAGCCCTAGACAAGTTCTGCTCATTGCCAGGCTCACAAGGGCTTTGCCAAATTCACACTGTACAAGTTTTCCCCATCCCATGGCTGTGTGAAGGAAGGGAAAAACAACTCTTCCCTTGAAACCAATTTCCCTTGAAAAGGGGCAGCAAAAAATCCGCTGGCACACTCTGGAGCCATTTATCATGGCTACAAATACACAAGGCAATTGCTGTAAAACTTGAGTTTGGCTCTGTAAAGAAAAAAAAAAACCCACCCCATGCTTGTTGCAAACAATCACAGCACAAAAAAAAAGCCTTACAAGGCTGGGGCAGCCTCATAGATGGATTGCTTTTTAATCCCCAAAGCTATGGTGATAAATCTTCTCACTGGAAGCTCTGGAGATACTGTGTCACTCAGGGCATGCAGCAGGGTGGGGGGAAAACAGCTCCAGGAGCTGAGCAGGGGACAGGAGTGTTCTGCAGCCAGGAGCAGGTGATCAGGCAGGAGCTGGCAGTCGGACAGAAACTGCTGTAAGTCTGGGAGGACAGATGGACAAGTTTTGGGGAACAGCTCTTTGGAAACAAAGTGTTTGGAGAGGAGATGGTGGCATGGAGCCCAACCTGACCACGTGCTCCATATTGCAGGGACAGAGAGATGCTTCTCCCAGCTCCGAGCAAAGACATAGAGCAATGGCATCCACACATTCCCTGCATCTCCTGGCCCCTCAGTTTATCACTACTCTGTCCCATCTGGGGTTCCTTGGGCTCTGGAATATTTATTTGGCTCCCAGGCAGTGTTTTGGAGTGCTCTTTCTGCCCAACCATCCTGAAGCACCAGTGATTCCCTCTGGCCAGTTACATGAGTGGGAGCAGTGGGAATAACTCACCCATCCTTGCCTTCTGCATTCCCCTGCCCCACAGGGCCCCTTGCTTCTATGCTACCTCCCTGGCAGGAATAATCCCTCTAATTTATACTGGGAAGGTGGCAGGGGCCAGGCTGATCCTGAGGGCTCAGGGCAATGGGGAGCATCATTCTTGGAGCAAACAGCTGTAATTCCCTTCCTGGGGGCTGCAATGAGCCTGAGGCAGGAAGGAGTCATAAACCACTGCCTTCCCAGTGGTGGAGAGGTGTAAAATGCTCTTTCTGGAACCATTCTCCTTGAGGAGATCAGTTCCTTTTTTATTAGGTTTCATGCAGATTTTACTTTTAATTACAGGATTAAAGGACTTGCCCAGCAGCCTTTGATTCCAGCATCTCTTGGGAGCCTGGCTCGCATGTGGTACCCAGGAAATCTCCACATCATCAAAACCCAGCCAGGGGAGCAAAGTTTTCCCATACATCTCCATCCAGGAGTTGCCACCAGCTGTGCAGTGCTGCAGCTAAATCTCTGCCAAGCTTTTGGAATGCTTTCCAGGGTGACTCTGGCCCAGCTGTGCATGTGGAGCAGGTGGTGGGGCAGCCCCAGCACCATCACACAAAATACCAGGGCTTGAGCTACATATTCACCTCATGCATCTCAGAGAGGAGACTTTGGGATCAGCAAGGAGGATGGGGAGTCCCAGATCAGATGTCTGAGCAGCTAGGAAAGCAAGGCTGGATAAAGGCAAAGCCAGTGCCTCACCTTTCTGGCTGCTCTGGACTCCATCCCAGCTGAGGATCCTGTAAAAAACCCTGGGAACACACACCCTGACACTCTCCAAGGAGCTTGAGCTGCAGCAGCCACAGCTGTACCCCTGCACAGCCTGGCTGTTCAGGAGCAGCAGGACAAGTTTGCCCAAAGTGCAGCACGAGGGACCCCAAAGCTCCACACGGGCTCTGTCACTACATCATGAAACACTATCGACTGCCTATTAAAAAGCCATTCCCTGGAGATTTGTGGCTGAGGAAGCAGCTGGGTGAAGTGAGATGAGGCAATAATGGCCATCAAGGAGGCATCAGTCACATCCACCCACGCAGCAGCAACAAGGGGCCCCTCACGGCTGCCAGGGTGCTGTCCCCTGCCAGGACCATCACCCACAGGAGAGAGGGAGGATGACATAGATGGATCTCAATGCCCTAGGCCACACTGACATCCTCCAGGGAGAGGCTGCAAGCAGTCAGCAGGACCCTGAAATGCAAAGTTACTGCAGCCCAACCAGCAGCATCCATCAGGACCCCTCAAGGGCCAAGGAAGGGCTTTGCCCATAGCAGATCTGGCTGTGGGATGGGGAACAGGGGAAGCCAGTTGCACTGCCTCTGAACTAGGGACTGGGTAGATGGGGGCAAGAGGGATTGTGCAAGCCCCAAAACCTGCCTCTTCTTGGTCCCTGGCCTGGCTGTGGTCCCACGCAGTGTGCTTAGGAGGGGCTGGAAGCAGAGCAGCAGCTGCCAGTCCTCTGCCTGGGGCTTGCTCATCCAGTATTTCTGCTCAAGCAAGCCCCAGGCTAGACCACGCTGACCAGAGGCATGGCCATGTGATGCCGAGCCAGGGGAGCCTCCAGAGCTGGCCAGGAGGGAGCTGGGGTTGAGTAAATAGAGCAAAACAAGAGCTCAAACTGTTTGGGCAGTCCCTCAGCTCCCATTTCACATCCTCAGTATTTCATCCTGCAGGACCTGGTGTACACAGGGAAGGCAGCAGCATTGATCTCAGACAGGAAATCGATGGTTCCTTCCAGCCTGGGAGAGCACGACCGGCCAGCCCACGCTCCCTGGCATTTTCGTGACATTTTCTGAGCCGTGTGTCTGGGGAAGGACTGATGGCCATGGCTCCAGAGGCAGCTGTCCCTCTGCAAAGGCCCCAGCCCCAGCTCAGCCTGAGAGATCAGGAAGGGTGCAGGCATTCCACTTGTGCCCTCCCTGGACCTGCAGACCCAGCACAGCAGCAGAGCCCCCAGGGACATCTGGTGAAACACCCCTGGTGTCCATCACCCTGGCACATGGCCCATCTGTCACCCTCCTGAGAAGCTTGGCTTGGGTTCAGTCACATGCTGGGAGCAGAGCTCGGTGCTGGGGGACACAAGCAGGGCACAAATCAGGCCAGTGGCTTTTTTTAATTCTCAGTGAGTCTCAGCCCATGCCGGGCAGGAATGGAAGAGGACCCCCACATTCCCCACAAGTTCAGGTGGCCACAGTGGGCAGAGGAAGAAGAGATTGGCACCCACCACATGCTGGTCAGAGAGGGGAGAGGAGAGTGTTTCATGTGACACAGACAGTCATGGAGCTCTGCCTTGGCACTACAGACAGCCCAGAGATCCCTTTGTCCCAAATCTTCCCCCCACAAACTCCAGCTCTGAAGGGAGCAGCCATACTCTTTCCCTTGCTCTCAAAGAGCTGGGAATGCAGGGCATGAGCAAGGCTGGGAGAAAGGATCTGTACCAGCACCCTGCAACCAGACACCAGCTGGCACCACTGAAGTGATGGACCAGAAAATCAGGGTCACATTGGTGCCAGACAGCCCTGAAAAGGTCTCAAGGGAGAAGGCACCCACAGACTGTTTTTTCACCAGAGGATTTTTCCACAATCCCATGCAAACCTCTCATCCCTCCTCGGGTCTCAGTCTAGGGGCGAGCACCTCTGGGGGCAGCCATCCATCCCTGTGTCCCAAAACATCCCTAGGGATACCTAAGCCCCCGGCTCCAGTACCTGCAGGTTCACCCCACTGGGCCAGGAGGGATTAAATACTTTTAGGGACCACTGACATATCCCTAACAGAAGTCAGCTATCCCCACACCACAAGGGATGTCCTGGCCGTGGCCAGGCCAGGCTGAGGACAGTGGGATGCATTGCAATGCATCCAGGGCACATCAAGACCACTGCCACCATGTCCTTGGAGCAATGTTGCTGATACATCCAGCCTTTCCATCCCAGTGGGACAGCACAGAGAGGCAGGGATCACTCCTGCCCGCTCCCCACCACAGGATGAGTGCCACAGTCAGATGGATGCTGGTGGTGAGGAAAGCTGGTCCCAGAGTCCTTCCCTATCCTCCTGCTTCTCAGCAGAAGGACATTGCGTGGGTGGCAGCCTGGCCCCTCTCCACATCCCCCAGCTCGTACTCCTCGTCAGAGAGGGGCAGCCCGTTGGTGCCGGGCACGGGCTCGCACTCGGTGCTGCGGGTGGTGGTGCGGGTGACGCTGGGCGAGTACCGGCGTGCCCAGGGCGGGCGCTGGCCCGGGCGGCACATCACCTCCCTGAACATCTCCCGGAAGCGGGTGGACATCAGGTTGTAGAGGATGGGGTTGGCGGCCGAGCTCAGGTAGAAGAAGACACCTGAGATGATGTGGACGTACTGGAACATGTGGAGCATGTTGCTGGTCCAGGTGGTGACAAAACTCCAGACAAGGCGGTCGGTGTGGAAGGGAGCCCAGCAGATCCCAAACACCACCACCAGCACGACTGTGAGGAGACAAGGAGCTGGTGTTACTGGGGGATGGGGATTACCAACCCCACAGAGATCTCCAGTCCCTGGCCAAGCACTGCCCCATTTCAGCTTTGGCCATAGCAAAGAAGCTCGAGAGAAAGGAAGGAGAGGGAAAGGTCCTTTAAGTGCCTTCTGGACGTGTCATGGAAGGGCTGGAGGTCTGGACAGGAACTCCTCCCTCTGTCTCCTTCCAGTGCTACTTCAGGCCCTTCTGTGCTGCACTTCTCCACTCCCCATTGGCAGGCAGCTGGCCCTGTCACAGCCATGCAGCACAGCTAGGACACTCAATCCCCTATTGGCATCCTGCCTCCAGAAACTTGCCACCTTCACCAGCAAAGTCCAAGGAGCACGAACTATTTGAGACCTTTCTTTGTGCTCCGGTTTTGATTTTGGGTTGTTTTTTGTTTTATAACCCATCTCTTCTGATGGAAAGGAAAGGGTGTAGGCATATATAGGTACAGGTAGTCCTGGGATCCTCTGCCATACCCATGCCACAACGCATCTCTGTGGCATGAGGGGACAGGTCCCACTTTGTCCCCAGCCCAGCCCAAGTGCCTTGGAAAGCAGAGTTACTCCTTGTCTGGGAGGTGGTGGAGCAGCAGCCCTTCCCTGCCATTGGACTGGGCTGGGCAATCTGCCATTGCTGTGCCATCACGGGACTGGGAGCGTGGGGAGGTCAGCGTGCTGGGGAGAGGCAGCCCAGGGCAGCCAGCTCCCACTCCTGGGAAGAGCTGGGGAGAGGAGCCAGTGTGAAGAGCACTGGGAAAGAGGATGTTTCAATCCAGCTCTGTGTCATAGCCCTGTTAGAGTCACGGAGGCTGTGGGGCTGGGCAGAAGTGCTGCCCTTCTGGGAAATCCCACCACTGCCACCAGCATTTAAGCTCTGGGTGGAGGGATGGGGAGCAGATTCCTCCATCCCAACCCACCTCTTTTCTCTTTTGCACCCTACACTTCCCTCGAGGAGGGGATATGGTATGGCTTGGAGGGAGCTGGTCCAAGCAATCCTTACTGCTGGACTGGAATCACTGGATCTGCCTTTGCCCCAACACCCCACAAGCCAGACCCACAGCCTTCCTCTGGGATGACCCAGCCTCGGTGCTCTGGACTGTCCGTGACTCAGTTTACCCCCAGCACCCTCCCAACACAGCCTTGGGAGATACTCCCAGGCTCTGCCATCCCCAGCACTGACTCACACAGCATCTTTGTGACCTGCCTCCTCTTGACTTTCTTCTGCCCCTGGGTGTTGTGACAGTTGTGGCTGCTGCCAGTCTTGGCTCCCAGGGCTTCCAGCATCTTTTCTTTCTTGAGCTGCAGGCCAATAAGAAGGTAGAGGACACTGATGGTCCCCATGGGCAGGAAGAAGAAGATGATGGTGGTGACCTGGATGATGAGATTGTAGGTCAAGCGTGGTTTTACCAGGGTGCAGATCTCTGAATCGGGCACCCGCCCCCGTCCTGGCACGTAGAGAGGCTGCAGCCCATGGAGGCTGGTGTTGGGGATGGAGCAGACGACCGACAGGACCCAGATGGTGACAATGACCCTCTTGGCGTGGTTCCTGGTCACCACGTACTTGGCTTTGAGCGGGTGCACCACCGCGATGTAGCGCTCCACGCTCAGGGCTGTGACGTTGAGGATGGAGGCGAAGCAGACGGCCTCAAAGAGCAGCGTCTTGAAATAGCAGCCGCTGGCCCCCAGCAGGAAGGGGTAGTTGCTCCACATGTCATACAGCTCCAGGGGCATCCCCAGCAGCAGCACCAGCAGGTCGGACACGGCCAGGCTGAACAGGTAGTAGTTGGTGGGCGTCCTCATGAACCGGTGCCGGAGGATGACGATGCAGGTGAGCGTGTTGCCCACAGCCCCCACCAAGAAGATCAGCAGGTAAATGACACAGATTGGGACAAAGACGTTGGACCGCCGAGGTCCCAGGTACTTATCCCGCAGCTGCTCCTCTGTCAGGTTGGCGTCCTTAGGGTCGAACAAGGTCTCTGGGTGAGTCCTGTTGCTGAGATCAGGGCTGATGGGCTCCACAGGGAAATCTTGCTGGGGCAGGGGGAACTCGGAGCTGGAGCAGTTGACATAAGGATTCATGGCTATGGAGAGATGGAGAGGTTTGCAGGATGCTCTCCCAAATTCTCTGCTCCCCCTGCTCCCACTGCTGTCAGGGTTCTGGGATGCTGCTGATCACCAGAGCTGTGCATCTTGCACCCATCCTACCCCAGACACAGCCTTTTCTTTGGGAAACCACACAAAATCTCCACGTAAACTCCCTTAGGCTTCCCAAATGCTTCCTGCCCCGTTTCCCATCCACAAACAACCCTGGCAGCTCCTCGGTCCACCTCAGCCCTTTTGCCCCATCAGAAGAATGTCAGCAGGGCTGTCCTCTTTTCCTGCTCTGTAAGCAGAACAGGACACAGCCCCAGGCAGCCAGACCCAGAAATTTACTCCTGGCCGCAATTTACTGGATACGTAGAAGGGCTGGCAGGGCAACCAATAGAACAGCCAGAGGGAAAATCGATTTTCCAACATGATAAGGACTTACGGCTTGTTGGGAAACTCCAGATGAACGCTGAGGTCCCACCACCCCTGCGCCGGACAGGGTCAGGGCTGGGGAGGGAGCGTGGGAGGAGATGGAGATTTCACTGCCTTAAGAGGCAGGCAAATGAAATCCTGCCGCTGCTTTCCCCTCGGAGTTCAGCTCGGAGAAGCCGCCTGCCCTTATCCACCTTCTCCCTCTTGTCCGCTGTCAGCTGAGAGGCTGGGGGATGTGCCAGGCGCTTCCCACCGCCGGCCAAACAAATCGCGGTGCCGAGACCCTGCCCCTGCCAGGGGCTGGCTCCTTATCTGCCGAGCAGTACTGCCAAAAAGCTGCCCTTCAGAGAGAGGAAATAACGTTAAGGTAATAAACTCCATTGACTCCGAGAGTCCCCGGGGAGGGCGGCACGGCGTCTCCTGCCCCTCCGGCAGCCCTCGCAAAGCCGGCGTTTGTCATCTGCGCGGCCTCGTTGGTGAATAAAGCATCCATCAGCGCCGCGGCTGCCCCGGCTCCGTCCGGCACGGGAGGGAGCCTGTGCAGCGCCCGCTGCTCCGGCCTCATCTCGGGGAAATGCAGAGGGACCCAGCGGCTTCCTGAAGTCTCCCACTTCCAGATGTGCAGTCCTTGGGTCACCCGAATCACTCTCCCCGTGAGGAAGGTGGCTCCAGCCGGCTCCCGTCACACTTGGGTGCGAGGAAGTTGCTGCGCTCGCAGCATCGCCCCGTGCTCCGCTCCCTCCCCGTGCCCGGGGTTCTGTCCGCGCTCCGTGCTGGCACCCACCCTGTCAGGGAACACTCCTGCTTTGCCGTCGCGCAGTCCCGCACACACATTTGCGTGTCTGCACACACACAGACCCGCTCACGGCTCCTGAGCCGCACGGACGCGTGTCCCGGCTGCGTGTCCCGGCTGCGTGTCCCGCTCCGCCCGCGGCTCCTCTCTGCTGCACCGGTCCGAGACCCGCCCAGAGCCGGAGAAGCCCACGGGCTCCCACTGAGGGGTGGGGGCTCCGCGGCTCCGGCTCTCCCGCCCGCCCCAGCCCCGCAGGTGGGGAGGAGGGGGCGGCAGCGCGGGACGGAGAGGCATCCCTGGGCACAGGGACACGCACAGGTCCCTTCATCCCCTCCGAGGGTGGCAGAGCGCAGGTGGACCCGGTCCCATCCAGGGATGACACCTTGAAGGGCTCTGGCATCCAGGGACTTACCTCCTTCTGCCTGTCCCAGCACCATCCCACCCTGCGCAGAGGCTGAGCTGAAAGAGCCCCAGCAGGGCTGAATTCGAGCAGGCAGTACAGGGATCTTGGAGAAGGAACCTGGAGAGAGACTTGCCAGGAGAGCCCTGCTGCCAGCCCCACGCCCCTTCCCAGCACAGCTCACTGCACTGCCCAGCCTGGTGCTTGTGGCCAGGATGTGAGGACATACCTGGGTCTGGTGGCCTCCAGCACCAGGACAGAGCCTCTCGGGTCCTGCACGGCCCAATCCTCCTCCTGATGCCAGAGCACACAGCAGATGGAGCAGCACCACTCGCTCCTCGTTGATTCTGCTCAAAGAAATTCCAGAGCAGGTGGAGGATGACAGGACAAGAGCAGCAAAGCCCTGGGCTGTCTAGGAGCCCTGACCTGGCCCTACCTCTGCTCCCGGCAGCAAAAAAGCATCAAGCAGAGGGGTGCTGGCAGAGCAAACACGCCCAGGGCAGAAAGGGTCTCTGGTGGCCCTGAGCCTTGACTTTCCACAGGAAACCATCTTATGCCTCGGAGGAGAGGAGCTGCTGAAGCCAAAGGCCTGGAGGGTAAATGAGTGTAAACAAGACATTACTCAAGGAAAGACATCAACAAGCTGGAAACTGTGTCTGAAACTGGGAGGGAAAAGAGTTGCTGCTCCTCCTATGGAAGTGAGGAAATGAAACTTCATCCCCTCTGGGAATGGAGACACAGTAAGACGGGGTTATGGCACAGTGCTGGTGACAGCTGGGACAGGACACAGGGACAGCAGCCGGATGATGCTGGCAGGGGCTCAGCAGGGCTGTTTCAGCAGATGCCAGCATGGGTGACAGTGCCAGGGAACTGGCACGTTCCAGGTCACACTCCCTGGGTGGCAGAGCTACAAACACTAAGTGATGAGGCAGGGATTTCTTTCCCTGCCTCCAGATTGTGCATAGACTGTTTTCCCTGGGGGATGCCCGAGGCAGGGAACAGATCTGTGTCAGTGCAGAGGCACAAGGAGCCTCAGCATGAGCCCATTCAGGGACTGCAACATGGAAAGAAGCAGTCTGGGAAATCTCGATCCCTTCCATTCCTCATCTGCCTCCCTCTGTTTTCTGACTGCTCTGATGAGCACAGTCACACACAGTCAGCTCCCAGCACAGTCCCAGGTGCTCCCTGAGCTCTGTGCACTGTTACACAGCCATCTTCCCATCCTTGGAGCAGAGACTGTTCCTGCACGCAGCCACAATGCCTTCAACCATCTTGTTCCTCATCTCTGTCCAGGCTTTGCCCCAAGGCAGCCCTTGGGGAGCCCCCTGAGCTCTGCACCTCTGTTCTTGTCCCTGCAGGAGCCCCCATGGCTCATGTGTCCTGCACTCCCAGGAGGATGAGGGGATGTCTGCAGGGACTGGGGTGTTAAGAGGTTGCTTGAATTGGAACAAAGCAGTGGAGATGTTGCTGAGCTCTTGACAAACTTCAACATCTGTTTCACTAAAGCCTCCTTTCCTTCCTGAGGACAACAGGCATGTAGGAAGGATGGTTTGCAAGGAGCAAGGACAAGACAAAGCTTGGTTCACTCCAAAATGAACCACGAGTCACTCCATCCCCACCAGGCTGTCAGATCCAGAATTCCAAGTGGTGGCAGAGCTCTCTGTTGCAGCCTCAGTTTTTCTAGGACACCAGAACCATGTGACATGGGATCCTTCTCCCTCTGACTCCCCGTTTCCCTCATCATTCACATCAGCCTGCTGGAGCATCCCACATAACTGGGACCTCAATAGCTGTTTCCACCCTACCTGCTGTCATCTCTCTCTGGGAAGAGTTGGTAGCTCTCAGGGACTGACTGCATAGCACTTCTTTCTCTTTCTTTTTCTTTCTGCATCCCACCTCTAAGTCCTCACAAATCTAACAGTCCTTTAGAATGATCCATTCTCTCTTTCAATGTTCTGATAAACAAAATGACCAGGAGGTGACAACCCCTCCTCCTCTACTGCTCCCGTACTGCTCAAAAGAGGGTTCAAGAATGAACCCTCTCTCCGTGGAGAGTAAGCAAATCTTTTGGCCATGTGGATGTAAAAGGGGCTTCTCTCTCTACTGGGAGCTGCTCACTCCAAGTTGCCCCTCTTTGGTCACCTGGAGATGACAAGCCTAGAGGATGCATTTCAGAGACCAGGAGGATCCTTTTTTTAGACCTCAAGGCCTGGAATGGCCACACAGACACACAGGGCACCAAACAGGCCCAGACCTGGACAATTTTGCACAGACAGGTCAGTGGGGTGGCCTTTTCAAAGCAGCCCTGCTGTGTTTTACCCAGCAGAGCCCATCCTCTCATCCTTGTCCTGTAATATTTTTTTAGCCATCACTCTTCTGTGCATTTCTACTCACTAACTCTCCAGAGACCTTTTTCACTGTGTAACAGCTGTACCCATTCCCAAAAATTTCACCTCAGCATTTTTGCCTTCTTTCCCCTCTCACACAGCCTAAGCAGGTGACATCTTAACTTCTCACAACTGTGGCAGTTTCTAGATGTCCAAATCCCCTTTTCTGAGCTGGTTATAAACTGGCCAGCACCTTTTCCAGAGTGCAAGCATCTGGTGAAGGAGCAGCAGGGAGCCTTTGCTCCCCTGGGACAGCTAGCCATGTTCCTATGGGATGCAGGGCTGTGCCCTACTCACAGCCTGGCATTTCTCCCTGCAACACCTTCTGCACCCAGAGCCCATCTGAGACATTTCAAGGGAGGGACGTTTCTCCTCTACCCCAAATAAGGTTGAAAGAAGGGAAAAAAAAAGACATTTCAATATTCACTGGGATGAAAACAATCAGCTTTCTAAGGAACAGTAAAACAGTAAAATTAGCTTCTGCTCCACGGCTTGTGTCCCCTGGGTCTGTGGAGGGGACAGGGAAGGCAGGCACTCTAAGCAGGTATTCAGGCTCCATGGCAACCATAGTTTTGCTAATCAGGGCCGGCACAGACTTGAAGTGCTTTTTCACCTGGCAGAGCACTGGGCTTTTGCCACTAGGCTGTTACCGGGGGTGCCGCCTTGGCCGTGCCCCCTGGGCAGTGATGGAATTGGAGGAGGGCTGGCTGCAGGCCAGGGCATCCTGACAAGAATCCACACAGTTCCAGCTCTGTGCCCTCCAACCAACACGAGGCTGGGGACCATGTTTTTTTACTGAGGTCAGAATGAACTACCCAAGATCAAAAAAGGATCAGATTATTTCATCCCAAGCTGTGGCTGTGTCTGTTGGCCAGGGTTTGCTAATAGCACATTGTTTTCCTGTCTGCCCCCCCTGCCACCTCTTTTGGCTCCTGTTTGATGCTGCTCCAGGGCACCATGCAGGGACATCAGAGGTGGCAGAGCCAACACTGGGATTGCAACCAGCAATGGAGATGGCATTTTGTACCTGGAGATGACAGATGCAGCTGCAAGAAGAAGGTGGTGTCTTGTGGGCCTCAGTCCCACGATAAGGGCAGAGCGACCACATTTTCTTTAATCTGAAAAAGCCAAGCTTGAGGAGTATGAGAGGTAGCCCACGGCAGGTCCCAGGGCTGCAGCAGAGTGCTCTGCCAGCCCCAGAAGCAGCAAGCAAGCTGTGATGGAAATCCCTCATCCCGGATGAAATCTATGACAAAGCTGTGGCACGCTCAGTGGGCAGGAGGGACTCGGCACCCGGCCAAAGCAGCCCTGCCTTTCCTCAGCAGCAGAGCCAAGCCAGGGGACACCCAAAGGAGCATTTTGCCAGCTGAAAACTTCCTGGCCAACATATAATGAGACAGGGACCACCTCATCTACGGCAAGTCCATCTCCAAAATACATTTAAATGGAGCATGAGTCCAGGGCATTTTACCAGACACTAAGAAATCACTTTGTGGCTTTATTTGTTACTTTCTAACTCTCCTCCTTTTGGAGTTATCAAAAATATGTAACTACATGGCACAGCACAGGGATGGCCTCTCTCCCCTTGGTTCAGAGCCACTTGGCACTCACAGGTTGATTTATGGTGGCCCCCAGGCCTCCCAGGATTGATTGCCAGGACTTGTTACATCTCCCACTGGGCCATGGTAGATATTAATTCCCTGCCTATGCACTGCTCTCAGCACCCAATTCATGTCTTTAAATGTGCCTGGGAAGAGGCTTTCAGCTGGAAGGAAAAACAGCTGCTCAAGCTCTGCAAAACCTCATTTGCAAAGAACACCGTGTGAGGAAATGACATCTCTGGGATGGGATCCCATTTGCCATGTAGTGACTCACTCTCCAAGTCAAGAGCAAAACCTCCAGTCATAAAGAAACCCCAATCAGCTACAACTGCATCCCTACGAAACACAAGCGTGGCAGCAAATAGAGATGCAGGATAGAGAGGGAAACTCATCACAGGACCTGCAGCATTTTTACATGAATTTATTTGCAAATAAATTGGTATGGGATTGGGCTGAGGGGCAGGATCGTGGGGGTGGCAGGGATGAGGATGTGAGAGCCTTGTTCTTCATGCTGACACCCTGAGATGCCAATTTAATCATCACATTAATGACACCACAATTTTCCTTATTGTTTTGTTCTTTGCAGTGCAACAGCTGGCATCTTGGGAGGGTGGGAGCATCTTACACTGGGTGTTGGCACTTTTGCTGCTCCACTGGAAGAAAAAAGGGCTGGGGTGGACCTTCCCAATGCAAGAATACCACACTCTGCTCTGTGTCCTGTGACAGGATTTTACTCTGAGCTTTAATTTCCAGGTACCAATAAACTTCAGGGCTGTACTTTTCCATTTATTTTGCATCCAAAAGAAATTAAACCAAAAAAGAAGTGGGATATGTACAGACATTCATTTTTTCCATCAGAAAGTTTATGCTGCATATAGAGAGAATCAAAGCTCTAAGAACTTCATGCTCTCAGAGATAGTAATATGGGAACTTCAGCATGAATGAAAATTTCCTGAGCCCCAGGAGGAAGAAAACATGCCACGAATGTGAACAAACAGCCTGAAATACTCTGTGCACTAAAAGATGAAATCTAGCAAATTGGTGGCAAGGTTCATCTCCAAGCACAGGCAGCAAATGGCACCTAAAATTTGTGAGACAGCTGCCAGCAGTGCTGCTGTGCCAGAGAACAGGGCATGCTCAGGCTCCAGTGGATTCAGCCCCTTCAGAAACCTGAAGTGTTTTGGTGCCAGCAGACTGGAGCTGGATGTGAGGAGAGCTCCACAGTGAGCTCCCAGCTCTTGTGTAACCTGCCTGCCCAACCCCTTGGTTCAGAATCATCACAGAGGCCAGGGAGACTGAAGCATCCAGGAGTCTGATTTTTGCTCTGGGATGGATCAGATATACAACACCAGGATGGGCAAGAAGCAGAAATGTCATGAGAAGAGAAATGCCATGGCCAGGGCTTTCAGAGAGCTCACCTGCACCTCTCAGGGCTGTCAGCATCCACTCACCCCCTCCAGCAGCGAGCAGAGGTCACTCAGTGTGGCCCAGGATGGGCCGAACAAGAAGCCACAGGGCCAAGTCACACCAGCCTGGTTATGATGTGACTGCACAGTGATGGAGTGAAACAGAGATGGAGACACAGGCACTGACAGATGCAGGGTGGCAGGTCCAAATGACACCTACCCCAGGGGACCACAGCAAAATACCAGAGTCATCCTGCCCTTAATTGAGACCAGGGGTGGAAGACAGTAAGGGATGACATTTTTCTCTAAGAGAAGGGACTAAGTGGAGAGACTCTTAGCCTGATATTCACACTCTGAAGGAAACTGGGAGGAATAATTAAACATCCCACCTGCACCCACTAAGGATAACCCCAAACCCACATCTCACAAGGAAAACAGGTCCAGCCAGTCCAGTTCCCCTCTCCAGCAGGATGGTGGTGAGTGGCTGAAAGCCACCAGGCTGGCACAGTCACACCACAGGAAAAGTCCCAGTGCAGTCCAGTACAACAATCTCTGGAGCCAGGGAACAGCACAGCTCTGCTGCCACCACCTTTCAAGCCTGAACATAGCAGCATCTCCCTTCTGCCCCACTAGCCCTTCATCCAGGCTTCCCCCAGCCCTTTTATAGTCCTGGCACCACCCACACCTGGGCAGCACCTGGGAGGGGATGGGCTGGGTTAACCCTACACTTGCCAACGACCTAATGCCACCCTCACTAGCAGCTCTAGAGGAGAAAGTTGGGGACAACTCTGCATCCACACATTTCATCTCCATCCCATCAGTCCACTCTCCCATGCCTCAGTTTCCCTTTGTGTTCCTGCCTGCCACAGCAGTTCTAAGGAAATTGCTATTTTCCCCTCTCTTCCCCCTCTGGGGTGTTTCCCAGATGGACAAGCAACTTTCCCTGTCTCACCACAAGGCTTGGGACATGCACACCTGACTTCCAGCATCTCTAGGACTGCTCTGGAGAGTCTGGGGCACAAACTCAACCCATAGATGTGTTTTTCTTCGGATGGCCATGTCGGGGTTTCCCAGCCAGGCTTGACAGCCTCCCACAGGTGTCTTGGCCTCTGGTTGCTTCTGTGCCCCAAAGTCTCCAAGAGCTGAACATTTTCAGCCACCTCACCAGGAAGTCAGGATTAAATGCCAGGTCTGGCTGGGATTTCCTCTCCTTGTCTGTGCCAGACTGCTCTGGCAGCAGTGCTGAGTAGCAGCCTGGCACTGTCTGCCTGGATTTGGCCCAGATCCCATTTATTCCATGATTTTCCCTGGCTCACAGCCTCTCTACTTCTTGTTGACACTGTGGCGGCCTCCTGCTTTCAGCCCCAGCCTCTAATTTGTCCAAAATTTCCCTCATGCAGGGGAAGGGCTGGAGCCCCCAGCCCTCCTGGCTGATAAATAAAGCAGCAGTTTTCAGTGGAAAGCAGGAACTGGAGAGGACTTTGGTAGATTAGACACATGGTCAAATGTGGCCCCTAATTCACTCAGGACTGATTTAAATCCCCTTCCACACGGCTGCCACTAATGACGGGCTTTTAATAAACGAACAAATGCTGGGGAAATGGGAGGGACTTTCCTCTGACCTCATGAAGCATTGCCTGCGCTATTTCTTCTCTGACTCTCCCTCCACCCATCTCCCACCCCCATCTGGCAGGTTATTTCCATCCTGCTCCCTTTTCCCACCAACAGTGTGTCCAACAGTACCCAAACCTGTGGAATGACGAGGTGTGAACGGGAAATCTTCTGTTGCAATGCCACGAGCCAATGTTCCAAAAGCACCGGGAGCATCATTTCAAGCCCTCCCTTTCTGGCACTTTGCGTCTGCATTAATTTGAGCTAATTGCATCCACCATAAAGTGATCAGGGCAGAGACGTGTTCTGAGCATCGTGTTCTGAGTTTGGACGGGGTACCGGGTGATGGTTTCAACTGGGGGAAATCCACTTGTCATAGTGGGAATTCGGGGCGACCCCGAGCTCTGGGAACACCCTCTTTGCTGCCACAGCCGCTGTTTTCCGATGTGTCCGGTCTCAAATTCCCTGCACAGGCGCCCGGGCTGGCGGAGAGCTCTGGCAGTGGGGGTAGCCCCCCGGGACAAGGACGGCTCACGGAGGGACAGACCCCCCAGGATTTCCCCCCGAGATGTGCGGCGGCTGGAAGGAGGTTTCGGGGCATCTGCCAGCCGCACGGAGGGGTGACAGTCCCCGTTTGCCACCCCGGGCTGTGGCGTGGCCGCGCCCACGATCCGCGTCCTTTGGGCTCTCTCTGGTGGGAACGCTCCGGCGGGTCCGGCAGCCACGGGGCCACCGCGGGCCACCCCCAGCGCCGGGCTGGGGCTCCCGGGCAGGGCGGGCACTCGCCCCCGGGCTGGCTGGAGCGCTGGGGATCGCGCTGTGCCCGCTCGCTGCAGCCCCCGGGACCCCCAAGGCTGGACGCACCCTGAGCGTGTGCTGGCATGGTGACCCCCGGGGAAAAGGGGGGCCTGGAGCACACCTGGGCTTGTCCTTGGAGAGATGTGCGGGATTTCCTGGAAAACGGGCAAGAAGGAATATTAAAGGGTGGGGAGAAGGGATGTAAAATCCGGAGAGAAAGTTTGCATTTGGCAGAGATGTCTTGAGACCTGGGGGGCAGAGCAGATTCCCCCCAGTCCCACTATATCTTTCTATGCCTGGCCACTTGTAGTCATTTATTTTCCCCCTTTCCCTTGCCCAGGGGGCTTGGAGATTCCTCCCCAGATCAGCTTGACCCCTCAATGTAGTCACAGTTTGGGGGTGGCCAGAGCAGGTGGGTACAGCTATGGGATTGATGAGTTGGGAGGGGAGGGAAGGCACAGCACTGATGGCTGAGCAGGAGATCCAGACAGTGGGCAAGATTTTGGGAGACTTGGGGTGGTGGGACAAAAAAATCTTTGGTGTTCGGTACGGCCTGGGGGACCTGTACTCTCCACGGAAGGGGACAAGGGGTTCGTGCAAGTGTCGTGTGTCCACACGATGGCACCAGACCCGGAGCAGTGTCCCCAGCCATGGTGGCATAGCAGGACCCTGTCCCCGAGCCTTACAGTTGCATGATCCTGCATCTTGGAGCTGCGATGGCTTTTTTGGCTGTGCCTCGCTCGAGGATAAGAGCTGTGAAACAGCTCCCTGCCTGCAGCTCCTCTCAGCCTCCCTCCAGCTTTGGATGTTCCTGCTTTTGCTACAGGTGTAAAACAGGGGAGAGGTGTCCAAAACTCGATCCTTATTTCTCTGCTTCATCCCCCGGTTTCATCTTCTGCCTCCTCTCTAAAATCCTCATCTGGCTCAGGTGTGCACAGATCTGCACTGCCTGGCAGAGAATCCCTCTGCTAGGGACAGAGCTTCCCACCTCTCTATCCCCCAGACAAACCACAGCCCCCTTCCCTGGAAAACAGGGAGACACTGGGTAGAAGAGGTGGATGCAGGGGAGCTGGAACTTGAGGGTCCTGCCTTGTCCTCCAGCAGCTGATAGGGCACCTGGGGGCTGCTCAGTGGGGACCAGGATTCCTTGCTTGAGGTCTGGCAGATGAGGACTTTGACCATCCTGTCCTGTCCTGTAACAATCTGGGTGAGGAGCAGGAGCCAGGCTGGAGCCACCACAGAGGCTTGGGAGTGTAAGGACTGTGATAATGGCAAACCTGCAAATACCTGGGTTACACCACAGGCTCTGTGAGGGTCCCAGTAGGTCCTGCACAGGCTCAGTGCCTGCAGGACTGACCCTCAAACCTCTCAGTGGGCAGCCAGGCTCTCCTCAATCCCCAGCACAGCCCTTTGCTCTGGTCTGGCTGCTGCAGGACAGGATTCCCTTGGCTACTTTACCTGATGACCTCTTCCCTAGGGAAACAGGATATCCTTCCTGTCCCTTCACTGCAGCCAGATTTTCCCCTGAGCCTCTCCCCATAAGGCACCAGAGGATCCTATTAGAAGAGGATAGGGCCACCAGAGGGGACATTGAAGAGCCCAGGGTCCCCCAAATGGACCTATATGCTATGACTGGATGGATGGTGGCTTTCCACTGCTCTCAGCTCCACCTGCAGCAGAGTTTATCCAGGCTTGGTGAGGAGATCTTGTGGTCTCCACAGTGATCCAGGAGGTCCAACAGAGCAGAAGTTCACATGGTGCTCCCTGTGCCACTGGCAGGACAGGAACATATCCCAGATGAGGCTGTGAGCCCCTTCCACCCCCCAGCCACAGCTCCAGCCAGACCCCTCATCTTCACAATTCCAGCAGAAAACCTTTGCCTGCTTTTCCCCAGCTGCCCCTTTCCCTGGGGAGTCACTCGAGCTTCTCATCCTTGTGTCCTCTGTCCCTTCAGAGTCCCACAGCCCCCCAGCCCCGGGAAGCTCAGCAGCTGTTGAACCAGCAGTGAGCCAAGATCCTGTCACAGCAAAGAGTGTCTCGGTGCAGCCTCACACTCCTCTGTCTGCCTGCCTCCATCTGCCAGCTCTTGTCCTACATCTTGGCTGGCAGCGCCATGTGAGCGGCATCTGCCCCTTCCCATCCCTCTGTCCTCTCCAGCCCGCCTGCACAGGATACACATTTGGCTCAAAGGTCTCCACAAAGCTTTGGAAACAACACAGAGGCTGGGGGCTCACCGGGACAAGGGAAGACACTGCAGGATAAATTTTTTTGGCCAAACCCAGGGTTTCACCAGGAGATGCTGAGCTTTTAACCCCAGGAAACCCCTTTCCTACTCAGTGTCCTTAGGAGGGCTCAGGCTGTGTATCCTGGCTTTCCTCATCTCCCTCTCTCCAACCAAGCTGGCTGCTGCCTGCCCGCTGTGGCTTTGGCTAAATCCCCGTCCAGAGGAAGCTGCTAATCCCCGTGGCTTCATGGCCAGCAGGATCACCGGAGTGGACAGCAGCCTTGGGGGTGGCAGGCTGGAGGGATGGGGCAGATCTCCAGTGACAAGGGGCAGTGAGTGGATATGCCTGCAGGAGCGTGAGCAAAGCCACCGGCTGTGGTGGTGCCTGGCCTGGTCGGGGTCCCAGAGCCAGTTCTGGGACCAGAGCAGGGATTTGTGCCTCGGAAGGAGCAGCTCCATCGATTTCCATGGAGCAGATGTCAGGATTTAGAAATAAATCATCTCCAGCAGGAATGCAAGCTGGGCAGATATAAAACCCACGGCATCCCGGCCACTGCGGGGACTGGGATCAGAGCAGAAGGTGGGCTGCAGCACCAGGACGTGGCTGAGACCCCTCATCTCCCCCATCCCTCCCGTGCCCACTCCCCACGGAGCCCAGCCCCACTGCTGCCCGTTTCCACGGGGAAGCGTTTCCCATGGAACGGGAGGACGTTCTCGACGCGGGCAGCTTTTCCGCCAGGATTTCTAAAAATAACATCTCGGGACAAGCCAAGA
>VZTB01010552.1:2015971-2028003 GCA_013397245.1 Thryothorus ludovicianus
AGGCAAGCTTTATTTTTCTTTTTTCAGTCTTTTAACGCGAAGCTTTTGCTGTTCCCCTGGGAGGACACCACCCTCCCCGCCTTCGTGGCCGCCCCCCGCCCGGGGGTACGTGGGGGGAGCTCCGCGGCTCCGGCCCCGGGACCGCCCCCCGGCCCCGGGGAGGCCCCGCATCCCCCCCGCTGCTCCGGCCGTCGCCGTGGCGACAGTGACCTCACACGGGGATGGGCGAGCGGACCGGTCGCGTAGCAACAGCCCCGGTGACATCAGAGCCCCGGTGCGGTTCCCACGGCAACCCGCGGGGCAGGGACGGAGGCAGGGGCCGTTCGCGGGGGGACCCCGGGCTGGAGGGGCCGGGGCAGCGAAGGGGTCCCCCCGCCCCACTGCCACCGCCTCCCCGAGATCCTGCCAGCCCCGCGGGAAAAGGGGTAATGTGAATAAATCAGCATATCCTAGGGACGTCACCCCCGGTGCAGCCAACGGCGAGGGGGCGGCAGAGCGGGAAATGAGCCCCAGACGGATCTCACGGGGATCTCGGGGGGCAAAAAGAGGTAATGTACACCCCTCACCCCCGAAACTCTCAGCATCGCTCAGCAGCGCCTCAACCCTGCCCAGGTCCCCCCCGTGTTGGGCAGGGGATGGAGCTGATGTGCCGTGGGGGACACAGCGATAGCGGCCCTTGATGGAGAAGCACGGAAAGGTTTGGGCTGGGTGCTCCTGGGGTGGAGCTGGTGCGTGCATGTCCTGGGCGAAGCACCTGGAGTGAGCTGATTCCTGCCCCCAGGCAAACCCCCTACACCCGTTATCCCCGGGTGCTGCATCCTGCCCCCTCCACTGAGGGCACCTCTCACCTTGGCAAACTCCCAGGCCCTGCACACACCCTGCCGTGGCTCCCAGCCCTGGATGTCCCTCCAGCCTCAAATGAGGCCAAAGAAAAGGACAGCGGTTTTGGACTCTCGGTAAATCTTTCACCACACTGGGCTACCAGTCCTCGGGCTGGGACGGTAAAGTGACGCTCAGAGAGGAGCCCGGGGTCACCGGAGGCTTGTGCAGAAGTGAATTTCCAGCGTCACCGGTGTCCCCATGGCGTTAGCCACTAGACTGCACTCTTGCTTTGCGCACGGGCGAGGGAGCTGGCAGGTACTTGGCAGCAGGGAGCGGGATGCTGGAGGCAGCCTGTTCACCCAAGCGCTACCCACCACGCAAGACGCAATTCCAAACGGGACTGCAGCGGCTGGAAGAGAGCCAGCTCCTCCGGCCCCGCCGGCAGCCAAAAATAACCACGGCGAGGTGACTTTCGGTGGGGAAATGATCTGCATGGCTCTACGGGCAGGGTGCTGCGCGCTGAAACGCTGCTGCCTCCAGGGCAGTGACTGCTCATCCCTTGGGATGAAAGTGGCAAGGATCAGGGGATGCTTTTGGTGGGGGAAGAGGACTGGATCTGTTTTGCAGCTTGTCTGGACACATTCCCGTCAGCGGGATAAACAGCCCTTCCTGGGACAGCAGGCTCCACAGGAGAGTACCTACGTGCCAGCCACTCACCCTCACTGGGAGAGGCTGGATTCATCCCCATGACCCAGTGCATGCTGCAAATTCCCCTCATGCATTTATTTCCCTCTCGGTCACTGTGACTCACGCTCTCCATCTGCCTGTTTACAGGCTGTTTTCCCGAGGTCCCTGCGGAGGCAACGACTGGTTGGGAGGAACTGGGCTATTTGCCCAGATCCTGGAGGGAAAGTCCCCAGAAGTCTAGGAGCAGGAGGGAAGGGGCAGGGGCTGGCAGCCGGCACACTGGGACCTCTCCTGAAGGGACAGAGGCCACTGTGTATCCCACAGCCTGGCGACACCCACAAACTGGCTACACCCAGGAGCCCAGGGCAGCGCCGGGTCTGGCAACCAGCCGTGCCTGGCATTGCCCTGGCAGCCCGGTGCCTGCAGGGCAGGGGTGGGTACCACCCACAGGGCTCCAGCTCCAAAAGGTCGAGTGTCACCAGGCTGGAAACGGCGCCTACGCTGCCTCCCTTCATCTCCCGTCGGCGGGGGTCTGGCATGCCAAGCCCTCTTGGGACAGGGATGAAGGGAAAGTTCTCAATAGAGTCACAAAGGAATGGAGGGCTGATGACAAGGGAAGGGCAGGAAGATGGAGGGAGCTCCCAAGGGCTGGCAGGTCACCCTTGAAATAGCTCCAAAGAAGGTTCCCGGTGTGAGCATCCCCTCTGTGTATTCCGGCTCTGCTTCCCTGGGGATGCTGAGGCACAGGGGAGGGGGAACGCTGAGGGGGGAGGCTGCGCTTTGTGGTTTCACGGTGCATCTGTGCCCTTTGAATCCCCCTGAGAATGTGGAGGTGGTAAAATGTCACCAGCTGGGCCGCGGGGAAGGGGGCCGGACGCGTAAAACCCCAACAAAGGGCGGCCATTGTCTGGGGAGAGGCAGTGGGGGGCCAGCGGGGGAGCCCGCTGAGTGCCCCTCGCCCCCCAGCCCCCACTGCCCCACAGCTCAGGTGCCAATGAAAAGGCAGCTTTATCCCCCTGAGCCCTTCATGGGAGGCAATGCAGATCCCCGGCATCCCAGGCCACGGCCCAAACGCATCCCCTAGGGAAGCAGGGGGAGGTGGAGGGGAGCACGGTGTGCCCCAGCCTCCTGAAACCCCTCCAGGCTGCTAGGGCTGCTCTCCTCCATCCAGCCTCCCATTCCCACTTCCTGGCAAGCCCGACCTGCGTGGGCAGACGGGAAGATCCCATTCAGGCTGGAGAAGCAGCCCGGTCCCCCGCCCATCTTCTCCATTTCAGGGCCTTTTATGGCCATTGCCTCAGGCAGAGCGCTGGGTCCCTGCCAGGTGGGGGGAAGGGACACTGGTGGGATCACCTGGGGATGCCCTGAAGGCGGCTCACCCTCTGCAATCCCTGGCACTGGGTCTTTCTGTAGAACAGCAGCATTTGTGGGGCACTGCATCCTGTACACTCCCAAGTTTACTTTGTGCCTGCTGCTGTGCGCTGGGACAGATGGATCGAGGGCTAGTCCCAAATACTTGGCAAGGGTGTTGCAAACTCCACAGAGGAGGAATTGTGGCACAAAAACCCCCTTTCCTTGTCGTGGAACAGGGCTGAACAGCTCAGTCAGACTTTGGGCTGAGGTGTTGGAGAGCTGGTGGGCACAGGGTGGGTAGAGGAAGGTAAGTCCTCACCTCCATCCCTGGGCTGTCAAGATCCCAGGCTCTACCCTGGAGCCAGCTGCACAGAGGCAGAGGCAAAGCAGTCCCCCAGCTCCAGGATGAAAGGTGCTCCTGCAAACATCACCCGTCATTTCCTCCTCCATGGTGGGAGCTATGGAACAGGTTCTTCAGCAACCCCCTGGCATGGAGACAGGACAGGGAGAGGCTGGGAAAGGAGCCAGCCGAGACTTGGCACTGCCACCCAGAACCGCCCTGTGCGCCGTCGGGAAAGACGCACCCCAAACCCTGTCTGAGCCAGCGGGAAGCCAAGCTGGGGGGGTGCTGGAGGGTGCTGTGTGGGCTACTAATCTTGACCAAAACCCCCTGGGAGGCAGCTGATGGGCAAAACATGGATTTAGTGTGTTCACAGTGATGGGACCCAAATCAAGCCAGCAGCTGAGCCAGGCAGCCAAGGCTGCATCTTACTCCACTGGCTCAGCAGTGAGATCCTCCCAGCTGTAAACCAGGGTCCCAGCCAGGATCCTCATCCCTCTTTCTGGGCCAGGGGCTGCTGGAAGTGGGGGGCAGACGAGCTGGCAGCTCTGCAGCACATGTATCCCAGTGTGAGCCCAAGTGTGGGAGTTTACGGGGCTTTGACGCAGGAGATGTGTGATGGGGGAATTGTTGCCAAGCTTGGGGAAGGATCCAATCGCACCAGGGTGCTCTCGGCAGATTAAGGATTGGAAAGCTCTAGTAATTACTTTGCAGTATAAAAATAGGCCTGGCTTTATCCCTCATCCTGATCTCCCACTCCTGCCTCTCCCTGCTCCACTCCTTCCCCCCACCCAACGGTGAGCAGATGCCACGTTCCCAGTGAGCACAGCAGGAGGGCACAACACAGCTGCGGGCCTGGTGCTGGCATTTCTGGGTGGAGGGGGTAGAAAAGATGGAGAGGGGATCTGGAATGGGGTGGTGACAGCAGCACAGCAATGGCATCTGGCTGGCACGTGCAAACTGTGAGGAACTGGGAGAGGAGCCGGGGCACGCACGGAGGCGTCCCCACACACTGCGAGGCTTTGTGCCAGGGAAGCAAGAGCCTGGAGACATCAGCAGAGCAGATGTCTGGTCAGGAGAGGACCATGTCTGTGGGACCATCTGACACAAAGAGGGAACATGGCTCTGGCACTGGCCGTCACCATGTGCTGGTGGCTCCAGCAGGACCCAAGACAAGGCTGCTCCACGCACATGGTATGGGAGCAGCATGGATTGGCTTGGGGCAGTTCCCAGACCTCTCATTTCCCTTCGCTGGGGTCTGGGAACACGTGGTGGTTGGAATCACAGGGACAAAGCATGTGGAAAACACTCCTGGATATGCAGTCCTACCTGTCTTCTCACCCTCCCCTGCAATAGCTCTGGCCAATCTGTGTGTCATGGCAAAACCAAAACATGAACTCTCCCTCTTGTCCCCATCCGTGCACAGAGGTGTGTTCCTTTGCCAGAGCCTGGCTGGCCCAAGCCAAAGCAAAAGCTGCTCCCTGCACCTTCCCTGTGAGCCCTCTGCTGCACCCAGCATGCAATCAGCATTGCAGGCAGCATTGCAGGCAGCGTTGCAGGCAGCAGAGCACGCAGGAGCCTGTAGTCTGGCAGCGAGCCCCAGCATGTTCCATGCAGCCCGTTCAGCCCTGCGGGCTCCCACCCACCCCGGCCCCGCCGGGGAAACGGCTCAGCTGCATCCAGAGGCTTCTGGATGGGGGGGCGGCGGCTGCCAGCCCCGTTCCAGGCCGTGCAAACCTCGGGCTAGTGGAGCAGAGCTATAAATATCTCCCCTTGCGAGACCCGGTCACGCAGCCGAGATCACGTAAGGGGAAGCGCTGCCCTCCTGCAGGGCTCCGAGCCTCGGTGCCTGCGCAGCACAGCCCGGTTGCCCGGAGTCCCCCCATGTCCTGGTTCATGGCCAGGGCACTGGGGTGCAGAGCCCAGAGGTGGCTGGCACAGCAGTGGGCGGATCACAGAGCAAGCATAAGCGGCATTTCTGCCTCCAGCACACAGTGGGGAATGCCAGCCCCACGGACCCCATCTGCCCCCAGCCACCCCCAACCCTCCTTCACAAGCACAACACCTAGAAACCCACCTCGTACAAATCCCCCACATGAGACCCCCACACCCACCTAACACATTCACCCCTCCCAGCCGCACTCCGGGGACGCTGAACCCTGCACCCCTGGCTCACCTACAAATCCTGCAGCCCCTCTGCACCACTAAACCTGCGGTAGGATGGTTGGGGGGGCAGAAACCCCTCAGATGTGGGGATGGCTGCAATCTCTGTCCCCTGCAGAGCCTCCAGCCCTGAGCAGCCCCTAGCCCGGGGAGGGGGGGATGTTGCCCTGGCACACTCAGCCCTCGCATCACGCACCGTCGCCCCCAGCCCAGTTTGCAGACGAACAACGCTCCCCTCCCGCCGGTACTTTTCCATACACACCCTCCTTGGTCCTTTGTTCTGGCAAATCCCGGGTCCGGCCCGCTCTCGGAATGGGAGCTGTATATACGACCTGCCCTCCCCGGATTCATCCTCCAGCGAATCCCCCCTGGCTGCCCCGCTGCCCTCGGAGGGGGCGCGGGCGAGGGTCCCGGGACTTGGGGGGCTGAGCTCCGGCCCTGCCGCCCCCGCCCTCTTGCCTGACTGCGGCCGCTGCCTCCTTCGCCTGTGCCCGGAGCCGCGACACCGGAGCCGCCGGGGTGCGCAGCCGCCACGGGGCAGCGGAGCCTTCCACCGGTACCGGAGCCACCCGGGGCACCGGAGCCCGCCAGGAGAGCCGGCGCCGCCAGCGGGTACGGGGAGTGCCGAGCTGCCCGGCTGCGGAGCCGCCCAAAGGTACCGGAGCCGCCGCGGAGCCGGGGCCGCCGGAGCCCGCCGGGTACCGACCCACAGCGGTGCCCTGGCCGCCGGGACCGGTGTCGGTGCCGCCGCTCTCCTCTGCTCCTCCCCGCCCCGAGCCGTTGCCTCCCGCTCCCCCGGGCCGCCACCGCGGGGCCCGGCCGGGGGGGCTCCGTGCTCCCCGCCCCGCTGCCGCGGAACGGGGACCGCGAAGGACCCCGATTTCCCCCCGCCCTTCAGTCCTCGCTGCAGTGGCGGATCTGGTCTCACACCCCCCACTTCGCTGCAGATCTCCCCAGCTCCCCGCCCCAAATATCTGCTCCTGCAAGGTCTGCCTGGCCCCCACACCTCCCCCCACAATAATACCGTCTCTCTTATTCCTGCTGTCTGCTCTGTCTACCTACGTGCAGAGTTCTGCTCCCACCTGACCCCTTTCTTCCACCTACTCTTCAATCTCTGCTTCCAGGGGTGCTGCAGGTGGGGTAGCCCAGAGCTCTCCCATTTCTGGGGTGTAGATGACCCCCCCCCCCCAACACAGATGCCCCAGCAGCAGCATTCATCCTACCAGGGACACAGCCCTACCCGTGTCTCTTCCCCCAGGGAAGTGGGGCTCCCTCCCTCTCACAAAGCAGGTCTCGCCTCCCTATCCCCTGCCATAGGGACCACCCGTGCTGTGGGGAGAGGCTGCTCAGGTCAAGGATCTGCAGCTGGAGCAAGCAAGACTTCAAGATGAGAGTGGGGCAGGATGTCAAGGGGGCACGGGGCAGGGGAGAGGGGTGCAGGGGTGCAGAGCCACCCTCCCATGCAAACCAAAAGGGTCTCCCAGTGTGCTAAGGGACATGCTGGGGCTGTTATGAGGACAGGGAGGTTCAGCAGGTAGTTAAGCACAGGGAAGGGGTGACCAGTGCCTCCTGCTTGGCCCTGGTTCTGAGCTTCCCATCCAGCGATCTCCAGCTGGCTGGAGAGGGATCCCAGCAGGGCCACAGCAGTCCCAGTTTAGGGCTGTGCTGAGAAATCCAAGCGCCACCAGACGGACTCTGCTTGCCTTGGCTGTGCCCCCCGCCCGGCAGCACGGCCGTGGGCAGCCACAGGCCACCCGTGGATCCAACCTGTCTCTGGCCACCCACCTCCCAAGCCCAGCTCTGGGTCACTGCCACCACCCTGTCCCTGCCCGAGCTGCTGCAGACGAGCTGCTGCTGATCTGTTCTCTCTGTGGTGGAGAACGACTCGCCGGAAGGAAGGAAAGCCGAGCTGCTCTGGCAGGGAAAAGGCAAGTTAAACCCCTCTCACTCCCTGTTTTAGTGGGGAAATCTGCACAAATCCAGTGTTATCCTGGTGGTTTGGGGCTGGGGCAGTGCCCAGTTGCTGGCAGTGCCTGCACAGCCTGGCACAGCCCTCCCTGGCCACCCAGCCGCTGTGCTGAGAGGTGCCAACTCGCTTCACCCAGGGCGAGCAATGACAGCTCCCTGCTGAGCATGGCTGGACCAGGCACCTTAGCAGCCCTGTTGGCTTTGCCTGCTGGAATGAGCCAAGGAGGAGGGCTGGTGCCCCAGCAGGGAGGAGGGTCTGTCACCAATCTGGTGACACTTGGCCAACTCATTGCTTCCAGTCTCTGCTGTTCCCTTCCAGCTGCCTGGCCTGGACTGGAGCTGCCTGGATGGAGATGGCAGTGAGCCATGTGTCCCCAAGCATACATTAGGGGCAGGCGACACCGTGGATGTGAAGGGGATGAGTGTGGCAGCTCAGGACTCTTTGTGGGGTGAAAGATGTTGGATGACAGCAGTGGGATGGGGGGTGGCACCACAGGACAGTGTGCAGGAGGCAAACTGAGGCACAGTGGCTGCACCCAGGGGCACGTGGAAGGCCCTGTCCAACTCTTTGGAGAGCAGTACCCGGGTGGAGTGGGCACAGCACTTCCCGGGAGGGAGGCAGAGCTGATGGCGACCGAGATAATGCTGAAAATACGCCAGTGGCTTTGTTGCTGGTGACAATGGCCTGCAGTATTTTTAGCTGTTGTGGCCTTAGCTACAGAACAGCTCCTCCGGTCCAGCTGCTGCCCCATCCCGCCCTCAGTGGCCCCCCAGGGCTGCTTCCCGGTGCTGTGGAAACCGTAACGTTAGAAACTAAACACAAACACCTCACCCGCTGCCACCCCCGGCTGAGTCACGGCACTGCCTGCTCCCCTCGCCCCTGCCGCCCCCTCCCTCCTGCCCACCCCCAGCCCCAAAAGCAGTAGCTGGTGCCCCCCAAGCCAGCCCTGCTCTCACTTATGGGGAACTGCCTCTCCCAGGGCAGAGCCTGGAGTTGGCTTCACTTACTCTCATCTCAGGACTTCAAGCGATGGCGACTTATGGAGAAAACTCTGCAAGGTGGCATCGCTGTCCCCAACGCCATGACACTGGGACGGCCCCAGTGCAGAGAGTCAGACCCTGAGTGGTGCCCAGCTTGCCAGCATGACCCCAGCCTTTATCCCCAAACCTCAGGGATCAAAAGTCAGACAGGAACAGACAGAGGGAGTTGCTTTGCACTCTGTGTCAAGGGCCAGGCTGGGGTGCTGTGCCTGGCCCCCTTGTCCCATTGAAGGAGAATGGGGTGTAGGAGCAGGAGGAGTTTTGGGGTCACAGTAGTGTTGGGACATGGGGGAACAAGGCAGCTCTTCTTGACCCTCAGGGGAGGTGTCAGCACCTAACTCCTGCCAGACCCAGCATAGTGATACCCTCATTTCATCTTGGGGGGGAACAAGGGATGAGAAGGATCCTATCCAACCTCCCAGGGGTGATGGGGTGTCCCATCCCACTGCTGTGCTGTCTCAGACCCCATGGGAATTTTGGGCTGCTTTTTGTGGAGCTGGAGGGCTGCTGTAGGGCACATGGGGCTGTAGTCAGAGTCAAGGCCACACACACTGGGACGGCTGCCCTCCTTCCACGACCCACATCTCAAGGCCCTCAGCACACACAAGTGTATGAGGGCTGGTAGAGCAGCTGCACCACCTCTTCCCTAAAATAAGGCCGTGGCCAGCAGGGAGGCTGGGGTGGGCGGCCGTGGCTGTGACTATGTTAGGATGTTCTGGGGCTGAGGGCAGATCACATCACAGGGACGAATTAATTAACACTCGGCAGTTTTGGATGATGTCCCAGGCTTTTTTTTTCTATTTTCATTTTAGCAAACTCCCAAGTCTGCTTGGCGCCTGCTGGGTCCCGAGTCTGGTGGTTGGGGGATGGGAGCACCATGTAGCTGCCTAAATACCTGCAGGTGCTGGGGTGGCATCATGGACACCCCACTGGCTCGATGCCTCCCTGCTTCCCAAAATTTGGGTGCTCTTGCTGACCCTGGGGGCCAGTGCAGTCAAGAGCACTTTTCAGGGCCTTATGGAGTCCCTACTTTCCTGCTGTGGGTTTTCTTAACTCTCCATGCTTCCTGCAAGAGGCTCACACACACACCTCGTGCGTGACTTACTGACCAGAAAATTATCTGTGAAAGGGATTCTTAAATAAAAATTGTAAACACCCTCAAATAGTACTTTTATTACCCTAAAATGGTGTGGGGATGAAGGATCAGGGCTGTGGGGTGCATGTGTGGGGGGCTGGTCCCAGGTGAGGGGGTCTGGAGGGTGTCAGTGTGTCCAGCTCTGTGTGTGTGTGTCCTGCTCTGTGAGCACACGTGTCTGGCTGGGTGTGAGCAGCAGAGCTTCTAGACAGTGTGGGGGTCTGGGAGGGCTTGCACTGAACAGGTCAGGCTGTGCTGGGGCAGGGATATCCCCTCTGGGGCACATGGCACTGCTCGAACTCAGTCCTCGGCCTCATTTCCCGCCGATGAAAGTGGCACTTCTCCCCACCAGGCCTCCACCTCCCCAGTGAAAGAAAGGGCGCGGCGGCTGAAAACCCGCCCGTGCCTCCCGTGCAGGCGGCCAGGGAGAAGCCCCGCGCCAGACAGCCTCACCCGGCCCCCCCCACGACACCTTTAAATTTAGCTCTTCCCTCTCCAGCTGTGCGAGCCAGGCTGGCGGCCAAAACCTCTGCAGCCGTACACACCCCTTGGAGAGCAGCCGCCTGCCTCGGCGGGCTCCGGAGCCCCGGGAAGTGCCCAGTCCTTGCTCCCCATGGACTGCGATGTCTCACACCTGCGGTCACCTCAGCCTGTGCTCTGGGCAAGCAGGAAGGGTTCCCAGGCCCAAGGTGCTCCCAGGGAATTTGGGCCAGAGCTGAAAATGACTCCCCAGGCTCAAGGAGGAAGATCCCTGCTAGCAATAAAAGCCAGTCCAGCTGTGCTACCCCAGAGGAGCAGGGAATCCAGCAGGCATGGCCTGTGCTCATTTTCTCAGTGCTGCTGGCCTGGCTGAAACTCGAAGAGCGCAGCACTGCTCACCTGCGTGCTCACACATCACCTCCCTGTGTGCGAGCTCAGACACGGCACACGCGTGGCACAGGTGTCCCACGGAGTCCCACACTCGCCCCAGGGCTGTGCGAGCTGGGCTCACCTGGGCACCCGCGGCTCAGCTGGGCACCCACCTGCGAGTGCGGGCACGGAGGTGTGCCTTAATTAATACGTGGGGTCGTGCGTACGTGCGTGTGCTCTGGGCACGTGTGTGCTCACACTCACGCGAGTTCCGGGCACTGGGGTGCACACACGTGTGTGCACAGCACACGGGGCCTCACTGCGAGCGCGTGTGGGTGGGCAGCACGCGTGTGAGCTGGCGTGTGCTGTGCCCAGGCACCACCAGATGGTGCCCTGCCTCCGTGTCACCTTTTGGGGACACAAACCTGCTCCCGGCGCAGGGACATGGGGGGGGGGGCGTTCATGAGGGGACACCGCCCTCTGTGCCAGGCAGAGCCCCCCACCATAGCCAGGGGAGAGTGACAGCCACGGTGACACCTGCCTGTGCCACCGCTTTCTTGGAGAAGATCAAGGGGGTGGATCAACGCCTTGGTGGCACTGGAGGAGGGGGCTTTGCTGCAAGGGGTGGGCTGCTGGCGGGGAGGCAGGCACGGGTCTGGGAAGCTGCAGGGTCTGTGTATGATTTGGGTGGGTGGGCAGCTCCCCCTCCCCTATTGTGTCCACGCAGTTTTGGGTGTCAGTGGCCCCCAGCCTGCACTGACCGTAAACCTGCCCAGAATGGGAGATGCTCGATTCACACCCGCAGGCATGGGGTGGGGGCTGCAGCGTGTCCCCATCCTTACTTCATGAGGCTGAGACCTGAACAAACTCATCACACGCAGGCACAGCAGATGATAGGGAAGACTAAAGAGGGGGAGAAGCCGCAATTTCTGGTCCATCCCTCTCCCAACTCTATGGGCTTCTGTCCCCACACCCCGTGCCCGTCTGTTCCATGTGCCTGGGTCACTCCCAGGCTCCCAACCAGTTCCCTGTGGGTGCTCTGTGCCCCGGGGAGCCGCCATCGGGTCGGGCGGGAGCTCGGGAGCCTCCCCGGCCCCGCGGCTCCTCCAAACCGGCTCTACCTGCTGAGGAGCCCAGACCTGCTGGGGAACCCCGGCGGGTCCCCTCCCCACCGCCTGCCCCTGCCCCGGGAACGGCCCCATCCCCACAGGCAAAGGGACCAGCAGAGCGGTGCCACGCGTCCTCCTGGCACGCGGCTGGGAAAGGCTCCCGCTGCCCAGGAGGTACCAGCCGAGGGGTGCCAGTGCTGGGCCGTGTCACCCCATCACACAAAGAGCCCGGCACAGAACCGCCCTGTGCCCGGACTCACCGCGTGTTCCCGCCGCCGCAGCACGGCTCTGCCCGGGACATCCCGGGACACGCACGGCCGGGGGTCCCGGTACCGGCGGCTGTGCCGGGAGCTGGGCTAGGCTGGGCAGAACTGAGCCGGCACTGGGCACGCACCCCCGACTCCCCCCAAACTGGGGCGGGCCCGCGGGCACGGATGCGGTGCGGGACGGGACACGGGGATGCGGTGCGGGACACGGGGATGGGTTCCTGGGCACCGGGATGCGGTGTGGAACACGGGGATAGGTTCCTGGGCACAGGGATGCGGTGTGGAACATGGGGGTGCGG
>VZTB01010552.1:2036545-2065448 GCA_013397245.1 Thryothorus ludovicianus
CACATCCCGGCACGGCACATCCCGACACGGCACATCCCGGCACATCCCGGAACGGCGCATCCCGGCACGGCACATCCCGGCCCGGCTCCGGAGGGCTCTGGCGCACAAAGGGCTCCGCTTTTAAAGCCGCTGCCGGAGCCCCCCAGCCCCGCAGGGCCCGGATTGGCGGGGCGGGCAGCACGGCGGGGGGAGCAGAATTAAATTAAAAAAAGAAGCAGAAAAAGAAAAGCAAACAACGGAGGGGAAAGTGGAAGCCAACCGCAAACATCGGACAAACACAGCCCGGGGGGATGCTCCGGGCACGGCCCCGCCGGCTCCTCCCGCCTGCGGGGCTGGTGGCGCTCAGAGGGGTCCCGGGTGCTGCGCGGAGGGGCCGGGTGGGAAAAGCTGGAAACCGCAAACCTCCTGAGGAAAAAACTTGCAAATGCCGGGCCTGGCGAGACGGGGTGGGCGGGTGTTTCACTCGTGCTGTGGGCGACTCCCGGCGCCAACCCCTTGCCTATTCCCGGCCCCTCTCCCCCCGCCGGCCTTCGCCTCGGGGCTGCCCCGGACACCCCCCCGGTTCTATCCCGTGGTTGTAGCTGGTTTGGGTTTGGTTGGGCTTTTTCGGGGGGAGGGTGTGTTGTCCGTAGAGCTGTGTTTTTCCAGCTCGTCGGCAGGGGGTATGCTTGTACCGAATAATCCGGCGCTTTTGTCCGGGATGCTGGCTCCCATCCCATCCCATCCCAGCCCACCCCACCCCAGTCCAGCCCCATCGGGGCTGCAGACAGGCAGGGCCCCCGTGAGCTGCCAGACCCCGAGGCCGGTGCAGAACCTGCCTTTGCTGACATCAGCACTGGCACGGTGGAGGGAGCTGCTGCTGGGTGCCCCCCACGGGGTGATGGGTGAGAGAACAGCTCCCTTCACCCTGTCCCACCCGTTGGAAGGCGTTTCCAGCCCCACCAAAGCTGCTATAAAGGACACTGGCAGGAGGGGGATATTCTGGGTCTCAGTGGCTCTGATGGAGCACATTTAGTGTTTAGGGTGGCAGGACAGCCCTGGTATGGCCAGGGATGTTCACAGTAGTGTGCCACACCTTCTCAGTAACTGCATTTTTGGCCCAGGGTTATCTTGCCTTCACAGGCTCTGGGCATGTGATTGACCCAGCTACAGAGGGAAAAATCTTGCTGAATCCCACCCTGATGGAAAAAATCTCCAGCCTCATCATGCTTCAGCCTTGGCACTTTGTTATCCCACTCTTGAGTCCAACGTGCTCCTGACCAGTTTTCTCTTAAACTTCTGGGGTTTGTATGTGCAGCATCACCCCTCGGTGCTGTGTACACCCGTCAGGAGCAGAGCAGTGTCCGTGCGCAGCTGGGAACTGTGCAGGTACATGCAGGGCAGGGCAGCTCCAAGGCCCTGCTCAATGTGCATGCTCTGGGGATGGCTGTAGGAAGGGGAGGACTCCGTGGGGAAGTGAGGGGTCCTGGCACAGGCAGGAGGGCGAGTGGGTACACCAATCCAAGTCCCCGTGTTTGCTGTGAATTTCCGCTTGTACTGGGCTTTGTTCACAGGGCAGGGGGCGAATGCCTCACCAGGCCCCAGCCCATCCTCTTTACTCCACTGCCAACTTCCAGGCCCTGGGCAACAACATGCCAGGACAGAGAGCCATAAGCAGCTCAGTAATGACGTCCCTTGTTGTTAATTGGAGAGCCAAATTGACTCGGTGACTCCACTCTCAATACTGTGCTGTGTGGCTGCTGTCTCATCTCCTCAGGAGGAATATCCCCTGGCAATGCCAATGGATATGGAGTTGGATGTTGTGGCCTCTTCTCCTCTCCACACATCTTCTGTTGGAATTGTCTGACTACCTGGGCAGCTGGTATCCTCTGGCAGGAGGGGAGGGGAAAACCGAGGCACAGAAGTCAGGTTGGCACCTATGTCAACACTGCTCACCTACTGAAAAAAAGTTCTAATTCAAAGCTGAGATCCAGGAGACCTCAGCACTGCTCTTGCCCTCCAACTCCTGTACTGGTTTCCAAAGGGCTCATTTGCACACTGTGAGGGATCCACACCAAGGGCAAGCTGGCTCCTGAGGCTGTTCATAGAGGGGCAGACCCTTGAAGATCACCTTGAAGATCAGTGGGTATATAGAAAAAAATAAGGCTACACCATACGCAGGCTGCATCCAGGCTTAGTTTCTTTGATTTCTCCTTTCTTTTCCTATGTGGAACCTGACCTGACTCTGGATTTCTGCTGCTTTGGAGGTAGGTAAAACCATAGACAGATTGTGATCAGGCTTGCTTTGGAAATAACCCCAGAACTGAACAGTCTGGGTTAGCAGTGCTTGGGGCCCTTTGACAGACAATGCTAATGATGACACAGCATTGTGCTCACGACTTGTTAAAACCCAGACTTTAAGGAGATTGCTGTGTGTTTAAACCCACCCAGCCCTATCACAGTGCCCGTGTGTGGAACCAGACCTGCTCAGAAGTGCATCTGGGAACTCGTGGCTACACAGGCTGCCAGCACTGTGGGACAAGGCATGGTGGGCACTGGTGTTTGAAGGGTCCTGGGCTCTGCTTGGGTAGGGATGTGGGCAGAGATGGATGGCATGCTGCTTTGGGATGCCCTGTCCATGCCCAGGGCTTACTTTGCTGCTTAAACCTTCCCAAGGCTGTTGGATGTCGCTGCTCAGCTCAGGCCATGCACATTAAGTTCACCCTTAGCCATGCATGGCCCAAAATGGGCTGGATCCCAAAGGAGACATATGCCACCAAATCAGCTGCCTTTTCTCTCTTGGAGATAAATTTCTCACTACAGCCCAGGCAACAGGGATAAAACAAACACAAATATTGAGCAGGGAAAATTTGGCTGCTCAAACTTTTTGCCTGGAGCTGGCTGGAGCACCCTGGCAAAGCAAACACTCCCACTAGTGTTTGTTCCAGTTTTCCTGTGTAGCCCCCTATTTTATTAAGCAGGGTCCTGGTGAGTTTGCTTTGCCACCCTTCGGAGCAGCCCTGCAGGCCCAGGCTGGCTGCAGGAGGGAGATGTGGAGCCAGAAAGCCCTGACCCCACCCCAGCCCTTATTGCTTCTTTTAGCAAGAAGTGTAACAGCATCACGACCCTTGGTGACATCGAGGGACTATTTGTCATCAGGAGAAACGCACTGGCAGGCAGCAGGAGGAGAGCCAAAGGCTACAGCTAAGCATGAGGCAGGCATGGCTCCAGCATCCCAGCACCCCATGCTGCTGGTGCTCAGGATCCTGCCTTTGCTGCCCTCGTGGGCTTGGGCAAGTGTCAGGCAAGGCTCTGCCTGCACATTGTGCCACACACAGCCCCACCTCCATCAGGACACCCACAGGTGAATCCCACAGCCCTGCTGCTTGTCCTCAGCTGAGAGCAGGAGCTAAACCAGAGCTGCAGGACCACGAGAATGCAGTGATGCAGCAAGGAATTGGGCTGGCATTATGTTTGGGACAGGCTTCTTGATAGTACCAGCTCAGCTCTTCCTCTGCCTGCAGTGATGTCTTCCCAGGGACTGCAGCTTCACAGATGGAGTGGGATTCCTCCCCTCCAACACATTGCAGCCAGGTGCTTGTTCAGGCAGCCCTGGCTTGCAATAAATTTAAAGCAAGGATTCAAAGTTGAAATAGCTCTTCTGAAATCCTCCCTAAACTATGGGAGAGTCAGGTCTGCTCAGGAATTCTCAGTCAGACCCTGGACGAGTGTCCAGCTCCACCCACTGTTCTGAGGGATTACTGCTGAGGCAGCCAGGAAATCAGTTTCAAGATGGTATTTCATGTCCCAGGCACTCCTGGGACTGGGTTCAAGAAGCCATGACAAAAAATCAATAGAAAGGGGGTGGTTTGAAGTTTGGGGTGGGAGATAAGCAAGAGCTGGAGCCCAGGAGGGAGCCTGGCCACCAGCCCTGGTCCTGCTCATCCCTAGTGCAGCCCCCCTGGGATGAGCTCTCTTCTCTGCTCTAAACCTGACAGCTGTCTTGCAGATCACTTAGCAACAAGCATGTGTGAAGCATTTGTCACATCACAGGTGTGCATCCAGGTCTAGACACGAGGCCCAGTCACTGCTCCTGCTTGTTCCCTGGCATCACTCTCCTCCTGTTGTTTTTGAAGCAGTGTGGATGAGGACACTCACCAGCCTCTCTGTAATGTGCACACGTGTTCCTGTGCCTTCAGCAGCTTCTCCTGGGCTTTCCTCCTGCTCCACTTAATTAGGCACCGAGGGAGAGGGACAGTAACCAACAATTAGGTGAGCTGGAGAAGTGCCCTGGTTTTCTGGCCTTGCTGCTCTGAGCACCTTGGGAACTACTTTCCCCGGAGACAGAAGAAGGAGAGGGAGGGAGCCAAGGCTCTCAGAAAGATGGAGCAAAGCAGCATCAGCTGGGAAGAGCAGGCAGTGGGTTAAATTGTGCAGGCATGATGGGATGAGGCAGGAGAGTTCCTGGGAAGGACTGAGGCAATGGGTTTTGATCCTGGCTCTGAATCAGGGGGATTATGGGACTGTCATTGGGCATCTGGATGGAGGAATGTCCTCATGCAACATTTATTACACAGGAATTGCTCAGGAGTGACAGGTCAGGGTGGCTGCCCAAGCTTGGCTGTATGGTCCTCTGTCACTGGCATGGTCAGCTTATGGGCTGTGATGTCCAGGAGCTGGCTCTCACCCTTGGAGCTTGTGAGGTTTGTCTGTTCATAATTGTTCTGTGATCACAGTGATATCCCTGGGGAGGGATTACATCCTCTGCCGACTGTGTGCCTGGCCCAGTTGGAAACAGTTCCGAGCAGCCTCTGCCTCTCTTTCTGTTGCCAATTCAAGGCCCTGGAGCTAATCTCCAGTGTCGCCAAGAGATCAAGTCTTGGCCCTGCTGGTAATGGTGTGATCCCAAAACATTTTAGGAACAGAGAACTTGAGATGCTGAGCCAGATGCTGAGCTCCTGGAGAAGACAAAAGAGGATGGGGGATCTGAGTGCATCCAGGTGAGTCTGATTCAGTGAGGGCTGTGTGGTGATAGACAGAGGTGACACTGCCCCAAAGCGACCTGGAAATGCAATGGGAACCAGCTGAAGTGCAGCAGTCTAAGGCTTGGAAGCATCCAGCTGCTCTCCTTACTGGCTGGGAGCTACTTGAGAGGTGCAATGGGAGCCCCACGAATGGGCTCCTGCAGGAGAGGAGGAGGATGCTTGGAGCCCTGGTACCTGCACCCTGCTGAAAGTCTAAGTGATCAGACATTTTCTTGGTCCTGGTCTATCTGAAAGGTTCAGTGTTGGCCTTGCCAAGGCCAGAGCTGTCTCTACATCTTACCAAGAAATTCCTGCCAAGATGTTATTTGGCTGAAGTCCTGGAGGCAGGATAAATCAGTCTGGATTTGCAAATAGCAGGCATGTGTGCTCAGACACACCCCCCAAGAGCAGCCGCTCCTTATCTGCCTCCACCTCTCCCAATCCCCCTTTCCTCAAGGTTGTCTCAGCCCCTACTCCTGCTCCTGGCTTGGCTCCCTTAGCTTCAAATTCCATTAGGCCTCAGTGGCATCCTCTCAGGGGCTTTTGAGAAGGGTTGTGCCCCATTTCCACTCAAGTGGGGAGCTCTGGCAAGTGACACAGCATTCAAGGAGTTCATGCAATAAAAATCACTCATTTGTCCCCACAGCAAATGGCCTGGCAGTGGGAAGAAACTGCTCTCTCATCCACAAATCACATGCAGCTCCTCATGGGCTGATTCTACTTTCTCTTTCTCCTGTACTGGTCGTGCATCCCCAGGGCCATATTCCCTCCAGCTGAAGTCACTGGATATGAGACTCCCCTCCCTGCTGCTGCAGAGGGGAGAGTTATTGTCGCTGTTGAGCTCTGCCTCGCAGGGAAACCCCTGGTGGGGGGGAAGATCCTGTACCTGCCAAATTTTTCCCTGGAAATGTGATATGAACTGGTCCCGTGCCTGGCTATCACTGCTGGTGCCTCTGACTCCACTCATCTGCTGGGCCGAGTCCCAACTGTCTGTGCGTGGTGCCACCAGCAAACGAGTGACAAGGGGCACAGGTCCAGCCATGCAGAATGAGAGAGGCGCTGGGGGAAGGCTGGAGGAGAGGAGCCCGTCCGGGTGAGACGCATCGATCTCCTGTTATCTGATACATTATTCATAACCAACCTGGGCTGCAGCTCAGGAGAAAGTGGTGAGCATGCACTTCTCCTTGGGAAATATGCCCGTGAGAGATGAAGAGCCCTGGGCTCCAGCTCATCAAACACCCTGCTAGGCAGTCATGACATACCAGCCTCCTTTTGGCCTTTTTGCCCACATCCACCAAAGACTGGCCAGTGAGTCCCAGCGCCCATTGTCACATTGTACCAGGGAGTGTTTCTATCCAGGATTGGTCTCTCTAAGGGCTGAGTGGCTTTTCTTTGCCAGGTCACCCCAGTCCTTGTCACAAACAGATGTGACTCTGCCTTGACCGGCAAGTTAACGATGTTCTGCTTCCTAGCCTGGACATGACCACAGCACTCAGCAGCAAGAGGTGTGGGCCCCATCATACTTCCCCAGGGTGACATAATGGTGACAGAGAGGAAGGCACACGATGAGCACATGGCTTCACATTGGCCGTCATTCAGTGTGAAAGTCCCAGCCTGGATGGGTGCAGTCCTGGGGCTGCACATCTGGAAGAGTTTTGAGAGGATACTAAGGAAGGGACCTTCCTCCCAAAATGTCCAAGCAACCAATGCACCTGAAGAACTCATCCCTGGCCAGCTGGGGTTTCTCTGGAAACCTGATCCTCTTCCAGTGGGCTGCAACGTACATATGAACTTCAGCCCAGCTGTCCAGGGGAGCCAAGGTCAGGGCAGCAAGGCACAGTGGTGTGACAGCAGCATCACCTATGGGACCTGCTCCTCACCACTGCAGGAATCCCTTGGGAAGCAAGGCAGTTGTGTATTCCATGGGACAATCCACTCACTGTGGCACTTGGCTTGATGCCACCGCACTGCGGAGGGACTGTGTCTGGAAGGGAGCTGGGGTGGGGTGTGTCAGGCTGGAAGTGCTCTGGCATTTGGGCTAGGGAGGGGTTCTAATGGGGAAAAATTAGTTTGTGAGGCATCAAGGACAGGCACACTGCATTTTGAGAGGTGCCCTTGGAGATACCTGGCTCTGGGTTTTACACCCTTCTGCCCACAGCAGCAGGCCCGTGAGGTGAGGGGGCTCACACCCACTCCTCAACCCCACACAAGCATTCTCTGTGATGCTGCTTCTCCTCCTGAACCCATTTCTTCCCTTTCCCTGCTCTCGAGGATGCGCTGCCTCGCCTCTCTGGAGGCTGCAAATAAACCAGCCGGGCCTGGGACAGCTTTCTCCCTGGAAATAGCAGCGCTGTAATTCCCAGCAGACCCGAGGTCGGTTCCATATGGCTGTGGCTCCCCGCTGCCCGGCTCGCAGCCTGCCCAGCCCGGCTGCCCCGCCGCTTCTCCCTGGTGCAATATGGCACCTCAAAGCCCAGCGCCAGCACTCAGGGATTAGCTCGCTCTTTTCCCTTGTTGTTATTGCTTTATTAGCTAAACCTAACGAGGCAGCATTTGTGCTGGCCCTTGAGGGCAGGTGGCCAGGATTTATGACTGCAGCGCTGCCGGGTGACCTGGAGTAGAAACGGGCATTCAGTGCCGAGGAAAAGAGACCAGCACCCGCATCCCTGGGGATGCCGGGGGGACCGGGACGGCTGCGCTGCCCAGCGATTTTTGCCGTGCTCGCACCGAGGGAGAGCTCCCGCGGCCCGGGGGTGCTCGCTGGCAGCGCTCACGCCGGAGCTGGCAAGGACGCTGTGCCATGCTGAGAGAGCACCCGCATTGCGAGAGTCACAGCTGGCACGGGCACGGCGCGGCTCTGAAGGGGCATTTCACTGCTCAGACGGCCGCTGCGCATGAAAAGGGCATTGTAGGGGAGCGTGTGTGGCTGGGGAGCAGCTGGCGTTGGCAAAGCATCGCCGCGTCTTAAAGGGACACAAAGACCACCGCCTCCGTCCCCAAAGGGCATTTTGGAGCTGGGGTGGGGGATGGGGGAACGGGCAGGAGATTGCTGCGGGGGCAGTGGACATCACTTTGGGGCTGTGAGTACAAAGGGGACAGACAGACAAGTCCTGGCTGTGACTCAGGGCAGATGGGTCCCTGCTCCAAGCACCCAGTGTGTGGCATGAACAGGGGAGCTACTGCCCTGTGCCACTTCCCACCAGGTGCCGTGGGATGCTGCACCCTGGGAGTGGTGACCCCCGATCTGCCCAGCTGGTGAGGACTGAAAACCCCTTTGCTCCCCTTCTAAGCCAGTCACAGGGAGCCCCTGGCCATGGTCCCTTCCAGAATCAGGGCATCTGCCCCCACAGCTGCCCCCATCCGTGTTGTGCCTGCGCTGTGAACACCTCTCCCATGCCCTGCCCAGGGGTGCAGCATTCCCCCGTACCTGTCTGCCTGGGCCTGGTTCACACCAAAGGATCACAGAAGTTTCGTCCTGAAACTGGTTTTTGAACGGGCTCGGCTCACCCAGCGTGAAGAGCAGGACGGGCAACGCTTTATTTCAGGCGGCGGCATAAATCAGCCCATGGCTGGTGTCGGGCTCTGCCAGACGTTCCCCTGGGGAAGCGGAGGCAGCCGCAGGGGATGTTTCTTCAAGCCCAGGTTTGGAGCTTGGGGCCTGAGTACAAATCCACGGCCACATTCAGGTTTAAAAAAGGGACCAGGGACACACAAGGGACATGCAGGACCCTCTGGCAGCGGAGGAGAGCAGCCAGCTGGAAGCTGTGATGTTTCAGCTCACCACTGCCAGCTTTACTGGAGCCAATTTGCCAAAACAGGGTGCATAAAGCGGCTGGGGAATGCTTGGAAGGAGGCGCGACTTCCTCTGAGAAAGGACCAGAAAGGGACAGGGACTGAAGGAGAGTCGGGAGGCAGCGGGGTGCAGGGGAAGGAGCCACAAAGACAAAAAACACTTGGAAAAGTCCTCGGCAGCCAAACCGACGAGACCAGACATGCCGCAAAGCACCTCTCGCTTGGGAGCCGCTGCTTGAAAAGAGCCTTTGAGGAAAAGCTGGGGAGCACAAACACGTTTCTCCTCCTTCCCCTGGAGGGAAAGCTCCCGCTCCACAGCAGGGTGCTGCACCCTATACGGAGGAGGACACGACGAGGGGCTTGTCACAGCATCCTCGGCTGGGAACGGGGGGCTGGGGTGAACATGAGAAATGGGATCCAGACTTGCCAAATGGAGGGAAGGGGGGATTCTGCCTTGCTGCCTACCCTGCTGTCGAAACGGGGCTGCCGAGAGCGGGGCGAGGGGTTCGGGGGGGGCGCCTCGCCCCCCGCCCGCTCCCGGCAGTGCCGCTCTCCCGCGGCAGAGGGCGCCCCGCTCCACGCTAGAGAGCGGCGGCACCGAGCGGGGGGGACAGGGACAGGGACACAGGGGACACAGGGGACACAGGGGACACAGGGGACACAGGGGACACAGGGGACAAGGGATAGGGGATAGGGGCAGGGAATAGGGGACACGGGGGATAGGGGACAGGGAATAGGGGACAGGGGATAGGGGCAGGGAATAGGAGCAGGGAATAGGGGACACGGGGGATAGGGGACAGGGGATAGGGACAGGGACACAGCGGACACAGGGGATAAGGAAAAGGGACAGGGACAGGGGACCCCTGCCCCAGGAGGACCAGTTCCCAGAGCCTAGAGCAAACCCAACTGCCTCCTGAAACAGGAGTCCTGCCACTGTCCCACAGAGGGTGAGGTAGTGTGCATCCCTGCATCCCTGCATCCCTGCCCCATGAAGGACAGGGGAGTTCGCAGCTTGCATCCCTGCCCTTGGCAGGTCCTGCCCCTGCCACTCCAACCTTCCTATTTCCTAAGTGTCCTCCAGAGCTGGATGAGGCTCAGAGTGGCACTCCAAGGATGTTCTGTGGAGGGAACAGCTGTGATGTCCACATGGATGAAAAGACACCAAGAGGAAATGATAGAAGGTTTAACCACTACCCCAAGTGTCAGGGAAGAGGTGAGGAGGGGTGACAGTTCCTGCTGCCTCCAACAGAAAAGCTGGAGGTGGAGAAGCAAAATGGGTGGTGTAGGTCACTCAAGGACTCCCTGCAGGACTCTTCACTGCAGGAAGAAAAATCCATGGGAGTCTGTTAGATACAAAAGCTCAGACATCCCTGTGCTGACAGTAGTCAGAGATGAGAGGACCATGGTCCAGCCTGTGGATCCTGCTCCTGCAAATCTGAGAGACATCCAGGCTGGCAGCCATGGGATAGTGGCGGAGACAGACCTCTGGCTTGTCCTGCTTCCCTTCTTGCTCAGTATGGAGCAAGAAAAATTAAAAGCTAATATGATTTTCTATTTTGTTGTTGTTGTTGTTGTTCCTAAAAGAGAGCAGTTGCTCCTACCCAGGACTACCTGTCCCATCTGGCTTCCGAGTTGCTCATTTTCATTGCATGAGCAAAGGACCAAGAAATAGACCATAAAAATAACAGCCTACAGCTGAACCTCTCTGGGAAGCTGGGATACACAAAGGAGGTGGATTTAGGGGAGGCTGGTGACATAGGATCTAGGCTGTAAACCACATCCTTCTGCTGCAGGGACAGAGGCTGTGTTCGTGCAGAGGAATGACCGGTGCTGTAATTCAGATGCTCCTGCAATTGCAGAGTGTGTCAGCACTGGGAAATCCCCGGAGCTCATCGCCAGATTAAGAATTAGCTGCAGATTGTAGTGAGATGGATTGGCATCATGGCATGGCACCCTCTGGCACTCCCTCTGAGCTGCTCCTGGTGCTGCCTGCTGCCATCGGTCCCTGCTGCCTACGGGAAGGAAACACTGGGGAAGGAACCAAAACAAGCGGATGAGGAGCTGGCACCGTGCCCTCAGACTCTGTCCTGATCCTGATGGTCTGAGCCCTGAGCTGATTATCAGCAGCTTGATCTCTCCTCTAAAGCCTGGTGCCCGTGCAGGGCTGCCTGGGGGGAGCTGGTACACCTGGCTGCCAGGTTTTATGGAGTTGTTTCCAGCCTGGCTTTGCTGGCTCTGTATTGTGTTTCTCACCTTCCCCAGCAATGAAGTCCATAGGGCAGGGAGAGAGAAAGCTTCATGCTAAGACACCCTCACTTGGGAGCCTGGGCAGCCTGGCAAGCCTTTGGCTGGCAGCCTGAAGGCCAGCACTGCTCAGGAGTGAGAAAGGTCTCCTGGGGACAGCACTGGGGTGACAGAGGACACCATGGGAAAAGCCACTTTGCAAAAGGCAGTGCTTGGGAGGACAAGGATGGTGGCACAGCAAGGGAACAACACACTCAAATGCAGGTTGTGTGTCCCCCCAAACAAGAGCCCTCTCACCTCTGTGATCCTCTTCATCCTCCTGTCACCCTCCCAGGACTGGGACACAGAAAATATTTGTTGCATTTTTTCTTACACTACTGCTGGCAGAAAATTTTTCCTTACAGGAAACTTTTCAAAAGTCCTTGCAGACACACTGGAGGGGGTAGGGAGGGCTGTTAGACCCCAAAGCAGAAGGATCTCACAGAAGGACAAGCTGACAGTCCCACATGTGGGCTCTGGAGCACCAAACTGCTCTCTCTGTTTGCAGAAGAACCCTTAGCTCTGGGCTCCCAGCCTTTCCTAACACACCAAGGCACACTGAGCCTAGCCAGGCTGGGGTCTAAATCAGGACAGCTTTCCAACAGCCTGCACACAAGGGAAGAGTGGAGGATGCTGCTTCGCTCCCCTCTGTGCTCCCCTGGTCTCTCTGAGCTGCCAGGAGATGCTCTGGGCTTTTCCTCTTGCTAGCCTTCATCCCTCCAGCTGACTGTCTGCAGCTCCAGCTGAGAGCCCATCACCTCGGCTGCAAAGCTGTGAGGTCCCCACACATCCTTTGCCAGCTGAGTAATTTCTCCTGGAAATTGCACTTTTTTCTTGTCCCTTTTCTTTCCCCACAGACCGGCCAGGCAGGTGTTAAACACATGCACACACTTTCTGCTCCCTGTGCTACACGGTGCCCAGGGCACCCTGGGGACATCATGGATTTGAGACCCTCTGGGCACTCAGACAAGTGGTGCCACAGGCACTTGGAGAAGAAAGATTATACTTTATAGAAGGGGAATTAAATTCTGAGGCTGAGAGCTAAAAACAAAGTGGAGATATTTAAATAACCCAGGAGCTATAGGTTTCTCCTGGAAAAAAGTAGTTGTGAGGCCAGGTGGAATTTTGAAGTCACCTGGTAAGTCTTTGTTGATGTTAACACACAGGAGAATGGTGAACAATCTGCTGGATTGTTCAGAGAAATTACACCGGGGTGCAGACCATCCTTAAGGTCTGGCCACATCCAGTTAAAAAAACAAAGAATGAAGGTTGCCGAAACTGTAGGTAATAATCTGACATGAAAGGAACCACACAGGACACAAAATAACATGATTTTGCACCTCCTTACGACAGATACAGATAAATTAATTGCTGGGCTGGAAGGCAGAGGTTGTCCTGATGGGTTCACCTGATTCTGCTTATTCTGGGCAAAGAAAAAAAAGCTGTTCTGGTTCATTTAAGTCTGGTGCTCCATCGGGTTATTTTTAACAAAGGTGAAAGTAGAAGAGGAATTCAGATTGGGAGGAATAATTTAGAAAAGTGTAAGAAAATATTGTGAGCTCTTCAGAAAGAGTTTTTCATAGGTGGCAGGTCACAGTGCAAACAGAGAGGAAAAGGGTTTGGCTACAAGCCCATTCTGATTCAGTGGCAAATTGGAAACCAAAGAGCTACAGAAGACAACTGGAAGGGAAGGAGGACTGACTAAAAATCAGTCAATAAAATGGAAATTCAAGGTATTGATTTCAAATACTAAAAAAAAGTTCAAAAATGTCCATACCAGGCTGGGTGAGGACAACAGAAGAGAAGGGTAGGTAGATGGAGAAGACAAGAAGTGACAGCATTGATACAGTCTCCACATAACATCATGGAGAAGGTAAAACTGATAGTGATACATAAAAACTGATGTGCTAAGTAAGTAATTCCAGGAGGGGATATACTTGTATCAGATGAGATATCACATAGACCACTGGAATCTTAGAGCTCAGGGATATTAGAGCACACACAGGAGTAAACTCACAAGCCCAGAAGAGCCCTTGGAGAGCTGGCAGAGGTGTCCTGCCCTACTAATCCTTATTTGCAAGAAGATCAGAGAAATGCTAATGTTTTGCCAGAATTTCTAAAAAAGGCAAATGAGATCACTGGATAAATCAGACCTGTTAACCTGGCATGATGCAAAAGAGTGGAAGAGAATCTGAGTGTTAACCAACATAGAACTAACAGAATATAAATAATGAATTGCCCAGTTTTTGGGTTTGATGCACAAAGGTCACTGCATGACCACAACATTGTTTTTGTGAGTATTTCGACTGAGAACTCTGAGATACAATAGGATAAAGTATTTCCTACAGGAGTTAGCTGCAGGTGAGCCTCAGGAATAGATGACCTCTGTTCTTACACAGGAATCTTTCCCAAGTAAAGGTGGATGCTCCTGAATCCTTCTCATGGCTGACAGCGCTGGCACATGGAAGAAGGACAGGTTGTGAGATGAGGACATCACAGTTCTGCTCAGTGGTTTGTTACTTTGGTGAACTCAGCCTGTTCAAACAAAACATCTTAGCAAGGCAAATGAAAGGAGGAAGGAGCAAACTGTGGACTTAAGTTACCTCGTGTGAGGATGGAAATGGTCAGAGCGAACAACTCAGCCAGAACTCCTACTGTGATAGAGGAATGCAAGGAGTAGCACAGGTTTTGGATGTTTGGATGGACAGTAATGACATGGCTGAAGCAAGTCATGCCTATGATTTTCAGTTCAATTCTGTTCAGTTCAGTTTTGTTTTGTTTTTAATGGAAATGAAACACGGGAGAAGAGGCAGAAAAGAATCACTACAAGGAAGCCTGAGCATGGGAGAGAACGAGAGCACACATGCCTAGTCTGGTTATCTAAATGAAACAGAGATTAAGAGGTGTATGAGTGCTTTCCTAAGGCCACGGGAAAGATAATTTCAGTTATTGCAGACAACACCAAACATTTACAGAGAAGAAACCAACAAGACAAACTCCTCAGCCTGCTGCCGACATAAGGGGTGCGTTCTAACAAAGTTAAACCTCCAGCCTTTTCTCATCGTGTTCCCAATCTCCCTGGCTTGGCAGAGGAAAGATCCACCACAGGTTTTGGAGACCTCACCCTGGGAAACAAAACCCTCAGACACGCCCTTTGATCCCCTACAGCAATCCAAAGGTACATATTCATCTCAACATACTCCAAGCAGGTATCCCACAGCACATACCTAGGATACCTGGCTCTGCTGGCTAACTCCACACTCCTATCAGTTCCGTGTTAGTCAAAGCATTAGGGCCACTTTGCGTATTGGAATCGGTGCTTGAGCTCACAAGTGTCTTAAGGAAGGTGATGTTCATGCAGCTTGACTTTGTTAACATCTTATGAGAATAGGCAATGCTAAAATATCCTTATTGCTCCTTCTACACCCATTTTAATCTAGCACCTTTACACATCATTTTATTGCTCCATTAACAAAATTGTCCACCATCGTCTTCATCTGGGGTTCTATGACCCTTTTTTTTTATGCTGACAAAACCCTTAACTAGGAGTTAAAGTTTTTTAAATTAAAACTCTCAGGAGCCTAATTACCTCAATTTCAATGCTAAATGCTTTCATATAGGCAACAAACCAAAGGCCAAATTCCAAAGCCAGGGTAAAGTCACATGAGAAATGATCCAGCTTCCTCCACAAGAAGCATGATTAATCACCAGAACCAACCAGCTAATGGGAGACTCTAAGGGTTTATCTTCAGATCAAGACTTGGTTCCCTCCTGGAAGAGGTGTTTGCTTTGGCATCCACTGAAGCATTAAGTGGGCAAAATACAATGGCCTGTGGTGTAAAGGAAGCCACATGGGAGAGGTGGCCATTTTTTCTGGTCTGATCCTGCCAAAAGCACTGCACCTCCACCTGCTTCATCAGGACCCGGAGGTGAGCAAATTGGCTCCCTGATATCAAGGTTGGGGAAACAGCTCATCCAGCCTGCCCTCCTCTGTGCCTTCAAGAGATCCCTTGATATGTAGTGCAAAGCAGTGAAGGGCAGAGAGCCAAAGTGTGGCTAACCCCAGCCCAGAGTCACCAAAGGCCTGGGAGCCTCTCTGATACATAAATCTTTGACACGTGTCTGGAACTGTCACCAGCCCCAAAGACCAAACAGAGCCTTCCTTGGAGGTCACAGCTTGGAGAACTTGTTCCCAATCAAAATCCTCAACTCCAGCCCGAGGCTGATCATGGTGCTCCATGGAAGTCCCAGTAGATTGGAGCTGTTCTGTGCCTTATGGCAACTATGCCAGGATTGTCCTCTCAGATGTAACCCAAGAGGTTGTCTTGAGATACCTCTGGACACAGAGAACCTCCTTTTCCTTGTAACTTGGTGGAATGTCATTAACCTGATGAAATGGGTAAAAAGGTGGGAGGATGAACTCTGCACTGAAGGTGGTTCTCCCTCCTGCTTGATGATAGCAGGCAACCCAGTAATGGATGGGTGTTTTAGGAGTAGCAAAATCTCATCTTCTGTTGTCATCTCGATGCATAAAGCTTACCTCCAGCTGGCAGACTTTGTCTTGCCCTTCTGGACATGGCTACATCTTTGGCATCTCCTCCATTTCCCACCACCATTTCTGGCTGCCCCAGCAGCATGGCACCCTGGGCATGAGGACTTTTGCTCTGAGGAGACAGCAGAGAGCACACAGCATTGCCATATTTATCTCCACTGACCCATGCCAAGTAGGTCTCATGCCTTCCATAGAGCATCTCTGTGTTGGAGGCCACAGGGGCTGAAGAGGGTGAATGCTTTGCCCGTGAGGCTGTTCTAGAAATGACTGTTGAATCTTTGAAATGGATACAAGTCCTTGACTTCCAACAGGACATACTTTTGATATCTTTACAGAGGTGAGTTCAAGCTCTCCTTGTCTTTGGGTGCTCCATGGTGTGAGTGTGAGGCTGTGGTAGAGCCTGAAAGCCAAAGTTAACACCATTATTTGTTCTTTTGACTCAAAACATTTGAGGGCAACCATAATGCCTCTTCGGGATCTCTTCAGGAGACAGTTCAAAGGGTGCAACCAACCTCTCCATGAGGGACAGACTGCTCCCAATCTCCTTGAAATCCTCTCTGTTTCATTTCCTGCTGCACATGCACAGAGCAAGGGGCATTGCTGGGAAACATGGGTGGATTTGGACTATCAAAACATTACTCCACAGACTTGCCACTCCTGGGGAGCACATGGGAATGAAACCAAAGCCACAGCACCCTGGGGAAAGTCTCCCAGATTCCACTCGGCTGCCAGGTGGGGAAACCTGGATGGGAGCAGGAGTGCAAGGTGGGGGTGGGTCAGTCTGTAGTGCCTGGGAGCAGAGCTGCCCCATGCTTGGAGCTGCAGCCCTACACACTTAATGAGCACCAAATGTGCATAAAGTGAACAGAGGGGAAGCCTTTGTCAGGCAGCAGCGGCAACTACCACTGCGGAAACAGTCAGAAAAGCCTTTCCCCTTAAAGTTTACTACTTTTACTACTAGCCTGGCCTGGAAGCCTTTATTGCTGCCGGCAAAGCTGGGACTTTGCTCTCGAGCCAGCCAATGAGAAGCATCAGAAAACCTGCATCCATGTCTATAGGCCTGGTGCACCTTTGTGTGCATTCCTGGGTGCGTGGGTGCCCGGCTCCGTGCGCATGCCAAGGGCTCCGAGCGTGGGTCTGGCTGGGGCGGGAGCTCCCTCGCCCTCCCGGGTGCTCTGTGGGGAGCTGGGCGAGGGGCAGCCAGCAGCTCCAGGCACCCTCCAGCTGCTGGGAGGCTCAGGGGGGAAGTTCAGCAGTTCTGCAAACAGAGGCCTCTCTCAGAAATGCCGACAGCCACTTGAGGGGCTGGTTTGCAGAGGAGCTCAGTGCCCCTTTGCAGAGCTGGAAGGAAGCAAGTGGCTTCTGCAGGGAGCCTGTCACCCCGAGGCCTCCTCCAGGTTCCTTGGAGGGTCTGCCCCAGCTGTGCCACACACCTGCCTGTGCAACTCAGAAATTGTGCTGGAGGTTTTTGCAGAGCCCTGGTGAACATGTGCACATGGATGTGGGTGCAGAGTGGGGCAGGGCTGGTGCTTGAGCTACCACTGGCAAGGCCCCAGCAGAAACCATGCTCTTGGTTTCCACTGAGTCCCAGGCAGGATCAGGGGCTTCCAGCAAAAGGCAGGTGTGAGAGGTGCTAAGGCTGTCTAGAAGGGACATGACCTTTGCTGATGAGGGTGGCAAAGCCCCTCAGCTCCAGAGGAGCTGCCAGGAGCCAAGGAAGCCAGAGTATTGTAACTGTCCTCCTCCATATTCTGGCTACCAGAGCCCTGCCAGCAGCAGGGCAGGTGCCTGCTGACTCCTGGCTGAAGGGTTACTCCTACAGCTTGAGAACTCAGCTAAGCCATGCACCCTATGCTCTTGGTGGAGACCTAACATCCTGTGGTCTGCACCATCCCACAGGGACTTCTGCATCGCCAGACTCCTGCCCTTGGGTTGCTTCTCCCAGGACTGACATCAACCTGCTTGTGCTCTTGGCAGGTGGAGACACTCAACCACATTTCATCTGCTCATCCAGAAAGGCAAGAGGAAGCTGAATCCTGGCCTCCTCTGCTGCTCCTGGCCCTCCCGTGGCCCGCAGTGTCTGGGAGCTGTGGCAGGCATGCCTGCCGCACCATGCGGCATTTCTGCAGGCGAGGAGGCCTTTGAGAGGCCAGGATAATGGCTAATAGTGCTGTTTTCCTCTGCTCTGCTTTCCTTCAAGTGAATTACCAGGGTCTTGCTGGGAATTATCCTGCCATTACCCAGCGCTCTGGGGAGCTGCCAGTGATTTACTTAACAGCAAACAACACAAAGAGCCGGACACGGCAGGAGCTACACAGCCGAACAAGCTGGGGAACGTGCAAGTGGAAGAAAAACACTGTAACAGCAGCCAGGGTGCAGGGGTCTGGCGAGGGCTGCCAGCCACAGATGGGCACAAGGATGTCCCCAGGATCTGCCCCCAGTTTGCACATGGAGCTGTTCCTGGCAAGGGTAGATTTGGTCCATGAAAATGTCAAAGGGTGGAGGCCCCATGGTCCTGTGCCCGACTGGCCAGGGGGAAGTCCAGGGCCTTAGCACAGAGGAAAATCCAGTTCTCCCTGCTCCTGGGGAGGTGTTGGACTCAGGGATGGTGGGAAGGCTGCAAGTGGGTTGGCAGCAGAGCCAGGGTGGACCCCCTCCTCTACAGCAAGACCCACCAGTGTCTGCATAAGGGGTGCAGCAGAGACAAAGACTCCTGACCTCTCCCATTGCCTCTTTGCATCTTCCAGATTTTGTCCTTGTCCCCCTTAACTACCCCATGGGTGAGCATGGCCTGGCTCTCCCCAGCCACACTGCTGCCTGTAACAGCCTCAGCTCCAGCAGATCACCACCATGCCAGGCTGCCCCAGGCTGCTCCCACCTTCCTCTGGGAACTGCCCTCTGCACACAAAAGGGTGCGGACACCCTCACAAACACGTGCCTCCCATATGTGTCCCCAGCATTTGTGCTGCACCCTCCCCACAGGCTCTCATGCTTGCCATGTGTCCCCTCTCCTGGCACAGGCTGCCCCTGCACAGCCACCATGTGGTCCCCCAAGCCCCCACACGAACCCCCTTGTCCTCCTGCTGGGTGCACAGCTCTGCACACACACACACACAACACACACACACTCTCCTCTTGACACTTCACAGGCGCCGGGCGAAGGAGGGGCGAAGGAGGGGCTCCTCGAGTGCTAGAAAGTTGTTCCTACTCTGCTCTGGGAGAAACCACATTACTCACGAGTCCCTTTTTAGCGCGGCTGTGTGTTTCCCCTTCCATCTCCAGTCCATTAGCTACTATGGAAACAACATGTCATTGCCCGGAGGTGGAGTTCAGCCACAGCCAAAACAGCCGCGGATAAATTCCAGCACCCAAATTTACATCCTGGGGCAAAGCCCGTGCAGTTCAGCTGGGGAATGGGAGCAGAGTCCTGGCTGTGCTAAAGGAGCAGATCTCAGTCAGGGCATTCTTGCTGCAGGATGTGTGGGGTGCAGAAAGCACTGTGGGGACCCCATTGTCTCAGCCAGAGTGGCCATGGCATCGCTGGGGAAGGCCAGGATGATTTACACTTCTAGAGCCTGACCAAGGGCGTGTGAGTGGAGATAAACAGCAGATCCACAGGGCTGTGGCTGCCTCATGTCTGCTGCATCCTGCAGCACCCACGGCCCAGTCTGTGACAGCTCTCAGCTGTGGATTTTGGGTGTCCAGCCTGAGTGCTTCATGCATCTCATCCTGGCCCCCATTGTGGGGCAGAAGAAGCTGGGGTTCCCCATTGCACCAGGGTGCCCAAAGTGCTTGAGCTGAGCTGCTGCAGGTGAGCAATGGAGAGGGGAGCACTGTGGGATGTTCTCCTCAAACTCTGTCCCCATACCCTGAGTCACCTGGATATGGGGAGGGACTATCAGTCCCAAAGCCCGCCTGGCTCTCTGTGGGGAGATACACACAAGGTGGGGCAGAAGATGTAGGGACCCAAGGGAGTCACAGTTTAATGGTGGCTGTTCCTTGTCATATCCCCTTGGGACCCTGGGGAGGGAAGGCAGGGATGGTGGCATGTACCGCCTGAAGGCTTTCATAGCAAGGGTGAGTCCTGGCTCTATTCTTCCCTGGCAGATGGGAAATACTGGAGATAGGAAGCAAAGCTCTTAGAAGGAAGAACTTTCCTCAGTGGCAGCCAGCAGTCCATGACGGAGCTGTGACATCCAACACTGGTGCTGCCCAGTTGTCTGCTGCTGTCTCTGGGCACCCTTCCAGCCTGGACTGCCCAGGAGCTGTCATGTCCCACTCTGGTGGCTTTGCTACCCTGCAGTGCCACTGCCTGGGGACAGCAGTACCACAAAGGGTAGGCAGTAACTACCCCAGCACTTCCAACAGCTCACCCAGAGAAATGTGCCAGAGCCAGCTCTGGCCTAGCATGGACACACTCTCTCTTCTCCAGCTTCTTCAGGAGATAGAGCAGGAAAACCTGTTAGTCCCCAGGGCAGCCTTGGAGTGATCCACTGGCTTTCGAGTTGGAGCAGTGACCTGTGTAAGTGCCTGCCTGGATCAGGGCCAGTGAGAGCAAACTCTGGCCATGAGGCTCCATCAGAGGAGGGAGGGAGAGACCAGAGGCGAGCAGAGATGCCTTTCCAAAGCAGGCAGAGGAATTGCCTGTCAGCAAGGCTTCTCTGCAAAGAGGTGAGCACCATCTCTGAAGAAAAAGAGAACAAACATTGTGAGGAAGAAAAAAATAATGCTGGTTTCTAGAGCACGGATTTTCAACCTGTTCTGCTTTGCTGATCTCCAAAAATATCCCACCAGAGATGTGAATTCCTTTGTAGCAAACCCACACCACCTGGCAAGACACTTCCTGGCCTCAGTTACTCTTCCTTAAAAGCAGCCATGGAGACATGGGGATCCCCGGCCATGAAAGCTGCAGCTCCCAAGAGCACTGGAAACACAAACCAGGCTTGTTTACCCTCATAGGAGCCCCATGAAACAGATTGCAGCCCCAAAACCCCAGGGCATGGTGTTGCAAGAGCAATGCTTGTCCCACACCCACCAAGGAAGGAGCAGGAGGGCACCCAGTGAAGCTGGGAAAAGCTGAGGTGCATTCCTGGAGAGCACTGGGGACATTGCAGTTTCACAGCCATGCTTCAGACGTGGTGCTTGGTGTGGATTCTCTGGTGACTAATAGAAGACAGGGCATCTGCAGTGGCAGGTCTCTTGGGGTGGGTGCCAGTGAGTGTCCCCCTTCTGCTGAGCCACTTGTTCCCAGGACATTGCAAGAAGATCTAGAATCTCCCCCTCACATCAAAACCAAATTTGTTTAAAATTGGACCCATGGGTTTGCACCAATTAGAAATGAATGAGCAGTAAAAAAGGGAGAAAGGCTCCTTTTCTTTGGAAACTGGTGTGGACAGTATTTAAAATAAATGCTAAGGGATGCAGGAAGGTGTAAAGGAAAGAAGTAGGAGGAAAATGATCCTGCTAAAATATATCTTCTCTCCAAAATCCTGCCTATCACAGGTGTCTCCACTGAAGTAGGATTCCTGAGCATCCTTAACAAGTAGGGGATGGTCCTGAGATACAGATTGGTCACAATGTCCCCAGAAATGCCTCACAAGAAAATCCCTTGGCAGGGATCTTCCCTGTGTTCCCATCCTGGGCCTAGGAGTGTGAACATAGACTCCATAAGCTCAGCAGCTGAGCTGAGTGACACTGTGACCCCATGGGGATGGCATTTCCCCCGTACCCCCTTTGCTTTCAGCCAATGATGTAAGAAGCATCCTCATAACATATCTCCCAGAGCAGAGGAGCTCCCCTAAAGCCTGCACAGCCATGAGACAAGTTGGCCAAATAAACTGGCTGAAAACTAAGAAAAGAAAAAAGGAAAAAAGGCAAGAGTGCATTCCCTAATTCCCTTTCCTTGCACAAGCAGCGAGGAGGCCGCACACCAGCAGAGCTGGACGGCTCCTTTGGCAGCAGCACAGATTTCGATCGGCTTGAAGCAATCATGAAAATGCAGCCTGAACTTCCAGTGACTCACCCAGAGAAGGGAAACTTCCTGGCTTGTGTGTTTGAGCATTTCTGGAAAAACTGCTATATTTGGCATGGAAAATAGGAAGGATTCCTCCAGTTGCTTGAAACAGGAGCAGCAGAAATGAGTCAATGGGCAGTTGAAGAACGTTGAACAAGGACGCTCTCTAAATTATTCATTGTGATTCTCCACATTGTGGATTTTCCCCACAACAGGCTCAACAGTGACAGCCCGGGATGGCCCAGGCTCCACCAGGAAGATCCTCGATTTGTTGCTCCAACAGCCACCCTGGCACTGCAGGTTGGCTGTGTGTCATTGACTATGGACATTACAGGCTGTTCCCCATCTGTTTACCAACAAATACTGCTCCTAAAGGTACAGCATTGTGCTTATCACTACACGTTGACCCAGCGTGAAAAATCTGCCAATTTATATTTTCATGACATCAGTAGCTAGAAATGCAGTTCTTGCCAGCTTCAAACACTCTCAAATGTTTCATCTAGTATGCTGGGGGAAAAAAATGAAGGAATTGCTCTTCTGCAAATTACTGAAGTTCGTGGAGGGGGGAGCTATTTTGAGGATTTCAAATGCATTCTTCTCTCCCTTTTTTTTTTTTTTCAATAGTTGTCCAAATGGTTATTCAAACAGCTTGTTCATTAAAATCCTGAGTTGGTAAATGAAAATTGTAATTTTTAGATCATATTGCAATTACCTAAAGGAAAAAAAAAAAAAAGGATAAATTGGAAGAAAAAAAATCAACAACTTTTCATGAAAAATCTGCTATAAAGAGAGAGAGAGGGCAGCAAACATTTTCCACTGGGTGCACTGCCAACCAGCTCCTGGTTAGCGAATATTAAATTAAATATTCAATTTGGTCATGCACTGCTTTTATTGGTGGATTAAATATTGACAAATACGTGTAATGCAGAGAGATGCTTCATGCTGCAGCCTGGCAAATCCCATCACAGCTCTTAATCAGTGCTTTGGGTGGGAAAACCTGTTCCTCTTGCTACTGCAAACCTGCAAGGCTGATGCCTGGGATCCATGGCCATTCCATGGGGGTCCTTTCACCTGGTGACCTGCTGGTGTCCATTGTGGCTGGGCCAGCAGTGGGTGACCAGCATCTCTGCCATGATGGAAGCAGGAAGCAGGAGAGGGACTGTTAGGCAGAGACTCTTTCCCAGCTACTGAGGCTTTGGAACTGAGGGATCTCCAGAATAGGGACTAGGACCACTGAATTTAACTTCTTCCAATTTCTCTGCTGAATTTACCCAGTTGCTTTTGGCCTGTTCATGTTTAAGCCATTTTCCATGCTCCCACAGCAAGGAGGCCACAGCTCAGCCATAGCAGGAGAGCCCTCCCTTTCACTAGAGTGAAGCTTGCTGCTTTCTGGTGGCCCCACGTTTTTGTACAGGGAAGAGCCAAGCACCCGCCTTGATTTGGCAGACTTCTTTCCTCTTCCCTGCTCAGCCCACTCTTTCCAAAGGTGCTGTTTAGTGGGAACCACCCCAAGCAGGAGGGTTTCAGCCTGGAAGCAGCGGCCTCCTTCCCCTGGCTCCTCCCTGCTGGGCTGGAAGGTGGCCAGTCCTTCCAGAGCTCCAGCAGCGCGAGGGGCAAGCTGGGAGAGGAGTGGAGGAGCGCTCCTATCCCCAGCACCCCACATCTTCAGCCCACCAGAAGCCACAGGCAGGAATGAGATATATTGGCATCATATCAGAGAGAAGGGTCTTGTCTGGGGGCTCTGCTTTGCCTCTCGAATGCTGCCCCTGGAGATTCGGTATCTGCTTGAGACTTCTGGTCCATCAATTATTTAATTCCCTCCAGCCATGTGGTCTCCAGCCCCGAGTGCTCATCTCCTCTGAGCGCACAGGCCTGCCTGTGGGGGGTGAGGGGTTGGGCAGGGGGATGCAGAGCTGGGGCTGGGCAGAGGATTCCCACTGGGAAGTGAAGCAGAGGCACAGGGGACGGGTCCCACCAGTTGAAGTCTTGAGCTGAGCACTTAGGCCAGTGCCTTTTTTCCCAGCCACACATTGGGTGAAGGGATGGGTTTTTCTTCCAGTTGCTGGGGATGACCCTGAGGAAATCACCTCCCTGTTCCATGCCTCACTTTACCCACCTATAAAATGGGGCCAAGGATTTCACAAGTGGTGTGAGCCCCAGTGGCATCCCAAACGTGCATGTGAGACAGTGTTTTGCCATAAGCAAGAGTGCAACTCGCCCCTGCTTGCAGGGGCTGCACCACCATGGAGGTGCCTTTAGTGGATCACGTAAGGCTGTTGGTCCCCGTTTGCTGCTGCTGCCCGTGCTATTCGAGCTAAAGCAGCACGGCATGGCTCGGCACAGCACGGCAGGCGCTGCTGGGTAGGCAGGACAAGCCGTGACACGCGGACAGGCAGGCGGCTGGAGCCGGGTAGGTGTGTCCCTGTTACCCAATAAATAACTCAAGCCCTAAAGCAGCCCATTGTAATTACAGGGGCCCCGCGCAGATTGAAAATGAAGAAGAAAGAGGGGAAAAAAGGAAATCAAGGTTCAGTTCTTCCCCAGGAGGTAGCGCTCCATGGGGAAAGCAATAGAGGGGAGCGGTGATTTATATCTCTCCTGAGGAATTCTCCTTTGCAGGGCCGCCCAAGGCGCCGCCAGGTTCAGCTGAGTTTCTCATCTGAATATGCATGAGCCAGTAATTAATTCTCTCTGATACTGATCCAGATTTGGGGTTGGTTTTGTGAGTGCGTGCGCGTTCTGTGTCCGTCTTCTCCCAGGTGTGCCAACACACCAAGGAGGGATGAGACGAAGGAGTGGTGGCTCTCTACAGCTGTCCTTGCAGAATGACAGCCATTGACACTTCAGGGCCAGCTTGGGGCAAGACAGGTGGCCCTGCTTGGGTGGAGACTCCTGAGGGATGGCTCTGGGTAGTGTCCTGCTGGAGACAGCATGAGAAAGAGGGACAGAGAGTAGGGCACAATCAAGGTCATGTGCCCAGGGCTGGCTACACTATGCGGCAATCCCTGCCCAAACAAACATCCAGCCTTGGGCACGTGCAGGAGGCATCTTCCCTCCTCCGGCAGACATTGCAAAGATACCGTGTTTGCAGAGTGCTGAGAAGAGGAGGGAGGGAAGAGAATCTGGACTTGCCTCCTCCCTCCCACCTTCCTCTCTTCCTTTTAAACCTCTTCCATGCATCATTTGAGCAGTGGGACGGGAGCCCTGAGGAGCGAAACCCTGTCTCTGGCTGAAGGCCCAGGCCTGAGGCGGGATGTGGGTGTGTAAACGCCACGCCATGGGCCCTTGCTCTGGGTCTGATCCACAGCTCGTAGTCACAACCAGCCTTCAAACTGGGGGAAAACCAGAAAATATTAATGAGAGAGAAACAACTGTTTTCCAGCTTCACAGAGCCCACACCCTAGAACACAGATCTCTTCCCCTGGCCTCAGGAGCATGTTGCCCCAATGGCCTTCTCACGCTTCCCTTGAGAGAAAGGCCATAATCAGCTTTCCTGCCATTAAACCTTGCCATGGGGCTCCAGCCGTCTCTCAGGGATGAGTTGAGGTTGTTCCAACACACAGGCAAGGAAGGACAGGAATGTGAGTACTGGTGCCAGGGTCATGGCATCAGCAGTGCTGGCCCTTGCCAGCCAGGAGGAGATGCTGGATCCACTCCTGATGTTGTTGGCTCCCTGGAACAGCCAGCATCCCAAAATGGAGGCTTCTCTGGTCCCCCCATCATGTCCCCACTCTGCCTGTAGCCAGGAGCAGGATTAGCAACAGTTCTGGGGTATATTGCTCCCCTCCACCTGACCCTGGCTCCTGACAGCACCCATGTGTGGCAGAAAAGGGACTGCCTTTGTACCACATCTCAACCAGATAGGGCAGTAGCTTCCCAGAGCCACAGAGAAGCCAGTGAGCACCAAGGGACCATGGTGTCACTGCCTGCTGGGGTCAGAGGATCTGGAGAGGTCACACTCCTTTTCCCACACCCTCCAGTCACAGGGGATAACTCCTCCAGAACGCTGTCCTCACTCTGCAGCTCTATGCAGAGGCCCAAGGACTGTGCCATGTGCAGCCTACCACATCCAGCTGCATCCAGTGAAGTGCAGAAGAGACAGATTCCCTACATCTGAGGGATCCCTGCAATGTCCACAGGCTCGGGAAGCAGCGGGCTGGGAATGGCTGGTGAGTCAGAGCCCTGTGTTGTAACGTGGGGGGCAGAGCGCATGTCGGAGCAGGGATGGCCGTGAGCTGCAGTGTGGGGCCCGCCTGGGCCTTTTGCAATCCTCTGGGGAAAGGCGAAGTCAGTGTCTCCATCCCTTAATTAAAGTGTGCCACAGGGCCCCGCGCCTGCCTGGTTACATGGTTCATGGGGATGGACAGAGGAGCAGCAGCCCGGGACATGGGGAGGAGGGCGGCCTCATCAGCCCTTCCCTGGGCAGGGGCAGCCCGTGCTCTCGGGCGCAGTCTCTGGCTCCTGAAGCCAGGTCTCAGCCTTGGCGCCACAGTCTCTCAAAGACACTTTTTGGACCCATGAGCTGACTCCAGTTCTCTACACACCTCCCCTCCCTCCTGTGAACACAGACGAAGCTCCTTCCCACCTCCCCATCACCCTCCATCCCCGCCTCCCCCAGCACTGTTCCTCCAGAGAAAACCTCCACCAAGCCCTGGCCCCCATGTGCAACCCTTGCCCATCGAGGAACAGAAGGTGACACAGCCAGGATGTCATCTCTGCCGGCTTCACGTCCCGCATCACCAGCCTGACCTAGAAACACTACCACATCTCGTGCGCCGGAGCCCGGGGATGCTGCAGGCTCATCCCTCTGCTTTTTCCAGAGCAGCTGAGTGACAGTCGCCCCTCCCTTGCCTTTCCGAAGAGCGTAATGAGAATTTCCTCCGAGGAGCAGCTTGCCGCGATGAAATAATCGCCCGAGCAGCATGATCTTCGCCGGGGATTAGAGAGGCTGCTACTTGCTGAGCTAGGGAAACGGCCGGCGAGGAGGAAAAAGTCCTACCTCCTCCTCCGGCACCTCAGCTCCTTTGCCAAAGCAATCGCCTGCCGCTGACGGAGCGAGGTCCCAGGCAGAGAGCTCAGCCCTGGAAACTTCTGTCCCCGATGCTCGGGCACTTTTGCAAAGTCCCCTTCCACCCTCCTCCTTCTCGCTCGGCTCCCTGAGGAGCCGCTCCCCAGCCCCGGCAGTCGGGAGGGGTGGAGAAGAGGTAAAGCAGCAGCTGCCTTTTACAGGCAACAGTTTCTGTTGTTTCTTTTTGGACTGCTGAGGCATAAAGCGCCGAGCTGAGCGTGCTTGTCTCTCCCTGCCCTACGCGCACAGGCGCTCGCCAGCCGCTTATCCCGCTGCACGGAGGGACGGCAGCAAGGGCTATACATGGATTTCCGACGCGGAGTGGTTTAAGGCAGTTTTGCTTCCACTGCAGGCTTGGTTGTTTTTTTTTTTTAAATCTCCAACCCTCCCACCACCACCCCCCCGCCCCCTGTCCTCTGTGAGATCCTGGTGTGACCATCCCTTGAGGATTCCTAGATTCCGAATTTTCTTCCTGAAATATCCCACATCTCATTTTCTTTTTTTAACTCTTCCTGAAACGTGGGAACCCCAAGCCCAAAGGAACATCCCTAGTTTGAGCAGAAGGCACGCATAAAAGACAAGTTATAGCAGAAGTGATTTTCTGAGGGGTCTGGGCTTGGGTTTGTTTTTTTTTTTTCTTTCCTCTTTCGGACACATTTCGAGACTCGCCGGCCGCCAGCTCCCGGCTGGGCTGTGGCAGAGGGCGCTCCTGCCTCCAGCACTGCGATCAACCTGCCCCAAACCACTGAGTCCTGTCTCCGGGAATAGCAGCTGCCCTTGTCTGGAACACTCCAAGCGAGAGGCGTAGCCAGCAGCGACCAGAAATCCCGGTTTCCACAGACTTCTCCTTCCCCTGAGTGCATGGAGAAGCTCTCGCCCTGCTCCCACCCAGTCCTGCCACCAGGTCAGAGCGGGACATCCGACGTGAGAAATCCATCATCCCCCAAAGGTCCCAACGCGAGAAATCCATCGTCCCAAACGGTCCCTTCCTGACAAAACGCCAGCACTACCCGACCGTCGTCAGCGGGGCACTGCCGTGTCGACAGCGCTTGTCAAAGCGAGAGTTGCCCGTGGGGTCGCAGCCCCTGGGGCCGGGGGACAGCCAGGGCAGGGGGGTGGCTGGCCCTGGCACGAGGTCAGTCCAAGGGTCAGCGGCCGCCGTGAGGTCTCGGTGCTTCCCGCTCCCGCCACAGCCCTGCGGCCCTGCTCCGCATCCCCGCACCGCCGTCTCAGTGCTACTCCCACGAGGGGCAGGACACAGAGGCTGAGAAGAAAAGCGCTGCATGGTGTGCCCAGGCACAGACCAGCCTGTTTGCTGTGCTACTGCGCTGAGTGGGAGGGACATTTTGTCTTGGAAGCGGGGCCTGTCTCTGTGTCCAGCCGGCGGGTGCGTGTGGCGATGGGGCAAGGGATGCCGGCGCCATGACGCCTCGTGCCGCGACGCCTGGTGCCAGGCGGTGTGGGGACTACCACGGTTGCTCCGCAGCTCTCCTGAAGCCGTAGAGGGAACAGCCCCAGGTCAGCGCGGCTCCTAGTAGCCGTGATCAGCGCCCCCCCGCCAGCGGCAGCCCCCCCACCCCGATTCCCCCGGCCGACCGGCCCCAACTCCGCTCCACAGCTCCGCCCCGAGCCGCCTCCGGGTTTTCAAAACCACTTCGCCGTGACAGACAGGCGGCTCAGCCAATAAGAAGCCGCAAAGCGTCAGCACAGCGTTCGCCTGGCGCTGCCGGCCAATCCACACCGCTGGATCCCTATATCCCGCCCTCCGAGGACAAGTTCTGCCTCGGCCCGGCGGCCATGTTGAGTGTGGCAGCAAGCGCTGCTCCGGGTGGAGAGGCGATTTTGCCACCCTTTCACCCCTTACTTCGCACTTTCCGCATTAAGGGCCACTCACGCGCGGTACTGTCTCACCGTCGGGGCAGTTATGGGCGGTGGAGCAGCTCCCTGGGGATGGTAACACCGTGTGGTTGCCCCGCGAAGGGCTCTCGGCGCCATCATGAGTGTGGCAGGGCCCCTTTACTCGCTGCGTCGGTGCCCCGTTACCCTGCGGTGTGAGGGGGGACAGATGTGGCCCCGGTGCCCACGGGCGCGGTGCGAGGGGCACGGCCGTATATAACGGGAAGCTGTGGAATGGGGAGCATAGGGAAACTCCTGGTGCGGCTCAAGCCGTGAACTCGCACAAGGTTGGGGGG